>CM041046.1:7999287-8599287 GCA_023078785.2 Hyles euphorbiae
GTCAAAAACGGAATATGAAAGGGACGCATAATAAGTATTGAACCAACTCCGGTCGATAACTTGAAAACTATCCAGCCAGAATGTATCGGCTTCGATTCATTACTTTTTTGCGTGATTAACGAGTGAATCTATCTTAATTAGTACTTTGAATGTTGTTCTAAATTCCGAAAAAAGACCTAAGGGAGCATTAATAGTGATAGATGATAGTCCACACTAATTCGTGTCTGTCTTAAAATTGTATGTTGAATATAAAAATCTTTATCGAAAAATTATATTACTGCTCACATCCAAAATGTTTCCCATGCCTTAGAAATGTGCGCTTAACATTATCGCATAGGGATGGGGTTTCAAAATTTTATTTCGAATGATTAATGACATTGGTTAGACGCATGAGCGATTTTTGTTCAATTGACAGTAGATCCTTCGGAGTAAATAAACAGGATTTTGAAACGTCCCCTCAATTTTAAATAACGCTTAAAGCATATCAATAATAAGCCCGTTTCAAACTCTGTTTATGTCCTGCGGGATTGAGCTGATGTGGTGCTTCATTTATTGAAGTGAAAAATGATTTCTACATTGCAAGTATTGGGTTGTTGAATTTAAAATGAGACCCTTCTGTTTGGAGCTCCGTTATTACTTTTCCAAAAGACATGTTATGTTTTAGATTCATAAGTGTCGGTTATGCCGTGGTTCCATTTCCGAAAAACTTGAACGGAACGTGTTTAACATGCGCCGCTCAATTATTCAAACCGGTTTTATGATGATGTCTTCATCGCCAGTTGATTCACAACATGACCATTTATGTCCGTTGATAACCGACTTTTATCTTGTAATTTATTACTCACTCACATACAACCTTTTTTTAATTTATTTGGTATAAATTCTTACATTTCTCGGAACAGTAAAATATATTTTGCCGTTAAGAAATTCATCTCGCCGCTGTTGAAAGGAAGATCACAAGAATTGTGGAAATATTAAAATTTTATAACTCGAGTTCATTAAGTGGATTTTAATCTCCCTTAATATCTTTCGATCTCGTTTCGCAATACAATTACACCGTTACTGCTGCCCATTGCACGACAGGCTCCGCTCATTATGAACGAAATGTTAAGAAATTTCATCCGACAACCCATTGAGGCAGCCCTCCCAATTGTGCGAAGGTGTTCCAATTGAATGGTGGGTAGGTGGAATGGGGGTACGATTATAATGAAATTTCGCCTCGATAAAGACCAGTGAGCCTCGTAACACAATACTCGATGTTTCCTCCTCAACCCGTATCCATGACACATCATTAAACCAAGTAAAAATATCTGCCGACACATCTTAGTTAAGTAAATTAACATTGCGTGCGGTTTAATTAAAATGCTTTGGTTCGGTATAATTATTTCGAGGGCTCGGGTGCTAGTTTTAATAGATGAAAACTTGGACAGTTTTATGCGGTTCTCTTTTTATAGCTTACAATAATACGTTTGGTAAAAAGGCGTTTTTCTTTCATTCCCTTCGCGGTGCTAAAGTGACTTCATGTTTAAAGGTAAAATTAATTATTCTAGTAATTATTTCAGCTCTCTTGGTATGAATAAGTTAACTTTCAATGCGTTCCGGCATTTTAACTTTCAAAGACCTTTTTTTTCTCATTGTCACTTAGTGGTGTTAGTGAAAGCCAAATAGAACACATATTACATTCAAATAACAAGGAGTTGTATAGTGCCTTTTAATCATGTTTGCGGGAAGCTTATAATCTTTAGAGCTTCTGCCCACTGGACCGATCCGTCGCCTGCCGGTGGCGCTCCATAGTAATTTGCACAAAGAACACCATTTTCTTTATACTTTCACAGGAAAGTCATAGAATGTGACGTTCTAGTGAACATAGGCACTTTAATAACTATCATTTATTATTCCATATCCATTTGTTCCTCCATTCTAAACAAGAGGCAATAAGTATAGTCTTGGGCGCTGCTAGGTTTGCCATGGGATAAGCGGTTTATTCCTCTAATACTAAAAGTATTAACTTAATCTGAGTATTCCCATTTATTGTGACATACCGACAATTGAATAAACATGATCTGTATCTGTATCAGGCCATATATTTTCCACTGCAGGGCACGGGACTCCTCTACAATTTAAAGTACGATTGAGAATGGTTAGGCCGTATAGGCATTGTGACTTGTAAGTAAACATTATAATCGACTTAAATTTCTTCCTATTAAATTATAGCGTAGATCCTAATCCTTGATTTCAGTTGAAAGTTTTAAGAGTTTTAGTAAGATCTGTTCTTGTAAAAATAAACATCTAAAGGAAGAAATTACCAATTTTCTTTCAATCATAAACGATATTAAACTTACTTATGTTATGGGTTGTGTAAATGAAGTGAGTAATCCATGAAAACGAATTGGCTGGTCGAGAAGATACGGTACCCACGCCAGGAAATTTGCTTTGCATTATTAATACAATTCTGTACTAACAGCGAATTGTAAGCTGCTTAGGAAGGGAACTGAATAAATATCGGTGAGCCGATAGTAATAGTAGCCAAAACATTATTTTATTTTGTTATTATTTGGGTATAAAAACAATAACGCATAAAAACGAAAGAACAGAACGGAACTGGTATTGTCACAGAGCCAATGCCCGTTGAATAAATTGATTTTCATATCAGATTTACTATTGATTGCATTTATGAAACCTTTTTGTTGAGCCCCGAGTTCTTTTGAACTTTTATGTAAATTTACATTGTTATCGATGAAAGAGGTTAATATGGTGTCTCAGATTGTTTCAATATTTTTTATTAAACGACGGTGTTATCGTAGATAAAGCCAAATATTGTATTCATTGTGAATATCAAACAGATTTGGAGATCTTTATAGAGAGACTATTAACTAATAGATATTGAGAACATAATATGCTGCAGTTTATTTTGTATTGAGACTGGTTTATTGGGCATTACATTTGGTTCCATTTTGTGGATTAAACCAGCAATTATCAAGCAGTTTTAGAAGGTGTTTTCTGTTCTGTTCTGTATCAGCCCATATACGTCCCACTGCAGGGCACGGGCCTACTCTACAATCGAGAGTACGATTGAGAGTGGTTAGGCCATATAGTCCACCACGCTGGCCTAGTGCGGGTTGGCGGACTTACATACCATAGAAATTTTTGTAAATCGCTATGGTATGCAGGTTTCCTCACGATGTTTTCCTTCACCGTTTTAGTGCGTGGTGATTGACTATCAATACACACATGACTCCGAAAAGTCAGAGGTGTGCCCTGGGATTCGAACCCGCGACCACCGTGAGCATGGTGGCACTCGCGTCTAGTCCGTTTACCAACAGGCCACCACGCACTTTTATCAACTTTTAATCCTACATAATGATGATATCCACAGAAATATAGCAAATTATACTTCACAGATACATACATAAAGTAACACAGTGATTACAGTGACTTTTGACGAAATAATGGGCGATAATTCTGCTTCAATTGTAAGAAAAGCAGACGTAATAAATCACATGAAATTGAAACAAACCGTTGAAGAAAACGTGACATATTTCCAGCACAGGCTATTTTTACCGGCTTTGTAGGTTTCTGTGACTGATCTCGTTAGAGTACTCGTGTTAATTGTAACTAACGCAATCCGGTACTCTGTTATAATTATACTAATGATTTCGTTCCTTAGATTTATTTTGACGCCCCTCAATTTACTAGGAGCCATGAGGGTTCTTCTAACTAAATTACAATTAAATCTTAACTACTCTTACATATTTCTGATAAAAAATCATGATTGCGTGTTTTGACTGCATATTTACCGTGTGTGATAAGATTCTGAGACTAAAAAAGTGAAAAATAACCCCTTCTCATTTTCAAAAGAATCTTTTCAGACAGCTAGTCAGTACAAACTGTAATAGGCCCAAATATTAATTTATTCAATTAACCAAGACGGATTACTGAGACGAGATTATTCGAGGGCCAACACGATAAGTTATTAATACTGTTCGGTTACATAAACCTCAAGTCTAATTAGTTTCTGTAGCAGAAAATCAATTAAATGGTACTAACGGCGCTATTGGATCTCCCTAACCGCAACCTCAAGAAATGTTCGTAGAGGATTCAAAGGGGATGCACGAACATCTATCGAGAAATAACTGCAAATTGTTATTAAATTCTACGGTAGATTGCTAAACTTCGTAATTGTAGTGCGCCGCCTTAAAAGGACTCTTTGCGGACTCTTAAATATAGAATCAGGTTTAGTATTGTATCCGCTATCAAAATTCTTCTCAAAGCTTATATTACTGAAATTTCATCGGAATTTTTAATCGAAATAGTTCAAACCTAAAATCCACAGAGCATTTTATTGAACACAAAAAAACGTAGAGTATGGTCAGTGAAGGTCATTTTAATAATCTTGGAAGTGAACTCTCAGCTCCGCACAGAAACTGGTTTTAATCATTTCTTATATCAAAGCTTTAACGCATACGAAATTATTATCATAGGGTTCTCTCGGTGGATTCATATGACAGATTTAGTGTCAACGACTTATCTGCTGTCGCCATAGAATGACACTTCCATTAATAATCTGATGATACTATCATAAAGTTTTGGCTTCATGTCGAGAGCATTATATGAGTAATTAAAAAAATCGTTACAGGGTTTATCAGACAAGTATGTAGTAAAATATTATTAAAAAATACTCCTTAAAAGCCAAATTCCCCATACAGAATTGATCCAAAAACAATAACAAACATAACAACCATTATTATAAATGTAGATCCGGTGGGTGAGCAAGCCGGAATCCTGGCATAAACATCAATAGTTTCAATAAACGTGGAGTCCGCCACACCGGGGGAGGATCACTACATTCCGACCACGTACAAAATGCACGTAAACGTCTGCCTCTCGTATTATTGATACAAATAGAGATATCAATTGTTTAGGACAAGGCGAAACAACGGCGTGGCAATGATAGTAATTCTCCGGACATGTAAGGGATCTTTATAGACACTTGGATATCTGTGGCCAACTTTACTGTATTATAGAATGAGATTTTTATGCTTTTCGGGACGGTCGTAATGTTATTGACCTTTCCTATGGTGTCCGGCGACATCCAAGTCGCGTTAAGGGTCCATTAAATTCATCTTGTTTGAGATAATCCTAATTACTTTAACTTTAACGTATTTCCTATCCTTTTAAGGGTAAATTATTTGGTTAATTGTGGACTATATTTAATTATAGTGCTTTAATTGGCTAAATGTCTTTAATGAGCTTTTGAATGCATTTGTTGGGTATTTGTGGATAATGTAACAATTAACTGAAGTGATTTGTATAAATTAACCGCGTGATAGTTAAGAGTGTGTATCCTAGATTTATCAAATTAAGATGTTTTTTTTTCTATGAATGGTGAGATACATATGCCGTTCGGCTGGTGGTAAGCGATACGACCGCTGCAACAGTGCTTTGCGCGAACAGTGGCAAAACCAAACAATACCTTAAATTACAAAGCAATCCTTGGAATTCCTGAGACATAAGATGCCTCAATTTGTCCAGCAGTTATTTTGGATACAATGTTCTTCACAACGAAAAACAACAGTGAATTTACACTGCTGTTTGGTGCGAGAAATAAACTTTACTTGATTTATCATTCGTCAATTTATCATTCTTTAATGAAGAACTACATTAGGAATTCCCAAGGTAATCGAGACGGTATAAGGCGTAATACAACTAATCTAAAAACTTCTGAATTACAACTGAATTGCACGTCTCATTTAAACTTCCTTTACTTTTCAATCACCAGTTTTTACTTTACCAATCAATAGATGCAGATCAACTTAGTATAAGCCACGCTTTCTCGAGCTCTGAAGTGCAACTTTCAAATAGTTTACGTGGAATGCAAAGTCACAAGCACTGTGATGTGTCTGGTTTTCAACTTATATTAATGGGTAATTTGCGGATAAAGGCGGAGCTATTAATCCGAATACTATTACCTTTTATGAGGGAATTATTCTAAAATAAATTATGATATGTTTAGAAATATTACTGGTGTTTATTTGTGGTAGGTGTCTCATATTTGAGGGGGTACGTACCATCGCCAAAAAGTAGCAGTAAACGCACTGTTGTATTTCAGATTGAAGGAAATTATAGCCATAGTAACTACTGGACTTATTGCGATTTAAAATCTTATTTGTCAGGATGGCGAGGACAGTGGAATTCCAAGCATTGCTTTATTATTCAGGTGTAAGGTGTTATTTGGTTTTGCTACTGTTTATGAGCTTTTGTGTCGCTTACAATCAGGCGAACGGTATATTCAACTCGCCTCTCAGTGCAATAAAAAAAATTGCTTTTTTTAATTTAGACCCAATGGGCCTCATTTGGTAAACAACTAAATGGATGATGGTAATAAGTGAGAGCTTAAAACTAAAATATTCTGCAAATAATGTTTATTATACGTTATAATTTTAAAATCTAATTGGCTAAACTAAATATGAAGTTTAATGTTATAGTTTTTTTACATCGCAAACCTTTTAGAACATAATATTTTCATTAACATAAATGTTTATAAACTTTTATGTTCTCACGACCATTTTATTCATTTAATAAACTTAACGTACTATATCACCTTTGCGTCTGAAGGACAGGTATAGAATTTATGCATATGTGTTTCAATAATAATGTTGTCATTAAGGGTAAATAATAATAAATAAATAAATAATTATAATGACTATATTATAAGCTGCTATATTAGTCCCGTAATTTTACAGTCACTACTGGTCAAGAGTTTTTAATAAGATTTAAAAAAAGTTACACTGGTATAATATTCTGCACTATTTAATTTGCATACTTCCCTTATCATCATCATTCAAACGTGTTTATAATTGCTATTGCTCTGTTTGTTTCCCAAAGATTAATAAAATAAAATTAATTGTACAGGTGTGGAAATCTCAAATATCAACGTTTTCTCACGAAGTAATATTTTACCGTTAAAATGAGTGATAATTATTTATTATCTCCCCACATATATTATTTTACATCGTAATAACCGCGAATATTATTCATATTTGCCGAGTCTCATTCTGGTCAGGATGCGATTATCACGTTGTTACGTTCATAAAACCGGTATTTTATTGCAGTACATAATGTTTTGTGGCCGGACGATAAGTATATTTTTACTATTTGTTTATAGAGATCAGCTATATAACATCCGTTATGTAATAAATAATATCAATAAATAAACGGAATTGTATAAATTGAGTGCATAGGCAACCACGGACCGTTTTGTCTATATTTGTTTTATCATCAGTCATACACGTCACATCACAGTCACAACCGCTAACCATAGGCAACTTCAAAATTAATGAAATGAAATGTAATGAAAATATTTATTGAATCCATAAAATGTCATACACTATTTAGATTCAGTCACTTTTTTTTCCACTACTACCCAAAGATGTTAGAAAACCTTGCATATATCGAACGGAATCACCTAAGAAGAGAATTATTAACAACATCCTGCCAAAACCTATGTCCTGAGTATTGTGTGACAAACATGACTAAATATGAAATTATACTTTCCCTTAATATTTTAGCTGATCAATTTTAAAAGTATGTTTTGTTAATAAGTTCTCAAGTTCATGACATTCATAATTAATATTCAACGATATTATATTGTATTATTTTTCATATAAAAGGCGTCCAAACCGAAACATTTTGTCTGTGTATTTATAACCCTATTCTATGAAATAATTTGAGTAAATAACGTTCTAAATTCTACAAGTAAACATGCCTTGAAGAAATATACTAGCTGAAACAATACTAGTGGTCTAGTCAAGGATTCTTCAATATTAAAACAATAAGCCCTTTGTAAAATTATTTCGATATAAATCCAGTGTCTAGTTTTTAATTTGTTTAGGTCACAAAACGAGCTCTTAATGAAATTAATTTCGTTTGAAGTTTCGCTAGATAAAACTTTAATATTATTAATCTCGTTGCTTTTTGTGTTAAATAAACATGGCTATCTTACTGAAGTTATCTTTTAAAAGTCATCGTGCAATTAATTTGTAAAGGCTCCTGATATTTTATGTTTTAAGTGTATAGACATTCCTTTGTTAAATTAAAATGGACGTTTCGAAAGTTAATCGTTAGAATAAATATTTGAGGTAATTTTAAATAGTCTTTTTTACGTAAGTTTTCGTTGTACATATATATATTTTTATTGTTTTTTTGCCCGACAGTTTCAATGTTTTTATGTATTTAAAAAAAAATCTAATAATTTGACTGACGGCCGGTCTACTCACTTTTTCGGGCAATTATTGAATTCCAGCAAATCGTCTACGGTTACTTAAAATTTCACAGCGACTTGTTAAAAGTGCGATTTTTACCCAAGACCTGATTTTCCAATGTTTGTGGAGCTGGTAATACGTGAAAGCTAAATTAAGTATTATTTTGTCCAATCATATTTTTATTGATAAATTATTGTTACCTGACTATAAAATTCTTGGACCTTTGTTGTTGGATTGTTTTGCTCGTAAAATCAAATTTAAGTAACCCGTTGATGTTATACCGAGCTTCATAAAATCAAATATTTGGTTCATTTCGATCATGTGAGTGATTTTAATCCTTTTGCTTTTGAATCTTTCTGCTTTCGTTGCTTATCAATTTAGAATGCAAAATTTTTATTTTTAAACTGATGTATGTATAATAATAATAAGTTTAGTATATGTTTTATTACTGTTATGATAAAATTATAGAGATATTAGTATTGTGATAAACTATGTTTTTAAAAACTTGGATATTTTGTTATCAAATATTGTATTTCATCAAGCTCTGAGCAATAGTTGTCTTGTAGTTTCTAGTTGAAATTTAAAGCCTTTTTTGCATCAAAATAATATTAAATGATTTTTTTTATTGCTGTAGGCATGCAATAGAGTAAGTAGTTAATAAGTAAATACATCAAAAATATATTTTTTTCCTAATAACCACCAGAAACACGTATACAGCATGTTATGTTGTAGACCTGTAGTCATTTATACAAATTATTTGTATTTTCATTGCCATAAATCTACTTTTTTGTCAGTTTCAGCAACAATAATTATAAGATTGTAATCCATCTGTATCCATTTAATAATAATGCACGTACAATTTAAATGTTTAAAACTACAATAATTGAATACAGGCTATTTTAAAAACATGATGCAATTTTTAAGGCAAGATATACTATAAAAAAAATACTTTTAATTATTTTTATTATTTGAAGCATTCACTTAGAGTTTCTATACATTTATTTCTGAAATATGTTCCACCTAGTTTGTTATAATAATGATTTATTTAACATTTTATTATTGTTTAATTTACACAATACTGAACAAGCAAAATAATCTAGTGTCCTTTGTATTGCAACAATTTACTGGGTGTAGTATTATATTTTCTTTTCTCAACAATGTCATTTTAATTTTAAAACAGTCCATTGTTGACGATGTTCCATCTAATAGCAATTAGTTGGGCACTGTACTAGTCATTTTGTACATTCTATGCCAGTAAAAATTATAACATAATTCATTGACATTTGACAATTATAAAATTACCTTAATTCATTTATTATACAATACATAAATGCTAAGATTCCAGTTTACTTTTTTTTAAGAATATTATGCGGATGGAACAGTGGGAGATTTGATATAAACATCTCTACAGAATTAATTAGTGCGGAAAATAAAATTAAACTGAACTTAATAAGCATCATACTATGTTTACAAATAAATAAATAAAACGTTATTTGTTTACGTTTTTACAGCCCGTTTAAAACAAGAAACAGACTTTGTTTTGTTGACGTTAGATCTTATATAACAAAAATACATCATTTATTGCAATGCTAACGTAAAGTGCAGTAATCTTAGACATAAGAATTGAACCATAATGAGTTCTTTGATTTATTAAACTACGTTTGAACATAGAATTAGGGACTACTGATACTATTGTATTATAAAATTTCACAGGATTTAAGTCAAAGAATATGTGTATTTGAAACATTAGTGCGGTCATACAAGAGTTGCAAGTAAAGTAGGGCCTAATAATGATTCTTAAAGGGGAGCCGTGTTTGCCGACGTTTTCTGTGTGTTTGTACACCGTCTGTATACAGTGTCTATTTATATTCTAAGGTTGTTCAACTCGTCAACCCGTCAAGACAGATGCAAGCTTCGAACATCAGGTGATTTATATCATAGAAAATACTGGTATAATAAGCTTATTAACGATTAATTAGTTTTGTGGGTAGAAAAGAAACAGGATGTTGATGGTATTTTCATTTCAACTGCCAGATTTAAGTTGTTATTATTAATAAGGATAACTACATATGATGTTTATTAAAATATTAATAGTAATTAAAGATATTAAAAGTGCATAAACATAGAACTATTGACCCATGTACAGGCGATAATTATTAAGACATGGGTCTTATAGCTTATATTTTGAGATTGGTGCGGGTATACATATACTATTCCGAGCCATTGTTTTTAACATACAAATAAAAAGTTAATGAAAAAATAAACCTATTTTGCTTGCAGTTAAAACCCAAATATGGTTTCATGATTACTCAGTTAAGAATTAGATTAATAAGTTATTCCAAATATTTTTTAAACAAAACACTTCACAAATTAAGCCATCTTAAAATTATATATTCAGAGCTTCAATATTTCTTGTTTACAACAGTGTACCGCGTCGCCGTATTTGAAGACAATTTTCCCCAAACGTACTTCGACTACTTCCAAAATAGCTTATGAAAATATACAGAAATATAAAAGACATTTTGGTCCCTAAAATGCCGGAGTTATTTGGCCGGTGCACAATAGCCTACACGAGAATACGACGACCAACCTCTGTAGTCCGTTGAACCAAACACGTTGCAGTTTCACAAAAAAATCATAAACAACACTATAATAATCCCATACAGTTTCACTTTAATCGCAGACAAGTGTCCGATGACACGTAGAAAACTTCAACTTTATTTGAAAATATTTGGAAAACAAACGCTTGAAGTCGTATATCCGCGGAGAAGTTCGTCCCGAGCTATGCACACGCGTGCGTCACGCAAGCCGGCCGGCGGACAACTAGCTCTCTGCTTTCATTCCGAACAAAACTTTTAAGTCATGGAGACGGCAAAGCTATGTCGCGCCTCTACAACTCACGCACACAATCACGTCCGACACCCTATGCACAAACACGAAAGCGAACTTCCAAGTTCACTAAATAAACGAACACCAACACAAACGTGCACCAACACCGTCTACCCCCTGTTCATGAGACGTACGAGCGAGACGCGTATATCAACAATCCATTTGGAGGCGCGCGTGCGAGAGGGACGCACTCACCGCAACAGATGTATATCATTTTACGCAGGTAAGTATTGAAAATGTTGGTGAGTACGAATGAGACAGAGCACAAATTTAGCTTAGGGGAAGCCGGTCGCGAATGAAAGGGACAGGAAATGTTCAAGTCACCCACTGTACATTCCTTCCTGATACCGGCGCGCTGTCGTACCTTTCGATCGTTCAAGTGCCAGATGAAGCTTTTAGGGATGTCACTTACGTCATCGGACGATTAAAGAACAATAACAGGCGCAATCATTGTACAAATAATAATAATTTATTTCAGACATTTTAAATTAATCTATGAACGTTTATTTTTGGTAATAATCAAATTAATTAGAGCCTAATTTATAAACAAAAAAACCTTTATGTAATATTGCTACATACATTGAATTTTGATACAAAAAATGTGATAATTATTTAAATGTTAATAATGTAGTAAAATACAGATAATTGATGACTGTGTGGTAACCCTATGTCAAGACGTCACAAAGTAGCAGGTAGCGGGGCCAGTACATCTAACATGTGATGTTAAATTTTGGTTATTTTTTGCATGCTCCACTTTACAAACTTATTTTTAACTTCTTCCCGACATACATTGTATAATAAAGACATCTGCCTTATAAATGCGGGCTTTGTTAAGTAAGTCTTTGATGTGCTATTAACCATTTATACTGAAATTAATATAGTTATTATGTCTAAAATTAAGGGTAGTTTTTGTGTTGAATTAAATTATGCAGAGAGAATTATACAGGCAAACTACATAATTAAATTCAATGATATAATAAAAGCCAGATTGTTACTGAGGACCACGAAATTACGATATACGATTTTTTTAAACATAATGGGTGGATTAAATATACAGATACTAACAATAAAATTAAATACATGTCATTAACTAACTTTAATGGTTAATAAAAATACTCACTTTAGAAAATTCAAGCACATGGAACAGATTCTTGTACTTTATCACTCATTATATTATTAAAATACATAAATACCTCGTATAAAGTAATAATTACTACATTTTAAATTGGTTATGAAAAGAGAAACACCAGAGTTTCTGCGCATTCTTCTCTAGTGAAAACCACTTTACGAACCAAGTGGTAGATAAAAAAATGACTGAATCTGGATTGATTCAAAAATCTATGTAATGTTTCTATTCTTTTCATCTCATAATAGACAATTTGTGTACAAAACCTCTGAATGATTTTAACAACCATTCGCTTCCATTTACCGATAAGGTACCGTCGAGAATAAACGAGTATTTACTTTAACTCGAATATAGAACAAGCTTAACAGATTGGGAAGGAATTTAACAACTTCGGATCGAAGCTAGGATTAACAGACACGATGTAGGGTTTTTGCACACTATTACCGCTAGTTTATGTATGGCAAGATCTACTAGACTTTATATGGACGTGTATAAGGTATCTTTAAAAGTATGTTTTTATTGTCTCTTTGGTTTCTTATTTTTTTAAATAATCGATTTATCCCATTGATGACCTATGGATGGACGACCTGGTTGAGATTGCAGCAAGCTAGATGCAGGCCGTTAAAAATATGATCTAATTTTATTGATAGCTCTTTGCACGTTTCTTCTACACCTATACCATGGGAAGTAAAGTTGACATGATTTGCGAGTGCACCATTGTTAACAGTTGCTTTGACATATTTGACTGTGGAATGCTTCAAAAATTAAATCACGAGGTAATTAAGAGGTGAGGTATTACGCAATCTCTGAAAATAAATCATTCATTCAATCATACTCATTAACTCTCACATATACTTTTTACCTTTATAAGAGCGCACTGGTCAAAATAAACGGAAATTTTTGTATAAATTAATTATAAAAGAGTGGCTACTGTCGCTTTTATAATATTATGTAAAGTGTAATCGATCTCAAAACAAGGTAAGCAAACAGCGTGTACAGCAAAGAACGAGTATCTTTATATTATCAGTTTTTTAAAGCAACGCATTAGTAACACAATACTTCCAAAAAAACCCGTCGAGGGTCTCAGGCGGGTGTCGTAGAACGTCAAGCGAAACACTTCTGCGAAACTGGAGACCGACGGAGGTACGGCCGCCGTGATGCTAATGCGCCGAGACAGGCTATCACAATATACAGTTCGTTCCCATGTAGGTAACATACAAATTAGTGTAACATTATGTTTACGCCCTTTATTTTTTATACCTTTGTCAAACTTCACCGGTTATGACAACGCTCGTAACCAACATGGGTATGCGGAGCTCTCAGATTCTCTGCATCACACCGTTCTCCTAATGGCAATCGACGTGGCGAGCACTTAAAAAACAAAAAACACGTGAAATATGACGTGTTTCTGACAGTTTGACGCGGGTACTGTTGTTGGTACACTTCATTAAATTTTGTATTCCTACAGTGCTGAGTGTGAATGCGGAATTTTTAGGAAAAAAATGTATTCCGGATTTCGGTTGTTTTTTGCGATTACACACGTATAACCCACAGGTCTCTGTCAAATCATTTTATGAATGCCTGTTAATATAGTCGCCGTATTCTCATTGTCTATCGATGAGGTCACCCTTATTTATTTGTAGGGTATATTATAGTAGTCATTAGAATAATAATCAAGTATAACATACATAATTATAGTAATATATCATATTATTTTGATGTATCCGTCGTTGATGTAACTGATTAGAAGAACATTTTAATTAGATGTGTTTTTATTCACATCTGCTTCTCGATTATTTTTATTTGCATATCATGTCGGATCGCCGCTCTACAACAACAGTCAGTTTTACTTGGTGTTTCATCATGATTTTGATCATAATTTATTTTATTGAAAGTATGGACAATATTTTTTCTTTTAAGCTTGAGCCGTTTAGTCCGAGCTACGAGCCAGGCGTATGTCAATTAGAGTCCTTTTATTTTCTATATGTGGATATTATCGCATGTCCCTCCTAACGAGATAAAGACTGCAATACTTTTTTTTCACATCACTCCCAGTCGCTGCGCCTTCATCAATCTCTTGCCTCATTTGCACCTGCCCTTTATCTCACAATCTAAAATCTATTTAACTAAATTTACTTCATTATGCCTTTTAAACAACACATTTTACAACCGAATGCTTTAATGAGCGTCTGGTAGAATTAATTTGCATTCTTCCC
Source organism: Hyles euphorbiae (assembly GCA_023078785.2). NCBI lineage: Eukaryota > Metazoa > Arthropoda > Insecta > Lepidoptera > Sphingidae > Hyles > Hyles euphorbiae. Next base: position 8,013,780 of record CM041046.1, read on the forward strand.
CCTTTTTAGAACATATTTGATCATATCACTAAACAAAAGTACTACTATTTCACTATCAACTTACATGGCGAATTAATAAGATTTCATATATTAAATGCCTTTGTATTTATTTTGTACTGTTACAAAACCCTTGTAAAGGGTTTAATTATGACGTTAATGCTCACATAAATTTGTAAAGTGCGGGCAACAAATGAGTTGCGTGTTGAACTTTATTTTACAAACGCTAGAGCAGTGCCGATGCAAAGTACTCGACGACATAACGTTCAATTGTTTTGACATAAGGCGTTGCCGGCCCGTGGAAATGGAGTGAAAAGAGGGCCTCCAGATCCATAAGCGCGAAATAATGATAATGCATTGTGGCTTCGTAGGATCAAGTAAGTCGCTATTATTTATTTCTCCCAAGGCGCTTCACAATGGCACCGCGCAGCTTTGCTGTCAGCGATACAATAAGCAGCTGTATTTAGCTTATTTTGTTGGAGCTGTAGTGCAAGACGTACAGGAGATGAGGTAACCTTACCTACCTCCTAGACTCGATAAAGGAAATATGACAGCGATGTCGTCTTAACTTGTAGTCTTTCGTGCTTACCTTTTGTGTCCCCTGATATTGTCCTCGGCTCGACTTTAAGATTCTCATACGTTGTATTGTTCCTATGTACATCATAATATCCCGTATTATTAGCAAGCGTTCTTCGTATAAACGTATTTTCAAGGTAAAAATGCTGACAGATCCAAAAGGGAGTAAACAATTGGTCGAACAAACTTTACGGATAGCTCGACCGCATCAGTCAGGAGTCGCTGTAAATTTTTATGTTGAAACCGCGACAAGCAATTGGCGGGCCGGCATGTTGCCGAGTGGTCAAAAGCCGAGAATAGTGTGCAAAGCGCCGACCGTCCAGAATATAATGGCAGCAATAACAAAAGTGAGCCGAGCTAACCATTGATTTGGATTTTATGTTGGGCGAGCAAAAAAAGTAAGGGCTTTTGTGTTGCAAGCCCGAAAGTCTGGTCAGTGGATGTCACTCGAAATGCACGACGCGCTCAATGGGAAGCCCTATGGTATTATTTCAGCTCGACACGTGAATACTAAGTGTTATTTTCATTGTTCTATCTATTCCTGGCACTTATCAGTTTTGCAACCTCGCACTTGTTCATCAACCAGTATTGGTTGCATTTATGATTCGCGCTTTTGCAACTGACATTTTGAGTGACGGTTAAAATTATGGAAACGTGTGGTGATCGATAAACTAAGCCAAAAATATTGCTTGTATTATTAAGATTTTGATTTATAAAATGATGAATATGTCGTTCGTATAGCATTGTAGCTATTCTTTTGTAGGTTGTCATTGAAGGGTGTGCATGATTATATTGAATAGCGTTTATGTTTTCAAATTGTGTTTGTTATCTTGCGTTCTTAATGTTGATTATATAATAAAGAAATCTTTTACATTGAATTTCACTCGTAATAGTAAACTTATTGGCATCTTTCTTTAAATAACTTCTTGTGTCTTAAACAATGAGATCCCTTTGTTTCAAAAACAAATTTTACAAGAAAAACTATTCTTGCAGCAATGTTCAAGAACTAGTAAATTAAATTACATCGGTACAAGTAGAAACAGCGGCAGAACATAAACGTTTCTGTATCGGTTGTAGAACAAGTTTAATTGTGTGACTGGTCAGTACGTATGTATTTCCCACTTAATAAACGTCGGAACAGCAAACGCCGCTCGAGGCACGCCGCGGCGTGACGCTAACTTGACAGCTGGCTGACGGCGCTCGGCTCGGCTAAAAATGATGCAGTTACTCCGACATACTATTGCAACATCAATGATATGTTTCTTTTCGATTTTAACACTGCTATTTTAGATAGTATCAAAATTAATAGCACGATATGGAATCACTGCCAGTTGGATATTTTAGAATTATTCATATTGTTTATTTAAAGGAAGTAAATCGGCAACGAATATGACGGCAGTTTGACAGAAGTAATGAGCTCTAAAGGCTGTCAGAACTTTTATTTAACAGTTTTATTTTGATCGTAGTCCCAAAACTACGAATCAATTGTATCAACACTTTTCCATGCTGAATATTTATTTGTAAATGTTAATGAGCAATCAATTAGGTGTAACAGAAATCGAATTGAGTCGGTTGGCGAGTGTAATCAATCAGAAGTGGGTGTTATTGTTGTGATTTGTTGCGGCATCGGTCGGCGGCAATCGAGCGGCCCTCCGGTAGCCATTAGTTTGATTAGCTCGTCCGGACCACGCACGCTGATTGTGCGAACGTTTGGCTTTGATTGATTCTTCCAATGGCACAGTTTCTTCACTTGACTTTATTCCAGCGACATATAAATCAATCGAGGTCTAGACGGTATGTATTGCTGCTTATTCACATGTGCGGGCTAAGTTTACGTCGACAACGACTGAATTAGAGTGCTTTCCATTACTGCTAACACGGATTGCTTTCTACATATTTTGTTGATATTATACCCTCTCGACGTTTATTATTGTCACGTATATCCTTAAAAGGGTAGAAATAACAATACATAATAATAAAATATGGATTGTGAATTGTCATTTTTTTAATCTCATAAAATTTCATAATTGAAAAACTTAATTGTTTAGTTCGCTGCATACCTGCTGCATAAATGCTGCATGTAATATAAAACGCAGATTCCCGTCCAAAATAAAATGTTTCTAAACATTCAAATACCATTCCTGACAGCAATAACATCGTATTGTATTTTTATAAACTACATTTTCCTATTCTAAAGTCAAAACATACACAGAAACCTTTTTCCGAGCAACCTAATTGCGAGCCCACAAAGGAACGTCTGCTTATGGATTAGACGGACATAAACTGTTTACCCAAACACGGCGCGACGTTTCAATGTCAATGTAAGGTAAACGCGTCCCGTCCAAACGATATCCCCAACAAATGTAGGCGAGGGTGAAACCGGGTAGAATTGACAAAAACTTGCCAAATAAAGGAAAGGTCGTGACGGACCAGAGCGGGCCGAGCTGAATGACGATGTCATGTTTATTTGCGTTGAAAAGTACTTTCTTATGTTAGTATAAAGAAGCTCCCTCCTTGAAAAGCATGTGACGTTGAAGAGGAGACGTGAGTCTTTAAGGGGCATGATTCGGAAGAAAAATTTACCCTATGCAATGTTTGCAATTGTTATTCTAATGTAATGTACTTTTGTACGATCTGCGCTAAATTGTGGCCGAAAAAGTTGCAATTTGTATTTAATTTAATATTCATCGTTTTTATTTTATTCATTTGTAATACAACATATCAAAAGTGGGACCAAAAACAACAAGCACTCTTACAGTTACTGTTAATGTAAGTGAGAAATAATAGCATGAAAAGCTTCTTATGATGACCTTATGGATACGGCTAAATGGAAGATGAATACCAAAAAGATTGACCGTACTACCATGAGTAATTAAGCTGAAGAGAAAGGAATAAAAGGAAGAAGAGAGTGACGGCAGAAAGGGAGAAGGAGCAAGTATATTTTATTAAACGCCATATTAATGAAATTGTAATACTGTCCGACTGGATTTAAGTACTCTATACCTTATTTTTCCTAACCTTCCCGCAGTCAAACTAATTGATTTTGATTGATTAAAATCCCGATAGCGGCAATTGCGAGAAGCTGACTGTGAAAGTTGTGGGAGTAGATTTTGTTCTTATATCGATAGGAATTCATATGATTTACTAACAAGAAATATTTTCATGTCTCTTATTAAATAACCTTATCGTATTTGTGACTCATGCCAACAGTCTATGGCTCATAACAACTATATACATATAATATTTTACTGCTGATTCAGAAGTATTACTATTAAAGCAATGATTATTAATTGCTACAATAAACATTAAGACTTAAACTTTATTACTATTTTTTGTGCTTATATTATAACAGGCAAACACTATTGTCCAATAAGTTAAACTCAAAGATTACTCCCAAAACGATCACAGTACTAATAGTAAAGTGCGTCTATTTATTTGTAGGTCACAGTCTGCTCAGTTTTAGTTGAACGACCTATAAAATACTTTTGAATGTCACATCTTCAGCAATTGTTATTTCAGCTCCGCAACACCACCCATCACTTTCATCCATAAAATCAAAGACATATTTACTTTTCTAAATAGCAACGAAACTAAATTAGTTTCGATCCAATACGGTGTACGTGCTCGGGTTGTATAATTACATTTTTCTGTTTCCACTGGCAGCCGAGATGCGTATCGTATCGATTGAAAGAGTCCTGCTAAATCGAACTCGGGCTACAACTCACCGAGTGGACCATCAAACTGCAGGAAAAGGACAAAACAAAATGTATAAAGGAAATTGCTTCCACAAATCCACTCGTATCTTGGACAATAAACGTGGAACGGCTCGACCGCCCTAATAGCAATGAAATCACGAAACCAAAACTGTCTCCCATGTCGAATTCAGTTCGATGTTTTATGCGTTAAGAACTTTTTAGACTATCCCGACACGAAATATTAAATCAGGATTAGCTTATGTATATTTTTTCTTCTGATATTTCAGGATTGCATATTTTGTATATTTTTTCTTTATCACCTGCGACTGTTAAGAATACAAATATTATTGTACCTGTTAGTTGATATCCAAAAGTTCTGCCGTATATTGTTTTATTTTATTAATATTTGGAAAGTCAACACCTAAACTCAATTGAATATTAAGGAACAATTAAATCTTATAAACGCCTGCCATTAGCGTCAGATAAATAATAGTGGAATCAAATCTTAAACTCCTCATACAATGAAGTAGAGGCCACTCACCCGCACTGAGCAACATACATACGCTGATATAAATAATTGTAAAACACAATATTAATTATGAATATTCTCACAGATGCTCCTTTCATCATACTTGAAAACAAAGCGAGTAAACGCTTTATTACTTCACAAAGGCAGGAATGATAAATACGTCATAATGGGCCTATACATATCCCATTACAAAACCGGAACCTTTTCATAAGGAATATTTTTATTATGGCGACACTGGCTGAATATAGGTTAGTAAATTTATAAGCCAGAAGGAAAAAGAAAGCAAGGCAGATACGCGACCTTATTTTTTGTGGTATGAGTCAACAAATTCATAAAGACAAAGGTGATAATAATATTTTCTGAATTCGTTATTAATGGACTCGTCAAATAGAACTTCGCACATGTTAAAAACACGGGTGAGTCGTAAAGAAAAGTCGTTTGGTAAGTAGTTGGACCCATTTGGGTGACTGATAAATAGCTGACAAATACTACAGTAAACTGTGGAAGTAATAGTAATAGTTTTTTGCGATTAATTATACCTACTCACTTCAATTAATACATTATAGCCATCATCACAAATCAGCATTATTGGGATCCAATTATGAACTAAATATGAATTTATGCATATGATGTTACTCAAAATTTACTAAATTATACTTTGTTACGTATTATTTTATTGTACAGCAGTCGACATAAAATTAAATATCTGCTTCAAAACTCACTTTATCGTACTCGGCCATGTAATATCCATTCTTTAAAAACCCACGTGAGATGTTTTTGTGAATATAGAACGTATAAATAAAATAAATTGGCGTGTATTTCGCAGTAAAATTTCATTACAGTTTCGTAGGCTTTATTTTGTTTAGCACACCTGAACATTACAGAACAAACACGTACCACTGAAATTTGCTCTGGCGCCGAATATAAGATGAAGACAAAGGTCGTCTTGCCTTTGACCGTTGTTTTTCAACCGTAAGTGATAAATGATATTGCTCGAGTTTTCAACTAAAATCGCCTCTAATAAATTGTAATAGGAGATCACAGCCAAGAATTGTATTTTGATATTCTTATTTGCTATTGTCTGATACAAGATTGCTCAAAGCCTATGCAATATTATTAGTTTTGTTCTTGAAAGAAAAACGCCGCGAGGCATAATGTTCTCATGTACGTTTTATTAAATTCCCTAGTTTTCGTCCAGTAAATACTCAAATGTATTTAAAAACGTTTTCATATTGGACTTCTATCCCCATTCTTAAGTCTGCGGTCCGATCGAGTAGCCGTAAGTACTAACCCGGAAAATATCTTGATACGTGGCCAATAGCCGAGATTTTGGACCGCAATGCACTTCGCGCCTGAGAACACCTTTGTATCCCAGGATACTTTTACCTGGTATTATCCTGGTGGCCAGTAAGTATATTGCATCCGTGTTAGCGAAATAAATGGCCTCCATATACTAATTGAGATTGAGAACGTGATTGCTTAAGACAAACGCGTTTGTGTTACCAAGGATGCTGGGGAGAGATTTATACTGTAGGCTTGTGTTGTTAGAAAAGATGGGTCATTATGTGATTTAAAAGATAATGGACTTACTTGTAATGAGTGACTGTTTTGATAAGATAAGGATTTGAATCGATAAGTATCTGTAAGAACATAACTTATTTATTGTTCTTGAAATGACATACATTTTAAACGTTTACTGTGTTGCAACACGCAATGCACTAATATATAGTCTCGAAAGAAACGATGAAGAATATATAGAAACTAAGGCAAATATAAAACATTATAATACATGTTCATTTATCTAAAAACTGTAATTTGTAATTCATTCAATTCTTAAATCAAAATGTCCTGTAGTTGGTAACAGCTATCTTCATAATATAAATTGTATCATTTGTATCATAAATCAACAAGGCAGGTATCTGAATCGGACAAACAATTAAAGGGGGGTACGAAATATTAGCTAAGCTTTAAATTATTTATTTTAAGCCTGGTAAATTCTAGCTGACATGACTTGAATGCGAAGAAGAACTGAAGGAGAACTTCTGCCTACCCCTTTTGGGAAAAGGTATGAGTTTATGTATGACCATACTTAATCACAAGCATGTTCTTACTTTTTTATAAAAATACATATTAAAAAACCGGGTTATTCACGTGTAAAGTTTTGACAAGAGATTCAGATCACGACATTTATAAATTCGGTTATAGAAATAGATTTTCCAATTTTCCGTACACGAGGGTCGCTACGTACCAAGTGACATTGAAAGGGCTAACGAGATTAACATCCCCGAAAGGGTTACATTTGAATGATTTACTAGTGAGAGTCGGTTTTATTGCTGTGAAAATAATAAAACTGCGCATAAAATTTCTGTTTAATCTCCGTTGTCGTGTGGCACTTCCACTGTTTCAACGGTTTTATTTATTTACTTGTTGGACACACGGGATGTTCTAGTTGGGAATGGAAGAGTCTGACTAGTTCAATAAAAATAATAAAATACATAAATAAAAAATAATATACCCATCAGTGAAATGACCTAACAGTGAGATGAAATTTTGTCAGGTATTGGGATCAAGACTATGTGTGTGATATAGTCCTGACCCTACACCTGGCAAAATTTCATATGTATGTGACATATTCCTGACCCGACACCTGGCAAAATTTCATAGTTTTGTTTTATTGCCTAGGTCCGGCAAACGAGCAAACAGGTCATCTGATGGTATGTGATTACTGCCACCCATGAATATCCACAACGCTTGGATCACGAATGTGTTGCCGGCCCATTAAATTGGGAAAGAAGAAGGATGCGAAGAGGAAAGGCGTATTGAGCACCCAGTAATCTCACTCACCGAATGAAAAGCAAAGTTGTCCCATCAAGTCCATTTCCTGTGAGACAGTGGTACCGCCTCGGCCGAGACTGTCATGACTGTAAAAAGCTTGGCTATACCACTTCCAAAATACTTAATGTTGTTTATACCTGAGTATTATGTTATGTAGCTCATAACCTTCGATCAAATATACACTAGATACACAGTTCCCTGTAAATGATCTCTTAAAAAGTGGCACCGATGCATTGAAACAAAAAAAGTAAACAAAAAGATCACATATTCCAAATATATTATCACAAATTCCACCTTATTGTTGGAGCTTAAAGTAGCTTTTCACATAATATTGTCTAAAGTTCTGCGACGTTTTAGAAGCAACGGTCGGTGCGTGACTGAAGGCGAAAGAGTGCTTAATGCACTCTTTTTTGGTGCCATTTTCTAAGCGCTCATGTTGTATCTAGTGTATATTTGATCGAAGCTCATAACAAAGAACTAAGTTCCAAAAAAATATGTCAATAAGTTATTTAAAATTCGTTAACTAAATGCCACCGGTTCATAATTTATTTAAATAATGATGTAACTGAAATCAAATCACTAGCTATTAATCGAACTACTATACTACTTATACACAAATACAGTATAAATTCCAGGAGAAAAGAAACAACATCTTCATTTAAAACTTATAAGATTTCCAGAACAATCGTAGAAAACAACCGTTTTCATTGGATGAGTGAACCACGAGCCAGACACAGTGATTCACAATGAAACCATAATCCGAGGCAGAAAAGCGGAACATCTGAGGTGAGTTCAACAACTGGAAAGGATACCAGACACTGGAGCTGTGAAAATTATCGACAGTTAATATAGAGCTCTATTAAAGCCCGCCTGCCTCAAAGAAGTTTGTTTTTTTAGTGATTTAAACTTTAAAAGTTATCGATATTTCAATATCATTCATTATGACGGTTTGTCGATATTTTAGAGTTTAAATTTGTATCGGTATTTAAGGTCCTCACTAAGTACAAAATAAAATAATTTCCATAATATTATTTATGACATTTTTTTATGTAACTTTCACGATATTTGTATATATTGTATGTATTTTGCAATATCGTAAGTTTCTTATACTACTCTTTGTTCATCGATAAAATAAATTAACTCCGAGGTGTCAAACTGCAGTATATTGAAAGTGTTTTAAAAGTAGTTTTCGTTACAAATATAACAGAAAACAAACACATTTTATTATTGAAGAAAATTGCCTGTCAGATGCACTACAATGTGGTCAAAGGATAAAGAAAGAGAATATGCTTTTAAGAAATATATTTTTGTACGCTTAATTAGATTCTACAGTTAGAGTTATTTGTACGCAGTTTTAGTTTGGGCCAAATAGTAAAATAAATGAGGGGAATAGTAAAATAAATTTATTTATTTGTATTTATTTATTTTTATTTACTTTTCAACTAAACGATAAACGTATACAAACACCCATGAATACAAAAAAGTAATATAATATACAGTACACATAAATATATCTGACCCACACTAAGATCTGTCATGGGCATTCCAAACTACGAAAGACTTTTCGGTCTCACAAACAGCCACACCCGAAACGAGTATCTGTGAAACACAAAAATATAACTCGGGGATCAAACCTACGGCCTCAAATTTGACAGCTGGTGTGTAACCAATTTCGCCACAGACTGTCCAAATTCATTAGCTGACGTTATTGCAGTACGATCAAATCATGCTTTTTCCCAGCGATAGTTGACTATCTCAAGATGATATCATTACGTCAGGCTGATGGAAAGTGGATCTTGGGGGAACTCCATACACAACACATTTGCAAGTTTCAATATAACTAAGAGGTCTAATAAATATCTTTCAACCAGAGCATATGCATAATACCCATAGGCCAAAGGCTGCATTTCCAAAGGATTTTAAATGCATAATTGACCTGCGAAGGTTACGCAGCCCCCGGCATTTTAATTCAGCACACGACAGGTAACAAGCAAAGCTATTATTTTCATGCTTTTATTAATATTTAATACAAAACTGTGATGTGTGGACCTTTTTGGTATTAACAGCGCTAGTAGTATCCAAGCACTTGATTTCCATACTGTTACAAGACGTCTTTTTGTGAAAAGCAGGGGATTAAATTACAATGGACAATATTTTAAAGTATTTTCTGTTATACAATGGTGACAATCTGGTTGAGCCTGCTTATCAAGACTATATTCTGTTGTAATAATAAAATTAAATAATGTTAAAATGCTTTGTAGATAAACAGTAAAAAAGATGTTGACTGACACGAGTATAATTGGCGTACAATAACTAAGGCAAGAAAACAAAAATATTATATCAAAATTAAAATTCACAACATTTTTCCACTCTCCAGTGTTATTAAGACCAACAAAATATTCAAACTCCAAAATCAAAATCAAAATTACATTTTACATTACTTTTTTTGTTTGCAAATTAGAATAGTCGTACGTAAGTACCTATGTAATGATTAATGTTCCCTGCAATAACTGTTATTATTCGTCATGAATGTTTACTAAATTAAGATGTTAAAAATGCGATGAGCTATTTATTTATTTTTATAAATTCTTAGACACATGGCACATTAAGTTGAATATTGCTTTAACATCTGTTGTTAGAATTGTAGATGCTGAGTAATGTAGAGAGTGTGATCTTGATTTTAATATTACTTTTCACTTATTCGTGAAAATATAAGTTAAATTTAATATAACAGCTTTTAGTATGAAGCTTTGAAATGAGTAGACATTTGTTTAAACGCTTATTGTGCGATATTTCAAAGGAGTTGTAATAATATACATATAATATATTACTTACGCACAACTTAATAATTTAATTAATGATTTCCATTTCATGTTAGAATGTAAGATATTTCTAGCAAATATGAGGCTTCGTGTCATAATTAACTTGAAGCAGACAGAATCATATTATGTCCGATGAACAATAGCTTTTTACTTTACACCGCATGTATATAGGAAAATCAAATAGTATACCTGATATATTATCCAGACTGCAACCGAAAACGGAGCCTGTAGTTGATGATACTGAGACAATGAAAATAAAAAAATATTTCAAAAAAGCCGATTTCTTTTGAAATATTTCAAAGTATCACCTTGTTTGGGTGGTAAATAAATAGTTTTTGTAAAAGTAATAAAGTACAGCTGTTTATTTTTATTATACCAAAAATTGTCTCGCCAGAGGGAACGAACTTGCGGCTTCACGTTTCACAGCAGACTCCTTATCTAATTAGCCACGAAGGCTGGCCTTCTCACGTGTCTTATCTACATACTGCCAGACATCTCCCGTAGGTTCAAACATATGTATAGTAAGCTACTATGCCCGTATAATATATCAATTAATGTTTGCCGATACAACACTAGAATGAGAATATTGGCTTTCTTAAATTGAGATTAAACATATTATATTACAAAAGATACGAGTAGTGATACGAGGCCCTTCCTGAATTTTATGTTAAGACCCGCAAAAAACACACGTTTTAAGCTGTTGATTTGAAAATTACGAGAACTTTCTGATCCAAAATACCCTAATATTAAAAAAAAAAAAGATTTGTAAATCACACAAATATTTGCCCGCGCCCTGCGCCCTTTCATTTTGTAACCGACTTCTTTCCCTTAAAGACGCCGTTGATCATGTGCAAATTATTCCAATATTTTATTCATTGCACACAAAGCGTACAAACTCAGGGTAATTATGCAAATGTACCGTTTCCAAGGTTAATAGAGCTCATTTGATAATCCATTTGCCAAACTTACATCTCAATTCAAAGGAATGCTCACATGAAGTTACAGTTTGGAAATTGTTTCCAAGTTACGCCACGTTACTACTTGGTCTAAGTTTATGATTACTCGTGTAACTTGCAAATGATACACACCTTCGTTGGGCAAATTGCTGTTAAATTGAATATCCTAAAGCAACAATCATTCACTCGTACCTCGCTAGATTTCTAGCCTAGAGGAGTTAAAATTACAACGAACACTACAGCTTTGCTAACCAAATTCCCTCACTGTGAACAAAGTGCGTTGTTCTAACTTTCGAAACAAAGACCATTTTAGAAAAGAAAATAAAACACATTGTATATTTAACACACAAAGTTACTTCACACTTACAAGTGTGGAAAATTCTTGCGAAATATAAAAAGCTTTTGTTACTACATAGTACATAATTTCAATAAGAAAATAAAATAGAAATTTTATATGATTTCTACTTTCCGGTTAGGATCTTTGGACGGGGCAAATTGTGTACAATATCTGTACTGGTGGTCTATCATAAAAGAGACATTTGCTCAATCAAGCCTTATAATCCTGTATCCTGTATCAGCCCATATACGTCCCACTGCATGGCACGGGCCTCCTCTACAATCGACAGTACGATTGAGATTGACAGCCTTATAATACTTAAATTCAAATTTCGCTATAACCTTACACACAACAACACAAACGAAATGTTACTCAAGAATTTTGGAGGAAAATAACATACAAAACACTCGAACGTTTTCACATATAACAACACTCCGTACAATCTTCACAACACAGACACTTCAACTCATAAGACATTGAAATGAGCTTCTAAGACTTTGTAAGTGAAATTATTATTCTGTCTCAAATTATAATTAATCCGAGAAGTGAGAAATGATATCTGAAACAAAAAGCTGACAGTGGTTTTGTTGGACGGGCGAAGTGTCAAAGTTAAATTGAATATTAGAGGGAATGATCTCAGAGTCAAGCGAAGACAAAGTTTCGTCAGTTCCTACTGAGTAGTTAATCCTATGCCACAATTCGCTTCGAGTTATTGGAACAATTGGCTTTTACTCGCATCGCTAATTTATTGTTTCGTAATTAAATAAGCCTCCATATCAGTTTCTGAAATAATAGTTACCAATCAGCACAGACTGAAATTTTGGATTATTAATTTATAAAATGAATTATATGTCGCCTCATTAATCATTTGTCTGCCAATAATGGCTGATAAATGCGAGGCCTTGCTACAGGTCGTTAAAGCTACAGTAACGATGGTTCTAAGCAACCATCATCACAACCATCTCGGAAAAAATTGACATAAAATAACTATTTCGATGTTGCGTTTTGTCCTCACGGCAATCTCACTGCGGTCTACACTCAGTAGATGGTATTAAAATATTCGAATCATCCCATACATTGACGGCAATAGGATTTTTGGAAACCTGTCCGAATAGGATTATTAGGAGGTTATTGCGCGAGGGTTCGCGAGTATGTCGGATTTAGGCTTTAGCCTGTTTATGACTGGTTTCAGTTCTCAGCGTCAAATCTTTGCATAAATCTTGATCCTTGCTTTCAGAAGTAACAGTTATAGGTGAAGAGGTGTGATAAAAAATAAGTTCGTACATCATTATCTACAATATGCATACATACAAAAACATTTCATAAGTATGGAATCAAGGCAAATAAAAGACTATACAAAAATAATAGTAACCTGAAAAGTGAATGAATAAGCCGAAGATCGAGTCGCGTTCTATTGCTTAGATCACGACTAAATATAACCGTGTCTAATTAATCAAACAGGCGTGAAGTCTATATAAAGACTGATAATTTTAGACTGTGACCATTTTCTTAACTTCAAACTTTAGTAATGAAAATAGGCCACTGGGACACTCGCACTACTCGTTTTGGTATCATTTTAATTGATACTTCGTCCATGTCCATCAGATAAAATATTGCATCAATAATTTTGGCATATTTTATTGAGTAAAAATTTAAAAATAAAACGCATAAAGACTTTCTTGTAATTAACTTCGCAATAATTAAGTTCATTTCCATAGAGCTTCGTATGGAGCCAGTATGGAGCTGATTGCATGACACAATAAAATTGCATAAAATGTAATATATTATTGCGTAACCAAGTAGTGTTACATAAGACATTTTTACACGTCACAATAGCGTTTTGGACTAATTTTTGGAATTGCTTTCATTTTATAGAAATAACCTATATAAACACGGAAAACGTAATTTTATTAAAATATAGGACACATTTTAATGAATAAATACGCTGTTTACGTATTTATTCATAAAATAGTTTTCAAAACTCCAGCTAAAACGCTCAAACCTGTCACATGACTATAATCAAAGATAGGTAACAAAGTCTCGCGTTTTACCAAAATTAACTGAGTTTTTCATCTTGCCAATCGCTGTTTGCAGTCATGTGAAAATGGGTAATGAATAAAACATTTAAAATATTTTATTTAATTTATTACCAACAATTAAGTTCTCAAAATATTATATTAGGTTTTAAAATACTCTCTTTAATGAGTTAAAAATAATTTACGCAAGTTTGTAAAATGAGTCAAAATTCCTATTATATATATATATTATTATCCGCGAAGAATCGATATAGCGAATCATCTGGTCAAATTTTGTCATATCAGACAAGTCAATTATGCTGGCTTTATCAAAACAGGCTAAAATCGAAACGCAGCATATTCTTACAAAACACAAGGTTTCTTCTATCATATTATATAATTAATAAGCAAAATTACGAGTACAGAGTTAATTTATTTCCTGCCTCGGTAGCGTGGTTGTACTACGGTACGGTTACAAAGCTGAGGTCTCATGTTCGGATTCGGGGTCGGACAAAGTGATATTGGATTTTTCTATTCATTTTCGGCCCCGAGTCATTTGTGCTCGATATGTCGATAGGCTTGACCCTTATCACATCGTGGGACGGAACATATAAGGCCAAATGTGGATGTCTTGGTAGCACCTCTGCCTACTTCTTCTAGGAAAAAAGCGTGAGCTTACGTATGTGAGTCAATTTTTCAATATTATTTTATTGCAATGAATGGCGAGACTAGCATGCCGTTCGCCTAATGGTAAGCGATACGACCGCTCATGAACAGTAGCAAAACCAAACAACACCTTGAATTACAAAGCAATGCTTGGCATTCCACTGCGCTCGCCATCTTAAGACATAATATGTCCAGTAGTTACTCTGGCTACAATATACTTCAATCCGAAATGCTACAGTGCATTTAAACTGCTGTTTAGCGGGAGAAATAGACATTACAGTGGTACCAAATCAAGCGGCCTCTTATATATGATATACCACCAGTATACCGCTAGATTTTAGTATAATATAGTCCTTACTAATACAATGTTCATAACAATGTTATACAGAAGCATGTATCACAAAGTAACAGTGTAGTGGGCACCAAAATAACAATACATCACTACATAATGGAGCTGATATGACGGATTGACACAGATTATTGACACGGCGAGCTGCCGTCCAGTTAATAGTCTATATGGGCCGCACTGTGGCCAAATTGTCTGCCGGTCATTTATACCTAAACTAAACACGACGTTGGTTCATCAATGTTCAATTATGATGAAGCTGTTGATGTAGGTCATGTAATTAGCTAATGTATAATAAAAGAAATGTAATGTAAATATATGTCTGGAATATTATGTTCAATTTCATAATTCATAGATATTTTTCTTTTACTGAGTATTTAATATTTGAATATGACGCGTATACTCCAATATTAGTTTTTATTGAGGGTATTCTTGGTAAATAAAATATATAATATACAATCGAAAAATGAACTATGAAATTTTATTAATTAGTTATTTAAATGGAGTGTTTCCATTAAAATCTATCATAAATACTACCTAAAAAAAAACAAGAAAAAAATAAAAAAACACCGATCACTGTAATAGCCCGTAAAATAAATCTATTAGAGTGAATTCGAGCGATTCATGGTATCATAGATTAAATAATCGATGTATTGGGGAGGCAGACCACGTCCAATTAGGGTCGGGGTCCCTGGGGAGGCGCAGGATCTTGCTTCGTCCCGACACTGCGTAAGCTCGACCGGTAGATACGTGTATGATCGCTTATGTTTTTAATTTTATCCATAGAATAATTTATATTTATTGGAACAAATAAATGTGAACCTAAGTTTCTTTTCATGACCAATAGCATTTCTTTAAATTACCTCTATGGTTATTTTCATTAATAAAACACACAGATTTAAATAGCAAATATACTCAAAAATATAGCTATATTTGCACACCAGATAAATTTAATTTCAAATAATGATTACGAAATTATATTAAAATGATTTAAGAAAGGAACACGTGCCCATCCCATATTAAAAATAAGGGAAAATCCCTAATCGAAAATTTCTATCGTATTGAAAATACTTTGCCACCTGTTTTCATCTTTCTCTTTACAATTTGTAGTCACAGGTTTAATAACATAGGCTCCTAACTTATGTCGCTCTCTAAATAACAAAGGTGTATTATTAAAATTCTAGAATTTATTTCGCCACTTAATTTTGCTTTTTATAAAGGTGGCCCACCTAATTTGGGGAAATAATGAATACAGAAATGAAATTCCAAGGGGAACAAAAAGGACCTTTATTTCCGGCATTGTCGTAAACCTTGGCAAGGTATTGGTGGCGTAAAGGAAGGTAAGAATACCGTTGGAGGAATATTCAAAGTGACAGGATTATCTGGACGGCAGCGGGCCAAGGCTGACTCATGATTTTTTTATTTGGTGCACTGGTGTTACTTTAAATTAAATTTTAAGGCTAGAGAATTCGCAACTGCATTTGTTATTGAATACAAAATCTTATCTATGTTTTTATGTTCATTCTTTTTGGTTCAGCGATACCAGTTGCAGAAATGCATACGAATTCTCGTATCATAAAATATTGAGATATTATAATGTTTATATTAAAATTGTCTACATAAAATTAATATAAAAAGTATTTTAAATTTAATAGGCTTTTATTTATTCGTATTTTTTGCCTGTGGCTATCCGCACGGATACAAATATTTTAGCACTTACATGTATTTGATATATAGTTGCTAAAGAGTCACAATTACTTTGATTAAAGTAACATTGAATGAAGTTTTAACCTTAATGTTTTAACCACATGCGAGTAATATGGTAGTGGTGTAGTTGTACTACGATATAATTAATTACAAAGGTGAGGTCTCGAATCCCGGGCTGGGCGAAGTGATATTGAATTTTTTATTCATTATCAGCCCGGAGTGAGGAATTTGTGCCCGATATTGTGATAGGCTCACCCCCCATCACATCGTGTACCTGTCTCTTATTTATGGGAAAAAGACTCGAGTTACGTACGCATGTACGCATTAGTAAAATAGATCGCGTAATATTTAAGCCATTTTTAGAATATTGTGGCATTTCAGTGACATTATTATGAACCCGACGTGACAATTTTAGTCTGTTAGCAACCTCTTCAGTTTGAGAGGTTTAGGTAGTTTACTATTTAACAGCATTAATAATATTACGTTCAGCAACTCCTATTACGCAAATGGTATTATAATTTAAGATCATTCTCATAATATGAGAATCATGTAGGTAGCTTGGGATAATATTTCTTTTTTAGATAGTGACAACGAACTCTAAGGTGGAGCACCTGTCGTGATGGCAAGTAAGTGCTTTTTTTTGTCTCTGTCTGTGTACTTCTAGTTTCGACCAGGCAGTCATATTTATGGCGACTCTTGACAAATGGTTATTTGTCTGTATCAACCCATATACACCCCACTGCAAGATATGGGCCTTCTACAATCGCGAGTATGATTGAGAGGGATTTAGGCCATATAGTCTATACGTAGATATATACGTCTACACTCTTTTGGGTTTATTTTATGTGCATTGAGGTGTATGGCGTATGTGTATTGTGAATGGTGCATTATTGCACTTTGTAAAAAATAGGTAAGGAAAAAAAATATATACAGTTGGACAATATTCTTGACATCAGTGTGTTTTTCCTTCATACTTATCTGAATTAAATATGAAAAAATAAGGTACAAATTCCTAATCACGTTATAAAGAAAGTGGATAAAGCGTTCGTGGGCCCCTCTCGTTGTAAAACTCATTACCGAACGCCAAATAAGAAGTCATAAAGTAACCTTTCTTCAGAGCCCATTAAGCTATACCAAATAATATTTTGTCTTAGGGTCGTTTACATGGGGCGGGTCTCACTGTAAACACGGCTGGATTTAATCTGTACCCAACTTTATCTTCAAAATAATGCAAATGTGGAGTAAAGTTTACTTTGTACCAGTTTTTTGTATTAGTGGGGCCTAAAACACTCTTTCACCTTAAAACGCACTGTAACGGTGAAGGAAAACCTCGCGGGGAAACATTGAAACATATTATAGCGATTAGTAAGAATTTGTATATATGTAAAGCTCGCCAACCCGCACTAGGCCAACGTGGTGGACTCTACGGCCAAACTACTTTCCCTCCTTCTCTCGATTGTAGAGAAGGCCCGTACCGTAAAGTGGGACGTATATGGGCTTATAAAGTAACAGTACAGTACAGTAAAATCTTCTTAATTTTAAAGGTGGCAAGCGTATAGCAATGGAATATATTTATATAGCCGAATAATAATATCAATTATTTATGCTAGTGATAAAAACTATGATTTAACTCTTGGAATCCTCCCAACTAGGAAATTGGATTGACTGATGCCTTGGAAGGAATCAAGAAGGAAGTTCCATCAATATCCTTGGAAGTGAAGCACTACATAAAAATATGTTTATTTGAAAAAACTGCAATGCGTTTGCCAATACATAAGTGCCTGTGGTAATCACAAATGCAAACAACATTTTTAATTCTCCAATAATTTTAATAGATAAAAATATATTATTTACAAGTCATTATTAAAAAAATTAAAATAAAATAAAAAGTACAATAAGTATTTGTTACAATTTATGAGCGAAACAACATAAAATTATAACTTTTGATTGATTGATCTTGATCCTGATTGTTAACCAATTCCCTTATTTACACACACGACTTCGCGCGCAATTGTAAGGTCAGGTGGTTGTCTATAATATGTTAAAATACGATAGATATCCTGGGCGATGGACGGCGAACAAGGAACGTTCGCAAATTGAATAAATCTGCCATTGTGTACTCCAAGTTCTGTATTGATTACTACTATTTCAGTCACAGTAACTTCACTGGTGAACATACGCCTCCCCATAGATATTCTCAGTTGTAGCTATATTGTTTAATCCTATATCTATTGACGCTATGAATTCTATATTTGTGGCAAGTCACGTAAAACATTAAATTGAAATGCAGAGTTAGAATTCAATTGAAAATAAATTGATGTTTGTTTTATTGAGTACGGGTGATTTATACGTTTTTATTTAAACATTCTGAGACCAAATCAAAGTTTCATTCAATTTCAAAGGCACCTTTACTCGATACCTACTTTCAATTAACTTTATGCTCAGCATTACCACGTTAAAAATGACTACTATTTTGGTCATATCCTACTTATAGAACTGATAAAATTAAAAAAATACTCTCACATTTTTCCATTTTAAGAAATGAATCCACTTGAACAATATCAGTTAGGGGACCAATAAAACAATCAAATAATACATATTACCAGTCAAATAAATTTAATGAAAACGATTATGATATTGGCACATTGGCAAATGGACGTGAACATTCGTCTTATTGAGCAAATAAGTGAGACGTTTGAACCTACATCATAATACTATAATATCCTATTTCACAAATACGAGAACGTGAAATAAATATAACTCAAGTACATTTCATAGGCCTCTCTAACAACGTGATAATATTTCAACAAACACGGGGAAAATATCAGATGTCAGCATTTCGTGTATTATTTGGGCCTCCGGAAGGTATTATGGACCGATACCGAATTAAGTTTCATATAGATTGATGACTTCGTTAATACCTTAATTTGGCGTGTCTAAGAACTACGTGTTGACGTTAAAAAAATGTTAACCTCACTTATTGTTAGTGAACGAAGATGAGCAATCATCGCTCGTGATCGTGGCAGCAAATTGGGTATATTTTACTTAAAGTTTCATATTCTTTTGTGGTAATAAGTACACACCGATGTATAAGGCTTTTTAAAATAATGTTTTATTAAAGGATCAATGAGGTATTATAGGATTAATTAACGGACCCAAGTGAGGTGATGCCACTGCATAGAAAACACTATATAAAGCAATAGCATTGTTGTAGGGCTTGTCAGGCCCACATCATTTCCAGAAACTCAATAATTCCGAACTATTTCTGTCCTAACCTTTTCATTTTCTGGAAAAGACCAGTTACAAGTTGACAATAAAGCATAAGTTACTAATCACTGGTTTTTTGGTGGATATACCTTATAATATCATAATCATGCTAATTAAATTGATATAAATTCAAATGTCTTTATTACAATGTCTTATCTTGCACATTCAAACATAATAATATATAAAAACAGTTATATTAAACACAATTGGTAAACATTCTACATGAGTGAAAAAAGATTATTCGACGAAAAACCGGTTGAAGCGTCAAAAGAAAACCAATGTTTTCTCAATCCCACGAGGATTTGACTTAACGCCGCATTTTTCTATTGTGTCGAATCAGGCTTTTAACCGACGCGATTGAATTAAGATGAAGGCGAAGATTTGGAAAGGATTGAAATCAAACATTGGAAACAAATGTTGCGCAACCTATTTCCCGCGAAGAGGAGTATGATAATAAATCTTGAGTCTATACAGAGAATACATTATCATTATGAATGAGACCTTAATATATAATATAATAAAACATGAGAGAATCGAGGTCGAGTATACAAGAACAGATAAAAAATAAAGTCGCAAAATAGGTTATATTACACAATTGAATAATATTCTTATACAGTAAATGTAGATTTTTTTTTTCAGTCAACTGTAAAAATACTGTAGGTACTCTAAGTAAGAGAAATAGTATCTGTAAAAAAAGTAGAGAAATAAAATAAATCGAGAACCATGAAGTATGATAACCATGACGGAAGAGCGAAGAGAGAAAAAGTAATGTTTTTTTTTTAAACTAGCATAATTTAATAACTAACGGCCGAATACTGGAACGCAACTTAAATAAAAGTTGCACTTAACTACTTTAATCCCGTACTGTATTTATGGTACTTAAATGTACTGGCTCAGTGGCCGTGCGCTATTAAGAGCAACTTATTACTCGTACTTGAATGGGGTTCCAGTATTCGGGCGTTAGTGTTGCAAAGCATAGAAAGGGAAATGTAGTGCAATGCAGCATACAGTATATGTCCTAATGACATATCATACCGGGTATATCAGACTGCTACCGAAAACGAAGCCGGGTGGTAGTTTCAGTGACTACAAACACAATGTAATTAAACATTTCGCTAAGAAACGCAACATTTTTTTTATTATTTTTTAAATATCGTCGAGTTTGGTTGGTAAATCCATAGTTTTTGCTAAAATAATAATTCAAAGCCATGCGTACCATAGCTTCTTTACTAGTTAATGGGTGTTCACTTCTATTTAAGAAAAAACAATGTACCATCACAAACCATTTACCACCCTAATACGACGATAGAAAAAAAATAACAAAAAAATCGTCACAATTTTTTGCACAAAATTTAGTTGCATTGTGTCTGAAGTCACTAAAACTACCACCTAGCTTTGTTTCCGGTAGCAGTCTTGTATATATATCATCGTTAATGATGATGACATGAGAGTTGTAAAATAGAGTTGTATTTTAGTTATTGGTTTAAAGCCAATTCTTTGGGAAAAAATAATTCAAGTAAATGTATACAGCTAAAAAAGCACCACATGTCAACATTATGGATATGGTTTTTCATAAAATCGATTGTTGAAAGGCAAGGTCAGTCAGAAGTAATTAACGCCCTATACTAATGGGATATTAATTACACTTATCCATTTCAATGGAACAGACGGAACTAAAATATTAAAGACATAAAAGTATTGTTATTTTTTAAGACTAAATATAAAAGCAGTTTTATAGTGCGTATGAACGTTGTATTTAATAAATCAATTTAGAAGGATGAAAGGCATTTGTTTTACGTGTTTTATCACGTCAGTTCTAAGAAAAGTTGATTAATAATCAAGCCTATATGCATCCCTGTGCACCACGGGTGACCTCTTTAATTTAGAGTACTTTACAATCTCACCAATATAATGGTGGTGGATTATATGGCCTAACCTCTCTCAATCGTGCTCTCTATTGTTGGGTAGGCTCCTGCCCTGCAGTGGTAAGTATATTATGGGCTGATACAGTAAAGTATACTTCCACCAAACTGTTCTTGTTGGGTTGGTGGACTTTTAATACCAAAACCACGTCTAGAGTGTCATATATTTATTTTTTATTGCAAGGAATAGCGAGTGTGCCATTCGCCTGATGTTAAGCGATACTACCGCTCATGGACAATAGCAAAATTAAACATCATGACTTACAAAGTAATGCTAGGTATACCATTGTGCTCACCATCCTGAGACATAATATAATACATTTTTTTATATATTATGTTAATATTAGTAAGTATATAGGTCAGTATCTACACTAATATTATAAAGAGGAAAACTTTGTTTGTTTGTTTAATTGTAATGAATAGGCTCAAAAACTACTGGACCGATTTTAAAAATTCTTTCACCATTCGAAAGCTACATTATCCACGAGTAACATAGACTATATTTTATTTTGGAAAATAATAGGGTTCCGTAAGATATTTGGATTTTTCGGACACAAACTGAAAAAAATCAACCAAAGAAGTTACTTATTTTGCGTACGCTGCCTAAACTACAAAAGATAGAACCGTAAAATGTTATAATTAATTGTAGATCTTATAAATATCTACAAAAAAGTCCGCGACACACTATACCTATCTATGTCGAGTGAGGCACAACAACCACATTTTTATTTAAAAATCTTGAATTTTTTTTGGACTACATTTAAACGCGTTTATTTTACTCATGCTATTAATCCTTATCAAAATAAATTATTTCATCAATAAGTACAGTTTATGTTGATAATATTTGGTCTTTGAATGATTAAAATTGGACGTTTGGTTTTGAAGTTGTGGTGAAATTAAAATATTACGATTTCTGCTGCACAAAAATTTCATAAGGCAATCTTTATATGTACATGTATATGGAGAGACGGGATATAATAGAGTGGAAGGTACGGGAGAAGGCTGGGATAGCTGACAGATTTGATAAGACGAAATATAAATGCACGTTATAAGACGGGATGGATAATAAAGAGAAAGGACGGGATGGATTGGGAAGAGACTGAACAGACGGATGAGACGGGATTGAGCCGGACAGTAGGACAGCTACGTCAAGTTTAGGTATACAAGAGTTTAAACGAAAAATAACATGTATTTGGTGTGGAGTGGAATCAAAAAATATATGCACCCAGACGAAGCTGGGCCGGGCCGCTATTAAATAATAAAATAAGTTAAAGCGTCAATATCGCATTAGGTTTAACTGTAAGATATTGTACCGTCGAAAATAAATAACATAAAAAATATCAATATGTTCCAGTAGTGACTCAGGCTACAATGTTCTTCACGCCGGAACAGAACAGAACAGTATATTTACACTGCTGTTTGACGGGAGAAATATACATTGCCGCGGTACCTACTCGGCGACCTCTCAAATATAAGAACCCTACCAACAGTGAATATAAGTAAGTAGTTACTAAGGTGAGGATTCTGCATAATCCCGATTGAGGTATATTATTGAAAATTGAGAACGTATTTGGGTTGAAATGAGATCTTTTCATATTATTTTTATAGACGTCTTTATCTCTTGGTAGAAGATTGTCGGTGATTTTTCTAATGCCTCTCCAAGTCTCGAAGGTATTTTCCTTGTGTACATAGTAATATTATTATATTACACATTTGTAGATTTTCTTATTGCGAAGTTTTATGTTCAAATATTGTTTCTGCTTTTATATTAAGTCTTTTATTAAAAAAAATAAGAACGTTATCGTATCTGCTGGAAGAAAAATGTTCCTTGTACTATACATTTTATTATTTTACTTTTATATTATTAACTTAACTTTCCACATAACTGAAAAACTGGTAATATTTTAGATCAAACACACGTAAATAAGCCATCAGAGAAACAGATATTTTAGTAAGTGATGAGAAGATAATTTAATGAGAAACTAATTGTATATCTTTTCGCTCATGGTGGCGCGTCTTTTTCTCTCAATGAACCTCCCATTTTGAAAATCTGGCAGCAAATATCATCCTAGTTTTGTAAACTTTTTAATGCCATGATAATCACATACACACAGGCACTCCGTTTTCCTGATCATTTTATAAATAACCATTAAATTCGCTCACCATAAGGCGAATGCCATGCTAGTCGTGCCATTCATTGTAATAAAAAAAACGACCACCAAGCAATATTAATACAAACCTCCTTTCAACCAAAATATAAGAACCTGTACAAATACAGCAAAGTTTCTTCACCTCTTCGTGCGTCTTCCGTTTGTTATTAACACTATTATGAGACATCCAGAGGCAACAAACAAGTGAAGGCTGTTAACGTGTTATTGTGACGTATAAAAGCAACCCGTGTTAAGAACGTTAATCATCTTGGCTATGTCTACCACGGGGAGTTTTTTCATCAGCCACATTATAGCGTTCATTTCCCCCGAAACATTTTCTGTTTCCGACTCCTGAGTAAACAGCCCTGTTTATCAGAAGATGGCGTTGACAAAATGTGAAAAGAAAAAAGATTTTTTTCATAAAACCGAGCTTTAGTTTTTCTTTGAAATAAAGGGTTCTAGCGTTTGATGTGAAGAGAATTTTGGGTTACATTCAGATTAAATTTAAAATCTTTAAAATAAAATCATTTTATTGGGTTTGTTATGAATGAAAGAAACGAATATTCTACCTAACCATTTGTAATATTATACATTTTCAAAATATATCTATAGCGTTTTTTTTTAAATAAACAATGTAAACACCCAACTTAATCATACGATTAGTACCATTTTTTGAAGTCTTAGAGCTACGGTGTGTCACCTTCATGACGGTATGAATGGGCAGGCTCGTCCGGGGCGGTACCACTGTCTCACAGGAGATCGACTTGGAGCGAAAGCTTTGCTGTCGGGTGAGATTACCGGATGCCCAATATCAATTGTATCCTTTTCCTTCCCACTGTCGTCCCAATTTAATAAGCCACAGATCCAAGCGTTATTGATGTTCATGTTCATGGGCGAAAGTGATCACTTGCCATCAGGTGACCCGTTTGCAAGTATGCCGGACCAATTCTATAATAAAATTCAAAATATTTTCCTCACTTTACCTACCGCTGTATTTAATAAGCCCATCTCCTATCTCCTTTCAGTCACCACAGGCGCAATTAACCACCCTCTGAATCCACAACAGCGTCTGTTAAAAACTGCAATAATTCGGCTAGTTTGGAAAGTCGGGACAGCGTTAAACTGTCATCGAAGGGCGAGTGAGGAGGGCGGCGCGGGGCGGGCGGGCGTCATTTGTTTTAGTGTCACAAATCGCTCCCCACCCGGGCAACCTCGATGGAAACAGAGTGTTTCTAAACAAGTACACTGTTTTACTTAACGGAAAAAATAGTATCAAATTGTGGCTGTTTACATGGCGATGTTTGATCGAAGCTTCTTGAAAGTTTTCGTGTATCGGATTTTAAGAAAATATTTGCGATGTGTTTGGGAAATTTTGGTTGGTAGGTTGTAGTGACGCAAACATTGACCATTTTATGGATATTTGTGGTAAGATTATCTGATGTGAAATGGCACTTGTGATGGTTAGTGGTCAATGTCAGTGCGAAATACTAGCAAAAAGTACGGAATCGTTGATGAGTAATTTCAGTTTTGGGCTGGCCTTTGTTAAAGAAGAGGGAAGGAGATGTAACAATCTACGCGCCGCTGGCAATCTGACAGTTACACTTAAAGTATCGTATTAAGGAAAATAGTTTAATACAGTTTAATATTTAATTATAAAGCCAGTTTGAGCTAGGAATCTCTACGGCGTACAATAAAAACGTTGCAGAGCGCAGTGTCGTCACACAAATACAATGCTACGCGAGGAACTTTGTAATTTTCATGTCCGCTGCCCAAATTAGTTTCGGGGCGAGCAGAAGTCAAGTGGCCGTATCTTTTACGCGAATACCCAATATTAACTTAAAACAATGTAACCAAAATGTGAAAGCGAAGCATAAAATTACCCAGAACAGTACAAATGTAATTAAAGCTAACCGTTAAACTCAGGCGTTGTCGTAAAAGTTAAGTAAAAGCCCCACAGAATCTTTGTTAGATTTACGTTTTATGTTTTGTGAAAGAACGAACCGAGAATAATTTAATAACGTTAAGTAATGATAAACGAAGCGTTTTGCCCAGGTTTCTTTACTTTACAAGACTAATAATAAAACCTCGCCAATATCTGCTTAATTAAAAGCAATGACCCAAGCTAAATATCTTTTGATCTAGAAACCAACTATTTATGGACTAAAAATTAATCCCTTTTTATGCGGCTTCATTAAATAGAGTTGAGATTAAGGGTCGCGCCCCAGCGAGCTTGGAAGGCGGGATCGGTATTAGATTGGACCTCTTTTTATAGAACATGAATATGATATAAATATTGAACTAAGCTTATTTTTAAATGAGAGTATATATTGTATCTCTCGATAAATCTGTATGAGGGTCAACAATCATTAAACTAATGTAGTAAATCGGATTCACAACAATAAGTAATTTACCATGCCTCTATCTCTTCACAGGAGTACGAGCTTATCAGAATCACCGTCCTACATTGCTTGCCACTAAACAACAACTTCGGACTCCCTCATTCATCTCAACGACGTAGAGTGATAATAGTTGACCGATGTCCGATCTATGGCCCAGTTGTATCAACTAACTTTGACCATAACTTGGACTTTAAGCATAAATTTTAGAATGCCAATTGTTTGACGTTGGGACTGTCAACTATAAAACTATTCTCAAAGTTAATTGATGCAATTAGGCCTATGTTTAGTGCGTGAAAAAATAAGTAATTCTTCAATAAATAAAGTTCTAACCGTACTGGGAATAATATGCTGATATCGCGATCTATTTCGACGCTAGCGCCATCTAGTTATCGAAATAATACATATCAAACCAATTTAAACGCAGAAGCACACTATTGGGTCAAAAGTGAGTCACAATAATTATCATAAGATAGGTTTTTTTTTTTAAATTCACTCTTTTTTAACCATTATACCATGTTCATAACATTCGTAACATTTAGAGATTATTTAGTTTAATATTGTAGATTCAAAATAAAAGTGATATAAAAAAAAAAATAGTCAATAGCAATATGTATAATCACACATGCAAACTTACTTAAAACTTACTTTACCCATTTTATTTAACAACAGCCTGTATTTAATTCGGACAGTACAGCATAAAACGTTTGACCGTAGCCACCGTGAGTCTCGGCCATTCGTCGTCCGCATGTTACCATCTATACTTTTAATTGGCAGCCGTAGATCTACGTGGCTGCAGGCGGCAGACATGTTGATGTGTGGAACAAGTTCATGCCGGCATTGTGATGTATCTTGTTGAAATATTCCGGCTCTATTGTTGCACGGCAAATGGGTCAGCGTGTTTTTTTAAAAGGCTTTTTTGTTTGGCTATATTCACCGTGCAAAAACAATAGGGAAAATATTGTGCATTTATCAGTTTTGTTGCGGAGTCGTTTATTGAATGCGCGGATAAATGCGATTGCAATTGAATTTAAATTCACTGCGAATTATAAAGTAGCTTATGAAATTAATATTTTAATTATTGCGCAATAATCGGTCGTTTATTGAAAAGTTGTATTTAGACTAACGTGTAGTTGTATGAAATCTGTTTTAAGTGCATACGCATTGTATTCTCACAAGACTAAGCAAAAATATGAACACTGACAATTCGATATCTGATTCGTAACAATGAAAATCTATAATTGGCTTTCTGTTAACTTAAAAGAAATGTATTCTTTATATGTAGCTGTTGATTTTCCAAATAAAATGAATTAAAATATTAAAGAAAAATATAAACTTAGTGACAGCCTTTGTCGCGCTGTTGGTTAGACGCCGGTTATGAAACGAGTGGCTGCGGGTTCGATCTCCGCACCAAGACATTTGTTTATTTGAATAAGCATCTCGGATTTGAGTGATTGTAAGATCGAAAAGTCTCTCGTAGTTCCTGATACCGAAGACACAAGACTCGATTTTAGTGTGGGGTTAGAACTATGTTGGGTGCATTTATTTATTGATTTTCTTACCTAATTTTCATAAATTTCAGACCTAACAAGTCACAAACTACATAGATTCTATAAGTTATCAAATTTTAAGTGCCCAAGTTTTACAGTAACTCATTGTGGCAATTGGCCTTTATTACACATAAATATCAATAAACAGAGATTTAAACCAGTCCAATACGTCACATAAATAGCCAGTAATATTAAAATAATATAGTGGAGTCCTTTATGACATGATTGTGGCAAGTGTAACCGATGGCTACATTTATATTTCACGGACATTTGCAAAAACAATAATTGCGAGTGGACTATCGCTCGCCGCGTTTCTGTTTGTAATCGAGCGTGCTTGATTCATTTTGTTAGGGTGCGTATGACTTGTATTGCAGTGTACAACATTATATCATTAGTCTTTGGAGTTTTATTTGTTGGTACCGGACCAGAAGAAGATCGCGGCTACCAACATGTATTCGGTGATCGCGGTTCAAATCCAAAATTCAAATTGCAAATGCACTAGGGCAGGGTGGTGGACTATCCTTACTAATATTATAAAGGTGAAAGTTTGTATGTATGTATGTATGGATGTTTGTTACTCTTTCATGAAAAAACGGCTCAACAGATTTTGATGAAATTTGGTATAGTGATAGCTGACACCCTGGATTAACACATAGGCTACTTTTTATCCCGAAAAATGTAGTGTTCCCGTGGGATGAGTCAGGAAACCAAATATACATATTTTCTACTCTTTCAAATTCAAATTGTTGGCACGGGATGTCCTCTCCTACGGAAGGGAAATATAGTCGACGGCACGCGGGAAATATAGTTAGTAGACACGCGAAATAATATGTTCTTGATGTGGATTGGACTCAAAAACTATCTGCACCCGGGCGAAGCCGGGCCGGGCCGCTAGTATGGCATAATCCTTTTCAATCGTACCTCAATTGTAGAAAACACCCGTGTCCTGCAGTGGGACGTATACGCTAAGACTATATTGACATAATATACATATAATTATTTGGTCAGTATTATAAAATTGAAAAGTCTTTGCGACATTTGATACTCAAAAAATATTTGTGCTTATTAGACAAGATAATTAAATGACGTTTAATTAATTAAATAATAACCCCAGTAATGTACGTGCGTCAATATAATAATCACGTAATTAATGGAAAATAAGACGGTAAGCAATATATTTGTAAAATACAATTTATAACTTTGCAAATAATTGCAAGAATAATTAACGTTTAGATTTTACAATTAATACAATCTTTAATTAAATTTGCCTAGTAAGGAATAATTTTAAGCTCCCAACAAAAGATTTTGGAATGTAAATTTTCTTTTTCAGCGACAAAAGGCGAAATCTTAACTCCGTTAATTGTCTGCAAAGAATTTAAATTTTACAAAAGTGTTTATTGCAGTCAATCGTTAAGTGAATCAATAAGGAATTTTATGTGCAAACGTTTTTCCTTCAGCAATTACTTTGATCGTTGTAGGAATGCGTCTACGTGTTTTATATGCCGACAGCACGCTCTTAATTGTACTTTTAGTTCGTGACTTGCAACGAGAGTCGCTTATAGACGGAAATTATTATTTTGGTGAAGAACTGCTTTTATGAATTTGAAGTAATTTTAAAATTATTATGATTTTTTAAAATCTATTTAGAGCTTTTTATATTTATAAGAATATTAACAATTGCAATGTATATTGGAATATTCGCTTTAAACCTCCCAAACAATGCAAACCACACATCTCCCTGCAGCGATACAGGGTGCAGAATCTGTCATTTCCAAGCATTCAATAATAAACTCGGTAAAGTTTTAATTATTGCCGTGATTCACTGTCGAAGAAACCAACAAAACCGAGAACAATTCCGAATCCATTCAATTATTCAAACTTTTTAATTAATATTAATAGGAGCTCTCACTTTCAAAAGAAAGAATACTGAAGGCACAGGATAAAAACTCCTTAGAAATCCGCGTTACCCGCAGCTGTGGACTGTAAATTAATGCGAAAACAATAAAGCGTCGCAGTGGCACAGTCCGAAAATAGACAGCGTAGAGCGAATAAAAATTAATTCCAAATTGTTATTAGTACCCGCGAACAAAAGTACGTTTGTGTTGAGTCAGTGTGGGTGAACAACTCCGTAATAAACGTCACGACAAGAGAGATAGGAAATTAAACGAAACTAAAGCGAAGTCAGTCGTGCCAACATCTGGGGGGACTAACTTCGGGGAGTTCCTTCGGATTTGAGTCGGAAAAAAAACACTAAATTAAGAAAGGGAGATCTGTTCCGTTTACTTATTCTGCAAACGACAGAGAAATAGTATATTTTTTGTTTGTTTCATGCCTGAGGTGTTTTAAACATTGGGGAATTTAATCGTTTGTAATAAATTACTTACCTTTAGGCAGGGGTTCTATCACGACTTTGACAGCTTGTACGGAAGCTAATCCAGACAAAATCCACAAAAAAGCCATTGCGCGTCTCAAAACGTGTGGCAATTCTTCCATATTGATTTATTTCCAGCTACGTACACCACATAGCTTTTCTGAAACAAAGAGAATAATTTATGATAAATATACGTAATACTCAGGTATTACCAATATTGAATTATCTTTTGTTGGTGAACTTAATAAATATAGATGGAATCAATTTAATATGGTTATTATGATGTGTTCTGTTTCATTAATATCATGAATGTAAATCTGTTATACATTTATGTGCTTAAT
The DNA here is from genome assembly GCA_023078785.2 of Hyles euphorbiae. Classification (NCBI taxonomy): domain Eukaryota; kingdom Metazoa; phylum Arthropoda; class Insecta; order Lepidoptera; family Sphingidae; genus Hyles; species Hyles euphorbiae. The sequence continues at coordinate 8,044,258 of CM041046.1, forward strand.
AAAAATTTGACGCCTCATTGATTTATCCATGATGAAGTGAAAGCAATTAATTCTTTGGTTAGAAATTCAGGTCGGCAATGTTTTTGTGTGGATTTATCTCATAGTTTATTTATTCAAAACATAAATATAAATTGGCTTGCGAGTCTTAAGTGTAAAAATTCAGAATTTGAAGCTATAATAATTGATTAATGACAAAAAGGTGAAAAATAGGTGCAAGATGATATCGTATTTTGACCGACAAAAATAAAACAAAAATGAATTTTATTTTTTTAAATTTTGTTTTTCATTTTGGGTTCAAGTTTGATTTTGGGAATATAAACAACATTAAACTAATCTTTGATCAAGGGAAAGATTAATATGTATAGATTGAAGTAGAACTGTTGTATGAAACGAATTGCTTGGAAAAAAAATGCTGACTGACATGCATTCGTTGTATTTGTATTTAGTGTTTTGAATATATTATGTATATTAAACATTGAAATGTATATATTATAATGTATGCATAAGTATTCGTTCCGTGGATACATAGAACGATATCGGTTCTTCCTATGCAATTTTGGAAAAAACGAATATATCGTTGGATTTCGGTCATCGTTTTTTTGTAAAATAGGAAAGAGTATACCCCTTCAGTACATTAACAAACGATCTGACCTCAATTGATAACATTTTAATAAAAAAGATATCTTAAAATACCAGCCTAATACTAAAAATGCGTCGAAAAAATTCAGAATTGGTAACCCATAATTGAAATGTAAAAACTGTCTGATCCGTAACAAAATTACACTTCTTCCCGACGCGACGTTAAGAAAATCGAATCGTGCGAAATATGAAATAGGCAGCGGGAAGCATTATCACATCAGCCGTATCAGGCACAGTTCGACGTAATATTGACAAGATTCAATTCAACTCTCGAATCCAATCCTTCAACTTCTGAAGTGATTTCGCCTAATATCTAGCGCCTTTGCATTTATGAATAATAACTGGAAAAAGTTAAACTCACTGATCCGCCTCCGTCTGAATATTGTTGAATTTGAAAGGTAACAGGCCAAAGGGAATATAAAAACATTTTTACTTCGGGGTAAGTTTATATGGGATTATGTACGCTGGTGCTGAAGATAATTCCTAGAGGTTTAGACAAAAGCGTGGGCTGGAATCCGTGATTACTTACGTTTAGCATTTAATATTTTTTGTTCAGTTTTTCTGTGAGTTCAAGCTTATATCCCTAAGGAGAAGACAGAGGACCTTGTACTTAAAATATATAGTGTATTATTAGATTAATAGAATAAATTTGTATTATGAAAAAACTACGTTACTATTAGGCCAACCTTTTCGAAACTGAATACTATAAGTACTCCGAAAGACAACAGAAGGGGATATGTTCCTCTGAATCATTAAAATGGATTTCATTATCTTGTGTAAAATTGCGGCTTTTTGTCATCAATAACTATAAATAGCTGAAATGAGGTAAACAAGGAGTATATTTTAGCTACAATAATATTTGAGCTCAATATAGAAATTTAATATTAAGCCGAGAACTTTTGTATTTGAATATTAATTGCTATATTATTTTCCAAGCTGTTTGTGTTTTTTACTGTTTCCATTAAAGTTACGTCATTGTCTTTTCTTTTTACATACATACATATTTTATTTCCAAAAGGCGCAGGCAGTGGTGAGATAAACACGTTTCGCCTTGTATTGTAATGTGGTAGGGCAGGCCTATCGCCATATAAATTCCTGATTCTTGGTTAATAATCATTACCACTTTGCCCGCCCCTGGATTTGAACCCGAGATCTCGGCATTGTGATCGTGCCGTAGTACAACTAAGCTACCAAGGCAGACAGGCTTTCTTTTTTAAAGAAAAATCATATTCAAACTTTAAAGTTTCTATGAATATAAATTACCCACGATCACATTAAGGGATTTATACTAGTATCTGAATCTACAATATTTCCATAAATTACAAATAATTTTCAATAAGTGGGAATAAGAAATACCAATAATTTAAAACTTACGAAAACTAATAAAGAAAGAACTTAAGGTGGTACCTGCTGTCTTCAAAAATATTGAGTTTCTTTTGCAACTGTCAAGTGAAATGTTAATGGGGACAAACTTTTCGAAATAAAATATTTGATCGGTCTGCTATTCAAATATGGCGTCGCCAATCATGAAAATATATTTCAGCCTCAAAACAAAGTTTTCAGTTTGACCTGTTTTACTAATCTCCAGTCTTATTTCACAATATAAAAAGTACTGACACTTTAGTTAGCATAAATTGGTATTTGTAGGCAATATCAATTTCTGCTATATATTATTGCTTATGTGTATTATATTATTGACCCTCATTGTCCATTATCTAATTATATTCATTACTCGACATACATTGACAGCCTCTGTAACACAGTTGGCCAGACGCCGGCTGTGAAAGAGGCCGTGGGTTCGACCCCCGCACCGAAACAAATATTTATGTGAACCATAAGTTTTTTTCTGATACTTACGCCATAAGACTCAATCTTAGTGTGAGGTTAGGACTTTGTGACTGTTGGGTGTATTTTGTTATTATCAATGCCATAAATTTATAATATCTTCATAGTATCTTCATAGTATTTCTGTACAGTGCAAAAAAGAATTAAATAAATAAATAAATTTAATTTTTAATACAAGGCGCACAATGGCATCTCGCACATCGACACAAGTATGTCTTTGCGTTCGAACTTTGAAATTGCATCTCCATCGTAAGCTTGAAGTCCAAAAATAGTCATTTTGAAAACAAAATACATATAAATGTTGGAAGTAAATAAAAGCTTATGTTGAAACCACGCTACGCATTTATTTATACAGCTATGTTATTTTTCCTCAAACCCAAACGCCAAAAGTTACTATTTTTATAACAAAATAAACACTGTAGATTGGCGAAAATACCTCTCCAATAGTTGCCGTTTTTGATGACAGTCAAAATAAAGATTCTATTGATATAACTCTTGATGTCGTGGTTAGCTTGGTAAAGTAGACGCGAACGGCCAAAACGGTAGTCGCGAGTTCGAATCTTAAAAATCCTAAAAATCTTCAGTCATATTTTGTTGTAAATTAATAGAAAATGAGCTACGTACAAGTTTCAAATTATAAAATGCTTACTCTCCCTCTCTATTCCGCCGCAGAAAGTCTACTACTAAACCTTAGCATCCTCCCAAATTGAGGTTTTCTATTACAATCAACTAGCAGCTGACTGCATCCAACGATTTGAAAAGCTATATTTTTCTTTATAATAACTAGTGTTAAATATTTTAAAACATTACCAAAAAATATTACAAAACCAAAACCACGTATTTGTTTCTTAATCTACCTCCCCTCAACATTATCAAGCATCATGTCACAATTTCCACACATTTACAGGCTTCCATAGCACAGTAATTATTTACTAGTTTGGAGGCCTGGGTCTTATCTATTGGAAATGTAAACATTGTGATCAATAAAGATTATTATTATTTTTTTTAAGAGTTTTTCTTTCACAAAATTATATAATTTTGGTGTTCAATGAAAACCACGAGCCTAAGCCAAGTGGGGTTCAGTTTCAATATTTATTTCCGTGGGTTCCTGCAAAAACTTTCGTACGCTTCGACATGTGTTCAGGATGACAGCTTTTTGCATAGTTATAAAAATACTTTTTGGCAGATCAAGCAGCTTAATGCTATGGAGCAAATATTTTGGGATTATACCCGTACTGGAAAGCACCAATGGCACAATATACACTTTGTTCATTTTCCATATTCTGATAACTTCTTCTTTGAGTTCTGTGTACTTATGAATTTTTTCAGTTATAGTTTTCTGTACGTTATGGGTGTTGGGGACCGCTATATCAATTAAGAATACAACTTTGTTAATTTTATCTATTACAGTTATATCAGGTCTATTATGATGAATAGTTTTGTCTGTCAGGATGGCTCTGTCAAAGTATATCTTGTGAGTGGTGCTCTCCAGTACGGGTTTCGGCGTATATTGATAATAAGGTTTGGGTTTATCTAGAACTAGTTTATATTTTATAGATAGCTTTTGATGAATAATACTTACAACCTGATTGTGTCTATGTGTGTAGTCTGTTTGGGTGAGAGAAGGGCATGCGCTGGTAATATGTTGAATGGTCTCTGATTGACGGTAACATTTTCTGCACTTATCATTTTGGATGTTAGGGTCTTTCATTATAAATTTTCTGTAATTTTTTGTGTTTATCACCTGATCTTGTATTGCAATCATGAAGCCCTCTGTTTCGGGAAACAGAGAGCCCAATTTAAGCCACTTATTTGAGGATTCAATGTCTATATGAGATTGCTCTAGATCATGTATATGTCGCCCATGAAGTTGTTTATTACGCCATCTATCAGTTTTTTCTAGTTCTTGGAGTGTCGCGGATTTAAATTGTACGTCCCTTGCGTTCAAGTTAAGTGGTGTAAATTTGTTGTCTAGTTCTACTACTGCTTTATGGATGTTACTATTATTGGACTTACTATAAAAGAATTCTCTCAAATTCCGGACTTGATTTTCCCATAGTATTTTCAAATCTATTAGGCCCCTTCCCCCTTTTTCTCTTTTTACTGTCATTCTTTCCGTAGCCGATTTTGGATGCCAATAATTATGTTTTGTTAATATAGTTCGAGTTTTTATTTGTAGCTTGTTAATATCTGTTGCTGTCCACTTAATTACGCCAAACGAATATGTGAGGACTGGTATAGCATATGTGTTAATAGCTTTGAAAAGATTCTTAGAGTGTAATTGAGTTTTACATATTTTATTTATTCTAAAATTATATTCATTAGTAAGATTGTGTTTTATTTTTATATGATTAATTGTGTTTGATTGATGTATACCAAGATATTTATATGTGTCTGCTGAGTCCATTATTTCAAATATTGTATTGTCTTCGACTGTATCTAAACTGTTTATGGGTGTTTCTATTTTACCTTTCTTTATATTCAGAGTTTTACATTTATCCAATCCAAAGTTCATATTTATATCTGTACTAAATTGTGTTGTTAGACGTATTAAATTTTTTAAATCTTTTTTGGATTTGGCAAACAATTTGATGTCGTCCATGTACATTAAGTGGGTGATTGATGTATCAGCTGTTAATTTATATCCGTTGGTGGTTTTATTGAGGAGATTAGAAAGTGGGTTAAGGGCTAGACAAAACCATAGCGGGCTGAGGGCATCTCCTTGAAAAATGCCATTTTCAATTGGTATCTCATCTATACTGGTAGAAGAAACCGATGCGTTTGCGAGATAAAGCGAAGTTCTCCAGTTGGTCATAGCATTTTTCAGGAAATCAATAATGTAGGGGCTTATTTTATAGATTTGTAAAACTCGTAACAACCACGAATGGGGTACACTGTCGAAAGCTTTCTGGTAATCTATGTATGTGATATGAAGATTCTGCTTTTTACTATTGGCATGCTTAAGGACAGTCATATCTATAATCAATTGTTCCTTACAACCTTTATAGCCTATTTTACATCCTTTTTGTTCTTCCGCCAGAATTTGGTGATACTGTACATGATTATTTATTTTATTTGTCAAACAAGCTGTGATAAGTTTATAAAGGGTTGGTAGACATGTGATAGGCCTATACTGAGAAGGATTAGAAGTGTTTTTACTTTTGGGTATCATGTATGTTATGCCTTTTGTGATAAATGTTGGTGATTCTTGTTGACCTTTAATAATATCTGTAATGTTTTTAGCTAATATGTCATGAATAATAGAGAATTTCTTATACCAAAAGTTATGCACGCTGTCAACCCCCGCCGCTTTCCAGTTTTTCATTTTTTTTGTTGCTTCAACTATGTCATCTATTGTCAATTCAGAGAATTCCATTTGATTAATATTTTCCCATTTATTTTCTTCGTCGTGTATCCATGCTGCACTTTCATTGTGGTCTCCACGACTTTTCCAGATTTCAGCCCAGTAGTTTTTAAGTTCATGAGATTGCGGTTCACCATCAGAACTAATTGTCATGCTATTTCTAATCTTCCTATAAAATCCTTTTTCGTTGTTAATAAACAATTTATTATCTTCTTTCCTATTTAGAGCTTTTAAATACCGTTTGAGCCTCTGTGATTTTAGTGCTAACTTTTGTTTTAGTGTGTCTAGGTATTCTACTGGTCTAGAGTTATTGTTTTCGTGAGAAGAATGTAATTTGTATTACTAAAAATTTTTTCAACTGCCTTTATCACTTTTTTTGATCTGTTATTCTTTACGTACTGAGTTAGTCTACCAATATCGGCTCTTAGATTCTTAATATCATTTTCTAATCTGATTTGCCAGGGTGGTTTTTCTGTTTTCGATTTCCGAGCATTCAATAAATTATGTTTATTTCTTATTTTGTATCCTATATTTTCTGATATTACAAGTGCACTGCAATATATTAATGTATGAACTTTAATTATATCGGAATCTATTGTGTAAAATTTACGAAGTATATGTTTATTAAATATGTCAACGAGGGTATACAACTTTTTGCTTTCTTTGAGACGGGGCAATTTAGGACGAGCTGTAGGGTCTGTACCTTCATACTGAGTGAGTGCGGTTTCTAACTGATCTATGAGTTCCTGTGTAGAAATATCTATATAAGCACCATCTCTGGTTTGATTTTGTTCAATTTGTTGAGTTAATAAGATTATGCTAGGTAGTGGGGTTGTTTGTGTTGACGCATTAGTGGACCCCTGCGCAGTTAACACATTACTTGTCGGGAGTTGGCCTGATCCAACATTTTCCGCATCGATGTTTATGGGTTCGGTACTATCAGAAGTAGAAGATAATAATAACTCAGAAGTACTATTGTTTACTATGGGTGTGGCAAGGTTGTTTCTCATTTCATCTCTTAGTTTTTCCGACACTTCATTTTTTATCCTATCTATCACTTCAACAGACAGTAGCTTATTACGAATAATGACTCTCCTTTGATCTGCAATTCTTTGAGCGGATACATTTAACTGTGGATATTTTAATATAAACTGATCATGAAGTTTTTTGCAGTACATGGTTTTATCTGTTTCCAAATTGGTAACATAAAAATATGTGCGCATGATAAAAATATTAATATCGTCACTCCATTTCATGCGCACTCTTGGCTTACCAGCCTTGGTGGTCGTAGGTTGAATGGCCTGAGCCTCCTGCGAAACACTTTCGGCTGGTGTAGCTGCAACGTCACAGCTACTCCTACTATCTTGTTCATCTATAATATCGGCTGTAGTCCTTGAGGACATTCCCCTACCCCCCGCGTCCCCGACTCCCGCCCAGCCGTCCAGCCGGGAGCCACTGGCTAGCATGCTGTCACGCCCGTGGCCAGCTACAGACGTGCCCCGACGATCGCCCTCGGGCAGCGGCCCTATACGTACATTTCTTTTACGAGTCTCCATATTAATGGGTTACCTTTGCCTTGTTGGCCGTGTAAGTTTAAGTAGTACACGTTGTCCGCCCCCCACGTGGTCTGGTGTTCGACACGGACGTAAGGTAGTATTATTATTATTATTATTTGTTCAAAAAACGCCAACATAATTACTTCCGTAGACCAAACGCTGAGCAAAGACGTTGTCTTCTATTGAATATACACTAGGTAAAATTAAGCAAATGCGTAAGGCAGTAATAATAGATGAGTGTTCCTAATTGTGCGCCGGGGTAAGCTGTGATAATTGCAACATGCATCATTAGTAGGGTGGTAGTTTGTATGAAGCGATAGTCTTTCCCTCTCATACGCAGACTTCACTTTTGGTCTGCTCTAGGCTTTGGAAACAAAAGAACGGAACCGCATGATTAGTAACTAGAAATTATTTTTGCATTTTTAATTATGCCGTTTTTTAATAGTTTGTAAGTGGTGATGTGATGTACTTAGTTCTTTGTTGTATGATACAAACTAACTTAAATATTTTGGCTTTGTATTAGAGTATAGTATTACATTTCAGTTAATTTATCTTTAATAACCTCATCTGATTACAAATGAACTAAATGTATTTACACTTTACTACTTAACTTTAGAATTTACCGTTGTTTTAAACTTCTATTACTAATCTCTTAGATTAGTTATATCATAATGCAAATTCATTTAACATCTCCCTTACTATATCTATCGTAAAATTCTAATTTAAAGGAACCTCATCTCTCCATCATCTCCTGGGAAAATTGATTCCCCTCGATGTCACTTAGGTGCTCATTCGCACGTCTGAAGTGCGATTCTGTACACGAAGACATTCTAATTACGCTGCTAGGCGTGTCCATTCGTTCGTCACCTGATTAAAGCATCAAAGATCCCTGGATCCGCTCCGTAATTATTTGGCCTCAGTGTGTCACCTTTATACAACGAAGGGGTATTCAGCTCGGTACAAATAAGGATTCATTGCGAAATTGACGTCTCATTAGAAGCAGTTTTTTTTTCTATTTGTGTCGCACAGGGTTATAACTTTTGTATGATTATTATGTTTGCTGAGGAATTTTTGTTGTTTCTTGAGTTGATAAGGTAACGTTGATTAGTGCTATGCAACATTTTTGGGAAATAATTATGGAAAAGATAAACATTTTATACATGGACTAACATTTTTATAATCATGGTATCGTATATAATTTTTTATTAAATTTATTTTCAATGTAATGTGTTGTCCTGAATCTTTTGGTACCTTTTGACGCTAAATGATTAACTACTTGCATTATCGAAGTTTGAATTTTCTTTAAAATTATTAATAAATCAATCATCAATGATTGAAACAAAAGCTTATAAAACATGTACACTGATTCATTCACACACGTCTTTAAAGGACCGTCTCTTTAACCAAAGGATAAACCGCTCAAAAATAATACATTTCAGTCAAAAACATCGCCTTAGGAGTGACGTTCTGCATTTTCTTCATTCAGAGCACCTCGCGCTCTTCAAATCCCATATAATAATGAGACAAGCTCCGGCCCCTTTGAAGAAAATTTTTAATGAAACACCCTAGAAAAGTTATAAAAGCCTCGTCTATCTTTAAAACGTAATTGAGCCAGGTTGAGCGACGCTTTTTAACTGATATTCTGGGTTTTGTGTAGTAAAGATTACTGCGGAAGGCTTTATTTTTAATTGAAGCGGCATAGCCTTTACAAATGTTATTTTTGCATCACTTGATTGTTTTATATCCCTTGGCAGATTTGAAACGCTATTCCTGAGTTTCTTTGTGTAACTTACAATGAATCTTAAATCCAGAACCTGAGAACATTTAATTGTTACAAAACTTAAATTGTTACTTTTTTTATAATTTAGCAATAATCTTTATTTAACTTTTATTAAGTCTTGTATGCCCTGAGGGATTCTGAGAAGCAAAATTATTGACTACTGTCAGTATGTATTTTTCTTCATCAAAACAAAAATTTATATAATCCGGTCAACGGTTGTATAATTTTGTGGTAAATTTTAAAACTTTAAGAATCGGTTGAAGTAGTTTATAAAAATGAAACAGCAACGGTCACGGTTCAAAGTGTAATGAATGGGTTTAAAAAAGAGACGGTTAAGCAATGGACAAAGCTCCTGACACATAGTAATAGCACTTGTTCATAATGAGCATTAAGCTATTCGACTTAATTAAAAACTTATGTGCTAATAAAATATATTAATAAAATATTAAAGGAGAGGCTGCAATAACAGTAATGTCATAATCAAATGTTGTCTTTTTATCTACAATTACAATCACAATCACTTAAGTGCGATCAACATATTATCTTGACATTTTGTACGTTTCAAATGGTTTTATTTTTTTATTTATTGCTAAAATACCGAGACGAGCATGCCGCTCGCCTGATGATAAGCGATACGACTGCTCATGAACTATAGCAAAACCAAACAGCACCTTAAATTAGAAAGCAATTATTGACATTCCACTGCGCTCGCCATCCTGAGACATAAGATGTAAAGTCTCAATATGTCCAGTGGTTACTCTGGCTACAATCTCCTTTAATCCAAAACACAACAGTGCATTTACACTGCTGTGTGGCGGGAGAAATAGATATTCCGGTAGTACCTACCCAGCCGGCCTCTCACATATGATAGGACCTAGCACCAGTAAAATTTGGCATAACATGACCTAACCTGCTTACCGCAATACCGCAAACAAAAAAAAAACGGGAAGTTAAACGCTTACTCCAGGCATTAAAATTAAAAACACGAAAACAATGAAATATCCAAAGCGTTCCGAAGTTCTTTGTAATAACTCAGTAGGTGAGTCCTATTAGGCCACCGTCAAAATTAGTGAAGTTGCTATTAGTGAAGTGTGAAAAAATGTAATTACACCCTCGTCGGGTCATTTACAATAGTTAGCGGGAAGCTCTCGACTCTCGTCACACCGTTTCTGCCTTGTTGGACCGTGTTGGCTGATTTTAATTTTGTTTTATAGTTCCACATAATTATTTCAGTCCGCAATTATTAGTGCCGCTAATTTAATTTTATTGTTTAGCATTATTTTATTTTTAACGCACTTACGTGTAACGGAATCTTTAAAGTCGATTTTCGAGCAATTCAAAACTTTTGATTTGAAATTTTGCACAATTATCAAGGACAATATAACAATTAATCAAAAATGTCTCATTACTTGAAACAAGATTTTCATTTCATACATTTTCAACAACAATTACATATGCACCAAGCACCCTTAGCTAGCGTTTTAACCATGAAATACCTTATTCTTAATTTCATATTTTACTCCATTTTGTGATCATAAACTCAATAACAATTATTTTTACTTTAACTAAAGTTTGTTTTAAAACTATTTTACTATTCTAGTGCGTAGGCTTACTCTGAATATTTTAACTGGAAAATTTGCGTAATTGTCTTCTTAAAATATGCATTTTGGATTTACATCTAGTAGATGTCAATCAGATTTATTATCTAACAATTTTCTTATAAATTGTTAGATTGTAAATCAGTATTATGAATTTAAAAATCAATAGCTGTCGCTACTGTAATGTAGTTTATTAAAATATATATGTTTACATATTATGTATACATTTCACATGTGAAATGTATCGTCAATAATTTGCAACACAAAACAAAACTTTGTATTTGTAAATTTTCACGGTTCATTATAAACATTCTCATTTCTTTTATTGCCATAACGACTAAACAAAAATTAAATATTTCCCTCCAATAAATCATAATTTAACAGATTAGCAAGCCTCTTTCTTGCACAAAATCTGAATTAATTTAACCACAAGCAGCCTTATGATTCTTCATTAAATCCAAGACCGTCTGGTCCTTTTGTCAATTTATCGACGCCATAAAAATGAGTCCCGATCACAGCCGACAGTGGCGCCGTATTCGAGGAATAATCGAACGGCCTTACAAGCAGATAGTCTGCTGGAGACAAAAGAATATTTTCTAGCCTATTATCAAAATTATAGACGTCGAGAGACAATGCCGGTCTTCACTCGACTATGTCTTATTTTAATTGCGTCGTCTCAAGAGGTGGATTGCGTTTTATGACGGAATAATGCTGTGGGCGTTTTGCCTTTATTGTTGTTTGTAAGAAGTTTACGGCACAGCGAACACGAATTATATTTTTGAAGGTTCTAAATCGTTGCAAATCGATGATTTGTTGCCTTGTGATACTCAAAGTCAGATTATGTTGTCAGCTGATACTTATATTTTACACGCCACTTCAAATAAACAAATAAATATATATTTTGCAGACGAGGAGAATTGAGCATCTATTTTCTAAGTATAAATATTTTTAAGAGTATGAGGGTGTCTCAGATCGTTTTAACATTTAAATAAATAATGTATTTAATTATGTTCGAAAATATACCAAACTATAACTTTATCATCGAATTTTGATAGCAAAACTCTTAGGAATCGAACACGTTAGTCACTTTGTTAGAAGTACAATTTTTCTATCAGCTCTTTACGTATCCCTTCTGGTTACGGGCCTCTCTTAATATTATAAGTGAAATCTTGGTTCCATGCCAATTTCGATGGCCCAATACGAGTTGATGAAGGGATGGGATTGATTATTCTAGTCTAGTCTGAATTTACAACGATTCATAGGTTGTCGGACATGGGTCAGCATCTGCTATTCTTATGTCGCAACAAGCTGAAATTGTGCTACGACATGGTTTCTTATGCATTATGGGAGGCTGAAGATTCCACGTAACATGTGTAATATCAATATTTTATGCTAATCTTTGCTAGCGGAAAGCACGTTGTTTTTTGTAAGATAGTAATTCCTAATAAAAACTGTCGTATGACCTCACTGAAGTAAGGTTTACTACACTAAAAATGTGTCAAAATCGTCGTTCTTTATATAAAATCATTGCAGAATAAAATTAATCGACGTGCAATAATATCAACGCTGTGTAATTATCTGCTATAAATGATTTATTGCAATGAAACGTGCATCCATTCAGCGCCATTAGTACTCGCTATCGAGATGAAATCTTTTTAAATCTCGTACATAATTACGATAAAAAACACTCATCAGTGGCTCATTCATCAATCAACCACAAGTTTCATAGTGATATTTTTTTGCTTTAAAAATGTCAGTTGAAATTAATATTTAATACCTTTTAAATACAACTTGTACACGATTCACCTTTAGCTTCAACCTTTTTAAAGTATCTGTTGAGTATTTTCAGTTTGCGCGTTGTGGAATCGTTAAGGTCAATCAACGGTTACTTTATGGTTTCAAGTATGAGTTTTGTTTAAATATCGTTACAGTTTTCTTTACAATAAGTATTTAATTTTGTGAATACATTTTACTACGTAATATAGCTGTTGAAATTAATAAAAACAAAGAATTCAATCCTGTACATTTTTCTTTCCTGGAAAGCCAGAATAAACCCATCCAGTTCTAAATACAACACAAATATTCTGATTTAAAAATAAGATACTTCAATTTTCAATGTAAGCAAAGAAAAATCGGCGATTTTCATTAAGTTGTCCGGATATGCACAAAGGTAGAACGCTGGAACCACCGTCGGCAAATGCAGGTGGTACCGACACGGCCCTTTGTACAAAGAAATCTAGTGGGCCTGACGCCGGCTACAAAGTGGTTTTATACACATGCGGGTGCTTCGGTCACTGGCGTTACCTGCGAGAAAATTACTTTAAGAGAAGCTTGCATCGCATACAAAAATGAATTTTTACTGCATAAAATCTTGAATGGAGGATAAGTGTGAACAATGTAGTAGATACTATTTTGGCTAGTTAAGAGGATATATAGGAGGTAGAGTGTTACTGTCTTAGAGAAAAAAGTGAAATGACTGTTTTGGTGTGCGGTTATTTAAACAGAGAAATTACTAGAAAGCAAAATATTCCTTTCCACGTTACCTTACCATTTACCCGGCCTTTTTGTACTTCTTTCTCTTTAACTGGTACTAGTTGTCCATTATGGGACTTGGATTTACTAGAGGTGCGGAATAAAAAAGATAGTAGAATATCTCGGGAACGCATCTTGCTACGGAGATTGTATCCAGGTGACAAATTAAAATGTGCTGCAATGAATTGATTTGGATAAAGATTTGATGAAATATGACTAAATTCAAAATGATAACCAAAAATGTTATAACTCAGCTATCCAAGATACAAAAAGTGCAATAAAAATATTCAAAGCACCTTCTAATACCATTTTCTAGTAGACGAGAGCTGAATTTCCAGCCAATATTTTCGTACATCGAAACGTCGTGTGCAAGGCAACGAGCGATACGGGGAAAGCTGACCAACATGTCCAGTAAACGGATTATTACAAAATATTGGCGAATCTCAACATAAGTGGAAGGAAATATTGACCATGCTCCTTTCAGTACTGGAACAGTATAATAACGTTACTACTTTCATGTTATGATTTATGTTTCTTTGTTTTTATGGGATTAGGTAGCTTCAGGGTGTCATCCACTTCTTGATTTCGTCTTATTGTTATAGTAAAATATTTTCTTTTTCTAGCCCAGCTAGGCTACTTTTAAAAAATATTCTGTCGCCAATGTTCATTAGGATTCTAATGGGGAAAGAATTTTTCAAATCGATCAGGTAGTTTCAGAGCGTATAAAATGCAAATAAACAGTCAAATTTTCTCTTTATAATGTTAAGTATAGATTGATATTATTTACGAATAAATAAAGGTGGTAAATGAGAATTAATAAATGTCTATTCAATAATTACAAGTATTAAGAAATTAAGAAATGTAAGACTGCCTCGGTGGCGTAGTTGTACTACGGTACGGTTATAAAGCTGAGGTCTCGGGTTCGAATCCCGGGTTGGGCAAGGTGATATTGGATTTTTCTATTCAGTATCAGCCCAGAGTCAGGAATTTGTGCCCGATATAGCGATAGGCTCGCCACCTATCACATTGTGGGACGGAACGACGGAATGTGGGTGCCCTCGCACCTCTGCCTACCCCTTCTGGGAACAAGGCGTGAGTTTATGTATGTATGTATGTATGTAAGAAATGTAATGAAGTTTTTCTGGTCAATTCTATTCAGAAATAGTTAAGAGATTTTAATTTTATTTATTAAAATTGTCGTAGATAGAATAATTCTAAGTATTTGCCGCAAAATGTTTAAGTTTAGTTAATAAATATAAAATATTTAAGTTGGTCGAGGCAAGATAATTAAAAGGTTGCGTCAATCTTATAACCTTTAATAAAATGTAATAAATCTCTAATTTAAATAGATCTCTAAGCAACAGATGTCAAATAATACATAAAAAAGTTTTGGGAGACGGTGCTAATAAAATTTTATGTTGCATATATAAATATTTCATTTTATTTAATTTTGATCTTATTACTTCAAGCCTCAAAACAGTTATTCAATCATTTGTAACTCGTCGCTGGTCGAGTGTCAGAATTCAAAACGCCTTCGAGCCGAGTCAGAATATTTAGATTTTGCTGACACTCGTATTTTGTACTAAATTAATATTTTAAATACTATAGCTAGATAAAGTTCAGAACCACGTCACTTCTGATTGGATTCTCTAAAGAAATATTCACGTTTCTTTATTCATTTTTTTTCCTTTTATCATAATTTTCATCACCATATATAAATACAATGGCTTGGCAGCCTCCATGACGCAACTGGTTGAATAGTGACAAAATTTGTTTGATCAACTAGTAGCTATGTTTCGGACATAGGTACTTCGAAAAGATAGCGTCCCTCGTTATTTCTGATTTTCACGCATTAATTTGTCAATTTCGGTGTAGAAACTCGGTCAAACTATTCTATAACTATAACATACTCGTATAACTCAAGTATATCCACGGAAAATCCATTCATCAAGAACAAAACGAAAATAAACAGAGCGCTAAGTAGGTGAATCGACAGGGTAAGTTTCTATGTACATACCGGAGTACGGACGCTAACAAGAATAAAGAGGAGAAACGCTTTAACTTGACTTCTGTTGTTCCATTGGTTTTTGTGCTCGGCGTCCTTAAATTCATAAAACTTTTCTTTTAATTGAATTATTTCACTTTTCTTTCCTTCGATTTCAGAACTCCTGGACGAGATAGCAGTTTGCATGTTTGGCACTGCATTGCCATTCCGATAGTCAACTCACTAACAGCCAGTCTGCCAGACTGCCAGATAGCGGCATGCCAGGCACAAAAGAAACTGCCAGATAAAAATGGCGGAACGACATAGAGCGCGGCGACGCTCGACATTGCACTTCTAATATTTTTGCCTTTTGATTTGCTTGTGCCGCCGTCGACCCCCGATTGCTTTTGTTTTCCATTTTCAATAAAAAACAGACAAATAAAAAACGTGATACGAGTCCAGTGATGATACTCGAACAGTTGATACTATACGTTCATCGATTTTCTGACAGGACTAGTAAAAAATCCTATACCAAAATAAAATTATAGTTGTTATTATTTATATACACTTAAAATTCTAAACAATTCTGCGTCTATAAAAACGTAAACAACACCAACGTCACATACAATATACATGTTAAATATTCTAAAGAAATTTCAGATCCAACATTTTTACTCAACACTCAGTCTAATAATATTACCGGGACTTAGGACTTTATTGAAACACACTGCATCTGAAATTTCACACTCAGACGGGCTCACATATGAATATAAAACCAAGTATGGATTTGCAGTTGCCTGCGTTCTGTGAAAATAAGCAGCGAATTTTCACACCCTCGCTTTTAATGGTCTGGTTAGCAAGACAGACAGCAGAAACACTCAGAACCCGTCTAGGTGCAAATTGAAAAGTTTATTTCGGATTACATTTGCGTGCGAGGATTCGTCCTGTTCTAAAATTTAATTTGCTTGTTTTAATTAAACCTAGCGTTGCGCTTAATTGCGTACTAAATGTTGCGTCCATTATTAGCTGCTAATAAACATTGTAATTTTATTGTTTACTTGTGGCTGGGCCGGCTCCGCCTGGGTTTGTACATTTTTTTGAAAATATCCTATATGTTTATCAGGGATAATGTAGAATTTTAATGGTGAAAGATTTTTCAAATCAATCCAACAGGTTCAAAGCCTATTCAATGCAAACAAAGAATCAAATATTTGCTCTTTAAAATATTTTTTTGTTTAATTCCGACAATAAAACAAATCACGAAGTCAACATAGAAGTAATGTACGTTGCTTTAACGAGCCCACATCTGATCTCACAGCGGGCCATCAATATAAAATCCAATCAAGTGCGGTAAACATTTTTTTCCGACGCTACGATCTAATTTCGCGAGTCGGCTCCTCCGCTAGGCTCTTCACAATATCCACAAAGTAGCGAAAGTGGCGCGAAGTGCTCATAGCCCCGGCAGACAATCCGAGCCTGCCATTGTTGTCTTTGATTTAGCCACCGCAGAACGTTGCGCGTGACTAACCTACTCCGTGAGGTATACATGTTCTAATCTGCATGTGTATTTTTTGTTAGTAGTTAAGAGATATGTTAGGATTTTTATAATTAAACATATTATATTATAAAAAAAATTGTATGGATAAACAAAACGTGGAAAAGAAAAATTTTGAAGAGTGTGGCGGGTAAGGGCTGAGAACTGCTCAAGATCGCTGGCTGGCGCTTACTAAGTCCAGCAGTGGACGGCGATAGGATTTAAGGAACAAAAAAAAAAGAAATTACTAATGATTTAAAAATAGAAAATTATTGAAGATAGCAATTGTTATAATCACATACAATTAAACACTTGAATAACTAACTATATTTCATTATCCCACTCCTAAGCATATTAAATCGTTAGCGCTGTTACCCGAAAAATTCAGAGATATTTTCATTTCATCACGTCATTCATATTAACTCGGAGAGCTACCTAAATATGCACGCAATTTTCATCCATTCCATTCCTAATGACTTTCACTGACACGGCGCTAAACCCCTCATTTTACACTTTGACGCGTTCACTTACGCCTAGTCCTGTCGCGATGACATTTTCCAATGGAAGCGAAAATGATATTAACTCGAAAAAATATGTGTCCTATTACTATAAACACAGAGTTTAAAATCCCATGAACTGACAAGCCAAGCAGGGTGACTTTTGTCTATTCTGGGTCTTCAAGGATAAAGTATAATTCGAATGTAACAGAGCCCAACAGAGTTAATGTATTTTTCGAAATTAAACCTTATACGGTGTGATTAAAATTGGAAACACCTTGGCTGTAAAGGTGAGATGCGGTTAAATACAGTGTATAGTTTTCGTTGTCGTATCGTTTTGTCTATCGGTAATATGAGACTCGGTTCGCACCTCTGAACAACAGAACCTTACTTTTTTCACACTTTATGAAAATACTTCTGTGCACGACGTCAGTGCGCTTTCTCGTGATGTCGCGTTACGTATTCCGCTTGTATGCTATTGTGCAATTATCGTTTTTATCTCGCTTATGACACTTTAATTCTTTCCTTTTTTATTAACACATATCCGGCCGTTGAAAGGTTTCGTGGCTTTAATCTACATTGTTGCGAAAGATATAACACTAGGTGGTGTAATTACTTCCTCTGAAACGTATAAAAAATATTGTATACATAGATTTTAATCTCAAAAATTTACGTATAAAAATTTCCGTCGTCGCAAGGTTTCGCGGAATCTTTTAAATTGAAATAACTTTTCTGACGCAGTTCCTTCATAAAATAATAATGAAGCGAGTGAAGAATACCTGACTGACCAATATTCACCGTGCCAGCGACGCGTGCCGCACATTCCCCGACTAAGTATGAAATATGGAGGTGAGACTCATGTGACCAGCTAGCCACTGCTATGAGGAAATTCTCAAGCTGAACGTCTATTTACTTTGCAAATTAAACTTCAAATATTTCATCAACTATTAGCTGAGTTAAAATTTTCGAACTAATACACTGCAGATGCAGTTAATTTTAAGTAGACGGATGTTTCAAATACTATTAATATGCGACTAAAATTTACGTATTTTGTGCACAATTGCCGTCAATTTACGATATTATATATAGTTGCAGGAACATTAACATTTGAAATAAGAGAAGGAAAAAGTAAAGAGTATTACTTAATTGTGCTTCTGGAATCTTACTAGTTGAATCAAATCCGTCGGAAAAGCTTCATAGATATTGGTGATACTGTTCTAGTCAAGATGCTTCATTCATGATTACTAACAACTAAAATGCACAATATTTTTCAGAAAAAATTATTTATTTACATATTTAGCAAACATTTTTCACTAGGAGCTTCACTACCTTTATTAAATGGACTATATGGCCTAACCACTCTCAATCGCACTCTCGATTAGAGAAGTCCTGTGCCCTGCAGTGGAGCTTATATGGGATAAATAAATAATAATAATGCAAAAATATAGTGTATGTAATCGGCAGGTAAACACGCATTGTGTTTTTAAACTTTCAAAACAATTTTGACACACGTCAATCTGTGCGTACCCCTAATTCCGGTACTGATTGATGGCCCAATTTCTGTCCCCACTTCGCCGTAAGGGTAAGCGGTAACAGCGCGGCCCGCGGCGCTGTCATATGGGAGACATTCCCCTTTCCCGGATCCTCTTAGTTGTTGTACACGTTTTCACACTTTTGACCGTCCACAACACAAAAAGTAATGTGAAAACTTTACAAATTCGTTGTGGATACGGGTGTTTATGGGTTTGGTTGCGCTTTATGTTTTGGTCAGTGGGGTATCGTTTATTAAACATATATCGAAAAATAGCATTAAGAGTTGTAAAATAACAAAAATAAAATTGAAATAATAGGAAGAAGGGGGAATTGGTTGGAAAATTCACTATCTTTCTCGTACGCTCAGGCCTTGACGTACCAAGTTACGGGCCTTTGCAAATATGACGTAATAACTGGATAATGTATCCTGTTTTTGTTACTCGACAGCCACCTCTACAAATTTAAATTTATAACTAAATTACTTTAGATTGGAATTTTAAATATAATATTTCTATTTTAGATTTCTGTAAAATCATCAGAAAAAAAATACTAAAACGAGTCCAAGTAGATATGTGAGCAAGTTGTATAAGACGTTGTCCACGCGTTAAAATAGAGACCAATATGAGAATATAATTGAACTAAACCAGATATAGATATTACATAAAGAAACAAAACAAAACCGTTTGCCTAAACAAATAACCTAATAAATGTACACATGAATAAAACTGAAATACTTCCCCCGTAAAAGTGGTATCGAATACTTAATGCGTGAAAAACATTTTTAGCTACGCTCTTGAGAAATCAGACAAGATATACCGTCATGTGCACACAGTGTGAAATAAGGTTTTTGTTCGCAAAAAATGTTTTGATATAAATCTTTGCAATAATATCATTATTCACTTAGATGTAATCTCGTATATTTAAATCAAAACTAAAGCACCAGTTATCATAAACAATAAATGCACAACACCATTTATTTATTGGTATTTAGGTCCATAGATTTGAACTATTGGAAACATAACATGAATTATGAAACGTCCCAGAGGCGTATAATGGTTTCAGTTTGGTCAGTTCTTCGTTTGTTCCACTTCCAAACGTTGTTTAGTTTTCAAACACAAATGCAAACGGAATAATGGGATTCCAATCGGGTATTCAAGTAATCCCATTAATCATCTTTGAAATTCAATACATTGACACGTCGGCTTGCGTGGCGGCACGGCCCGGGCGGCCATTATGTGCATTCCACAGATTTTGTGTTTCAGTTTCTATAGACTGATGTAGGGGGCGCGATGGCGAAATACTTGGGATACCGCCACTTAGGTATTCGAATATGCAGATCGGCAATTGGCATGCTGTCTCTACTCCCTATTGGCAGCTGTGTACCTTTGTTAGTGTACCAAGATCGGGTGTTTGTTTTGATTGATGAATTATTCACGGTGCAACATTGTCGATTTCATTATTATCGAGCGACATAATTCTATTGTCGATAACGCGGTCGTACCTAGTAGCCAATGATTATTTATTTATATAGGCAAAACTATAACAACAATAAACCTGATAGTAAGCCGAATAATAAAACCAACACTTGTCGACGCAGTTAGACCGATATTCTTGAAACCTTTATACGGACTATACCTGAATATTTGTGATAATTTCCAAGTAATTTCTTAATTAAAATTCAATATTTTAAAACAAATAGTTTTATTAAATAAAATCAATACACAATAAATCTAAAACCAACATCAAACAATGCGAAAAACAAATCACGAACGCCACTTGAACCGATTTCTAACAGAGTGGTACATGTATCCATAACAGTAAGAGATTTTTCAAGGAAGCGTGTTCGAGGGGAATCTAATATTATAATGTACTCGTCAAAAGAAATACCGAGAAGGAATAGTAATACTTGGGAGTACTTTATGGATTTAAGCGCCACATTTTTAAGGCGACGAAACGTGACCAGCGTTCTGGATGACCCATTGTTCGGTTCCAGTAGACCAGAGTTTTCTAAGTTTTTTTTACATAAAAGTGAATTCACTTATTTGAGTTACCGCTACGTAATAAATTCAGGCGGAGGGAGCTAATAAAATGAGATAACAGTGAATGAAGTCTTCCGCTTGTTGATTAACTAACTTGTATCCTGTAATACAGGCTATTGTTTGTGGATGTTCATATAATCCCGCTTATATGTTATACTGTTAGAGATGTCTAATAGCAGAGTGAATGAATAAAAACATGAGGAGTTTTCGGTTCCGATGTAGAAACTGCATGAGAATTTAATAAAAGGTTTAATGCCCATCTTCATGAAGTCAGATTTATGATGGATGCAGCATACCTTTTTTTTAATAACACAATCTTTCCTTCAGAAAAGTATGTTTATCGTGTAGAAAAACTTTCCTTCAGCATATCCTAGTGGACAGTGGACTAAAATGACAAATCAGGAGTTCAACAAATGCAAGTTTTTTCAAGTTATGTATGTATCTTATGTATTTAATTGAAGGCGAAGGTTGATGAAATATGAAGACCTGAATCTCAAATCATGAGAGCCTGAAGAACTAATATATATTTATTTTATAGCAAAGGTATCATGTCCACCAGCTCACTTAGACAGCATGTTGTAGCTTAAACACCTTTCAATCATTAATAAATCTCGTGCCCAGCGCAGCGTTGGAACGTTTTTCCGTTGATTTAATTGAGCCCTTAAATTTTTATCAATCAGTTTGTATAAAAGTAACCAAAATAACGAGTTTCTCCTGCCAAAACTCGACCCAGAATCAACTGCGATACTTCATAGGATAAAGGATGTGTATAAATAAAAACTGAAAGGCTCAAAGCATATTCCACATGCGGTATAACGAATTGCTGACCAATTGCTACTTCACATGTGCTACCAAAAAAATCGATACAGACTATTGGTTTGAAAACGTGTCCGCCACAAAGAGCTGCCGCAATCCTCCTCGACTCATATAAAACTGGCCGATATACAGTCGCGCGGGATACGTACCAGTGTACAGTATCTCTAACAAACATGCCGCCGAATATGTAAGCAAATTGTGCGCTTTTTTCGTAGTTGTTTCAATATTTTCACTTTTGTCACGAGTTTTTTTTTTGTGCGTTAAGTTTTTGTAAGCAATGCTTGTGAGCTGCTCTTGATATTTTAATTATAATATAAGCAATAAATCAATTAATTTTGACTTATCCCAGTAAAAATATGAGTTTATAAGATTATTATTTCAGCTAAAAGTATAATCTTATAACTCAATCACACTTCAGTTTGTCCGATTCAAACCTGTTATTTCACCAAAGGTAACGCACTGGCTTACACTTTAGGTATAATAACATTTAACAGTACATTTAATATTTAAAATATATATGTAAATACAACATCACGCCTCAAAATGCGATAACGCGCAACCAGACGGGACACTTGATCACAAAGAAATACAAAGACATCGCTTCTATGATCATGCAGTTGTGCCATTTAAATCGTATTTTAAGTTTGGCAATTGAAAAAAGTGCCCCATTTTATTTGAAGCATAATTCCGACAAATGAATAAATAGTATGAATAAATAAAGCCCATGAATATATAACACCATATTCGATCGTAAGTGCGTTTCAAAAGGGAGCGAAAAGAAAAACAAAAAGAACTGACAGAGAAAAAGGGTATTAGACCTCCGACAATCTCACTCGCCAAACGAAACACGACAGCAAAGCCGACGCCTCACATCTATTTTGTATGAGATAGTGTTACTACTATCAGCCAGCCCATTCCTACGAAAGTCAATGAGAACTACAGCGTAACTCTGACACTTTTCTGCAATTTGTTTAATTTTTTAAGACTCAAGGCCTTATTAATACTCGTACAGAATGTAAAAATCTATTTTAATTTCAAATGTTTTGTCTTTTGCGCTCAAACTGAATCAAAAGTCGTGCGAAAGGGACAAAACGCTCAATAAGTAAAGTAGTTTTATAGACTATCTAGGAATAAGGCTGTTACACCACACATGCCAATTTAGACCAATATTTAATCTAATACTAACATATTTTAAAACCTACCTATTTAGCAGAGAAATTAAAATAAAGTATTCGGATAACTTTCACTTAAATTTCAAGTAAAACTTTTTAAAGGTGAGGTTTGTGGGCAAATGTTTTTTTACATTAATTTATTTTATTTACCAATTGTTTTTTTTTTCCTTTCTTGCCCTACATAGAGAAACAATTACAGGAAAGAAATGACATAATTATAATAATAAACTTCGTCAATCTTCTATGGGCGTGTGGCGAATTTAGGGACTAAATAAAAATTAAAAATACATATTTATAGCATTGCTCGAGATATGTTTTCATAACATAAACAGCAAGCATGTCCACTCGTAATCTTTAAGCATTAACATGTTGAATAGATTGAAATGTGAAAAGAGAAAAAAATATTGACAACCGCATGACAACAACACATTCTGGTGCTAAAAGATCGGAGACGATCAATGAAATGAAATGAAATGAAATGAAATGAAATGTATTTATTGGTCACGTAGGCAATTAATTAAAGAGCTCTTATGACAAGAGATATTCTTATCACTATAGGTAATTTCTGTGAATTTTGTCCAGTTATAACTGCCACTAAGTCACTAAGCTTTCAAACTAAAAACACCATACGGTTTCACAGTCTGAAATAACATTAAAAAACGTGATAGGTTCAAAGCGCACCGATCCCCACTCAATCGGTGGCTAATCTTTGTTTGAGTTTAATTAACGCCCTCTATCGGAGGGGATATATGCTTTATACAGGCCTAACCCCTGGTTATCTTTAGTTTCTCAGGTAAATATTAAAATTAGATTTATTCGTGTATGAAATTAATTTTATCTGAGTAGTAATTGAACATCTAAATTATTTGGGAGCTGGGGGCGCTTAGTTAAATTTAATAGTCATCGCTTTGGATCGTTAAACATTAAAATTGTTTTAAGAATGAATCTTCTGTATATAATAATCACCACCTAATTTCAAGACCAAATATCTTTTTAAGATATACGCGAATATTACACATTGAAATAAAACTATTATTTACGGGTTTTATCACAGATTTGGTTTCATATAATATTAATAATTTTTCGAGTCTACCCCGTGACCACGAAAGTTGTACAGTAATCGAAATGTCGGGATGTTATAAAATGTAATTTTTTTACCAAATACCTCATTGTAAACAAAATTTGTACTAAAATATGTCATCCATCCATCCATTAACAAACATATATTTTAAGAGATAATATTTCATGCGTAAGTCATTTATTAATAAATGAAATAACTTAAGTAGGCTACGATTTATTTGTTTTCTAAGACTGTTAATCGTTTAATAACCAAACAATAACATAAACAATTACACAGGAGCCGTGTAAATCACCGCATTATGCAAGAGATGAACGCAAACAAAATTTTCAAAGTGCTGCTTTATACAGAACGTGGAATGCAAACAAAACGTAGACTTAATTGATATAGTGTAAACAAAGATTCCCATCAGTTGTCGGAACAGATATCAGCACGATGCATTGCTTTTGTTTGTTTATGTGGAACGGATATTTATATCGACACCGGATCGAGAAGGGTAAGGTAATCAAAAATATTACAATTATTAATTCTAGAAATCCTGCACACGATGTAAAAATTGTCGTTCTTAGTAAAGAAAATATTATGTTTGTAAACTATTTTCCTATTAGATTTTCCTCTACGATGTAGGCGTAAGCTTAAGTCTGGGTATTGAAATATGTTATTAATAAAATATAAGGCATACATAAACATTATTAATGAATAAAATAGACGGTTTTGAGTCTTTTAATTATAAAGATAAAAATAACATCTCGTACTTTAACTTAAAAGATTGCCACTGCAAGCTTAATATATTTCTAAAAAGAAAACAAGATTTTGATATAAAATATTAATTAAAACAGATTTATGGATATATGTTTTTGTTTTTAACTTATTAATAACCCAGTGTTCTGTTATTAATCATATTCCTCTAACATGTCAAATCTTTCAAACCAAAATTACCTCACTAAGTAGTTAGCACTATGAAAGAAAAACGTGACAAGATTCAACGACATTCCACATCCAATGTTTGTTGTACTTGTACGAGACTTTAGTAATTGGCTACATTATGTGTAGTCGTAAACTCTGACTTATGTTTGCCAGACGTCATGCGATAATCTCACACCAGTTCGTTTAAGCTCATTAGTCCGATATCGCTGAGAAGATCGCACTTTCAAACAGTCTATTAGAAGTTTTCTTATTAGAAGTTCCCCTATTACAACTTGTCTAGATGTTGAAAATCAGGATCGATAAAAATCAGAAAACCTGCTGTATTGGCGCACGTAATAAGAGCCGACTAATATATTACTATGAAGGTGAAATTTTGTTTAAAATGGATAAAGGACATAAGACGCGGTTTTAACGATCACTTAAAGTTTGCGGACCGTGAAATGGCATAGAGGCGCCAACGGGATCGTTCATTAATAAAAAATATTTGGCAGTAACGTTTTTATGCATACATAAATAAGTGACTTGCAGCTTTTGAGTTAGCTCAAGATCAATGGAATTAAAAACATCGAAATTAAATGTTTGTCAAAGAACAATGAAATTAGTTAGTTAATAACTGGTGGAGTTTCCATAAGGACCAAATTCTGACGAAAAGGTTTTTCAATTTGTCTTGATTATTGATCTGAATTTCTTGCTTCTTGAAACCACAGCACATTTTAATTTGCTAAATTTTAAAGTTTGTGATCCACGAGGTTAAAACTATTTATTTCACATACCTATTCCTCTGTGAATATTTTTAAACAGATTGGTCTCTGACAAGCGGCGGAAATCAATTATTCTGCACCTGGCAACACTAAATTAACTTCACTCGTCTAGACTGTTAATTAATATAAAACAATGACTATATGGCTAGGCCGATCGATATGTCTAAAAACGGTTGTGGCCGTCACTTTCAACATCAAACATATGAGTCTTTTGTACTTATTAATCCTTGTACAATAATTTGTCATGTACATGCATTCAACACTCGTCTTCAAACTCATCAAAATCCAGATAATAATCATAATCTACGTGAACATTGGCACATGCGTCATTAATGTACGGAGGGGGAGGGCAGAGTTCAGCGAACATATTAAATCGTTAAGTGTTTTGATAAACACAGACACAGGGGGTTTAGCGATGAGGCGATTCAGTTGGGAATTTGGTAAATCATCGCCGATGGGGAAGCACGTTCAGTGATTTGAATTGGGAGGTATGCTTATCTCCATCCATAAAACGAGAGTGTTGTTTTAGTACACAATTCGATTCTAATAGCGATACACGAAATCACATTAACATTAACGAGATCCAAATTAAAACCACAATGCGTGGAAATAGATTCAACGCTTAAAAGCAAAATTCTAGTAACCTATATGCTAAAGATACCAGGTAAACCAAAAAAAAATATTCAATCGCAATATTCATGATTTCTCGATTGTATTTGTGGTTTGAATGCAAATTGATGGAATCTAATTTGGACCCAAAATTATTGAAGTTGTTTCAAAACACCGCGGTGCCGTGTAATTTAATTTTATATGTGAGAGCTGATAAACTTAATGAGGGGATTATATAGAATGACTCAGCTTGAATAAATTCGATATTCTAATGACAAATAAATGTGTTTGTGTAATAGACAGAGAGTCCCGAAGGTACAGAGCGCGCTCCCAAATTAGCTATCAGGACAGCCGGCGACAAAGAGCTCACGGCTTATCTGGCGGATTTAGATGAACTGAACCCTTGGCGACTATACAAAATAATAGCCGGCTCGATAGCGTCATTGTTTGAGCATGAAATTAAAATTGAACTGGGTTCACACGTGCGCACCGCCGAGATAAGGGTTGTCCCGCCGCGTCCGTGCAATCGATTCTCAACTCGCGATGTTTGCCGTGCCTCGTGCCCGTGTACATTGATTTACTTAAGGGGTTTGCTCTTTTCTTTATTTGAAATCCTAACAAGTGCTCGTATGCTTTTGTTGTATGGTTTATCAAAGTAGTATTGTGTTTGTTCTATCTGGATTTACCAGCGAATAAACATACTTCAAGAGCTAATGCCCCTACCGTTTCTTGCGTTTTCTAATCTCGTATCTTGTAAGAGTAACAAGGATTATTCGATTTGTACAAACTATAAATTTTATAATTTTTTTAAGACTTTTTTTCCATTACATTTTTTGCCATGGTTTCTCTTCTTAATTTGTTAATATTTATGAGTCTAAACAATCAACAAATCATAATGAGACTTTTTGGAAAAGTGATAAATATATGATAGTATTTTAAGGATAATTGATTTACAGAATGTAATACTTTTAAACCAATTGACAGACCCTGCAGATCTGATCGCCACTACCGCACAGGTTAATTTAATACACACCCGACACAATTCAAGCAATCAAGCTAACGCACAGAATCTCGACGCATTCCCAAATCTATTAGATGAGACTAGGTGCTCTGCGCATGATGTTGCGTCCATATTCAGTTATTTACCAATTAACATACAGTATGGGCTCTGCGGTCGGTCCAATTTAATTTATCGATATCGTGGTGTATTGTGTGCACTACATACACTGCCCACCGCTTGGTACACCAATGTGCCTGGGTTCTAGTTGCCTTTATTTGCTCTACCCTCTGCTATTAGATATTGGCTATGGGTTAATTAATTAAATTTGTGTTCGTATCGCTAATTTCAGGTTTAAATATCTGAAGATCGGTTTATCAGGTGTTGCGAGCGAATTAATTAATGGTCTATGATATTTTTACGCAGTGATCCTCTTCACTCAGAACAATCGTTCACAAAAACTGCATGTTCTCATACAAAAACATCCACTTCTAATTTCATTCATTTTATTTATTACTTTGATTTCATTTTATTTAACTTAATTTATTTTAATTTCAATATGTTTATTTTTTACCCGAGAGTCAATTACATTTCTAAATTATGTTGCATAATTCCATTCATAAATAAATTACCAGCTAATGAATTATAAAGGAAATTCTAAAAAAACGTCATGTTTTAGAATTAACGTAGAAATGTAATTTCAATTGCACCACTAATGAAAGTGAATAGTATAAAACGCCAAATCATCCTCAAAGCAAAAAAAACTACAGTCTTTGAATACTATTAAGCGGATTTAATTAAAAATCAACCCTCAAAAGGGGGCAAAGTTACAAAAACGTAACAGATAAAACAATAATAAAAATTCGCCACATCCCGGCAATTACACAGGGATAAAGTGAAAAAGGTAGAAGGGTAGAAGCTGAAACAAATCATGAACTCTTTATGCAAATCCGTTGAGTAGGACAGGATTACACGGCAGCATCTGTGTCTACATTCACTAATGAGATTAGTAACACCAAGTCGAGCGTACTCAATACTAAAGTGTTTAACGTTGGAGGTGCGAGCAACCAGAAACTATTTATTGTTGACGCTCATACAACCAGTGTTATGGGATTTGATGTTTTCTTTGTTACGGGTTAAATGCTATGAAGGTTGTGATTACTAAGCCAAGAATAAGACGTATTGTTAGCTGTTATTGGGAAACAGTTTATATGAGCATTTTGAGATGTCGTTTAAGAGATTATGGTGGTATAAGTACGGATTTAGAAATATTAAAAAAAACAACAACATTAGACTTTTGCTAACAAATAACTAAAATGTTATACTCGTTTATGTGGGGTCAACGCAACATAAAATCAAAACAAGATTTACAACAGAAATTAGTCTTTTTTTACCGGACTACAATCCTTTGAAGAAATATTTACGGGAAAAATACTTCATGAAATTGAAATTTTCCCAAATATTCACCATCTAATCTAAGTACTGAACCCAAGTTATTTCTGTTTCCGCTAACGCAGAGCCAATATTTGCTTTCCTCTTTTTGTACGACAAGAAAATTGCCTTACCCGTTCGTAACCGGCATAAAAATATTATCAAAAGGGAAATAATGTATCGTGAATGCATCAATATAATGAAAGTGAACAATTTGATGCAGTAATAGCGACTTGGCACGACACGGTCCTAGACAGTTCTACCCCACATCAACTTAGTTAACATATAAATATCCATTGTTATATTAAGGTCGGATAGCTTAAACGATAATTACTGTGAATATGCGCTTCTAATAAAAGACTATGATATTATTTTTAAATTTAAACATAAACAAAAAATAAATACTGCACATGTAGCCTTCAGGGCTGTGTAGACCCTTTATGTTGTGTTGTGATCTTAAGAATATTGTCAAAAGCATGGATATAATAATTAAATTGATTATAAAGAAACCTGAAATTAAACAACTACAACGAAGAGAACAAAAGTATTAAAGTTGTCTTGAATTTTAGGTTTCTGTAAATTTTAAAAAAAAGCGAATTTCACTGAATTTTGTGTAGCCTGTTGGTAAACGGAGAAGGCGCGTCTGCCAACACATTCACGGTAGTCGCGGGTTCAGTCTTTCGTTTCACGGCTAGTGTCTAAGATTTTTTTATTGCAATGAATGGGCTTGTCGTTCGCCTGATGGTAACCGAAACGACAGCTCATGAACATTAGCAAAAACAAACAACACCCTGAATTATAAAGCAATGCTTGGTATTCCATTGCGCTCGCCATCCTGAGACATAAGATTTTAAGTCTCAATATGTCCAGTAGTTACTTAGTCCAATTGCGCAACCGACGCTTATAGTGTTACCATTCTGGCTATTACTGTCTCCAACGAACATCTACTACTTATTTGTGTCATACTTATTCGTTTCCAGCGTAAAAAAACTTTCTAATCCAGTTTATGATTATTAAAAAACAAACCAATTACATTTATAATGTGCAAACGTCCTATCACATCGTTATGTGTAATTTTATCGTTTTTTCGGCAAGTATAATCACGTAATAATATCTTAAACCCCAGAATACAAATAAACTAGGATTACGGTGCGGTTGCATGTAAACAACCCATAAGAACAGACGCCTCCGTAATATTACGAGAACTACCCATTTTTTGGATTTTATTAAAACAAAACAAATAAATAACATTGGGGGAGAAGGGGATGATAATACATGATATGTAAATTGGATGGACTGAGAAAATACTCCACATTTTCCTTGATAATTTATATATATTTATATTGGGTGTACGCATCTGCATAATTAAATAATTAATTTTACTATATATTTGTATGTATATTCTGAAATGCACATTTATAATTTGGTTAATACTATATCACATTAACATTAATCTGAATTATTGCAGCTTGTCCAGATTAACCGAAGTGGCTCAACAATGTTTAGAGAACGAACTTTAGAATAATAAGTTCGAATCTTAGAATAAGTTGGTTTTTTGTTTATTTTTTGTCCAAATTGTTTAATTATCTTTTGGAAGTTTGTTGTGTATTTTTTAAATTTCCTATTCTATATTATTTTAGAATTATTTTCTTTTATATTATTGTAGCGTTGCGTTGACATCGGCTGTTAAGATGCTATGGATGTTGTAAAAAAATACATAAAATAAAATAATAATCATCATCTCGCTTAAGACGTTGTAGACATCGAGGAAACTAATTATACGCACTAAATAAAGCAACATATAATGCGTTATTATAGAGCTGCCCAGATTCCAAACATCTTGCATAGACAACAATGTCGAACATCATTTCCTAAGAGATTGACTAGAACCAAAATCCCGTTGAGACATACAACGTCTGCTTGATTTTGAGTTCCTATAAATGACAGGTAACGCAGCGTTCCTTTGGGATTCAAATAACAGACGATGGAAATGTTACAATAGTTAGTATGACTGAAGCTAACTTGAAGATTGTTGAAACACTACAAATATATTATATATCATATACTACACAGATACTCCAAAGTATCGTCATTGGTCATTAATGTATGAACTAAACATTTATCAGAACGTCTAAAAACTTAAAAGAAAGACTAAAATCATAAAACATCTGAGAACTATTATTACCCACATATCTTAAAAAAATCTGCACTATAAATTAGAAGAAATATGATGCAATATGCACTTTTCTACCAAAGAGTTCCCTTAATTTAGGCGACATTGTTCTTCCTTAATTACACAAACAAAGAGCAAAAATAAGTTAAAACAAAACGCGCCATCCACAGAGACGCAGACGACTACAGTCATTAATAATAAATATTAGATGAAGAAGTTGTATGCACAACTATCTCAAACGCTGAACTTGTATGCAATGCCGCCACACCGTGTCATTAGTGTCACGCTATTTAGCAGTTAAAGCGAAAGCGGCGATTTATCAACGCGACATTTATATTCTGTTAATAGCCGATATTTGTGGGGGGAGGATTGGAATGCAATATGTTTGTGATATTTTGAAATAAAAAATGTTTATTTTGATAACAATGTGGCTGTTTATTAATATGCTGATTGCTTTTTGATATGTATAATTAATAAAAAGACATAAATAAAAAGGATAAAAAATTGCCATGATATTTTTAATAAGCCTAATAATAAAAGTTTAGAACGATTCCACATTAGATGAAAATATAATTAGAATCACTGTAAATTAGGTATGCCCGTGACAGCATAAAACTTTCAGGTATCTTATTAACAGATTAAAGAAAAAGCAGACTGAATACGGGGCATGCTATATTATAGATTGTACCAAAATATATTATATTTTATAGAGTTATAAAATATAATATATTCAGTTCCAATTCTACTAAAATGTGTCTATTTCTTCCGCCAAACAGCAGTGTAAATGCAGTAATTCCCGTTTGAAGAACATTGTAGCCAGAGTAACTACTGGACTTAATGAGACGTAACATCTTGCCTCAGGATGGCGTGCGCAGTCGAATGCCAAGCATTACTTTGTAATTCATGATTTTGCTTGTTTTTTCTTACTGTCTATGGGGTGGTATCGCTCACCATCGTGCGAATGGCATGTTTACCAATACTTTATTATTAAGGTTTGAATTTAAATGTATCCTTGAGACACTACTCTTACCAATTACAATACAAAATGAGTATCATCATCAAGAAATAACTTCAAATAAGTAAACTCAATCATTCAAAAAACGTACAAAAATTACTGAAATTCATTTCATTGAATCTAATTTCAACTGAACAAATTGTATTATCCCTCTAAAGTCAGTGGCACACAGATACATTCGGTTCTCAATACTGCAATGTGCCGCTTTAAGTACACACAATATGACTGGTCGAGCCATATTTAACCGCTATCGTGTCGACGCGCACACCTAGTATTCATTGTCCGATGATTTACTGCCGGCTTATCCCACCTTCGCTCGACTTATGCAGTATAAAACGCTGTCTGGTTCGCTGTGCCGACAGCTTTTTGTGAATGTTGATTTACAAATATAATTCTATCAAGTTCAACGATGGGTAGATGTAAAAAGGTCTCTTGAATTTTTCAGGCTCTTTTCCTAAATGTATATCGTTATTTGTGTCAATTTAAGTGAGTTCTTTTTCAGGATAAAGTTACCTAAGCCAAGGCTAAACTTTACGCTTTTTTTAAAGAGATATTTGACTTTTAGTGCAGATTATTTTTACACTAGATCTATTCGTTCTGACACGGATGAATTAGGTTGCTCATAAAGACTGACTGACTTTAGATCCTGTACAGGAAGGCCCACAATCATTTCAAAATACTACGTCATTCTGTATCAATCCATTTACGTTCCACTGCCGGACACGAGCCTCCTCTGAAATCGAGAGTACGATTGAGAATGGTTAGGGCATTAGTCCACAACTCGACTTGACGGACTTATACACACAATAGAACTTACAAATTGTTATAGTGCGCAGGTTGTTGTTGTTTTCTGTTGTCTGATGTTTTCTTTCATCGGTATCGTGCCTGATGACATGACTCCAATAGGTCAGAGGTATGTCCTGGGATATGAACCAGCGACCATCGTGAGCATGTTTGCAGCCGCATCTGGTCAATTTACCAAGAGGCCACCACGCATTTACAAAATACCATTATGTATTATTTGATTAATGCATAGACCATCGAAGCGTCACACAAACATAATGAGAGATTCAAAACATTAAGTCGGTACATACTTATTTTATGTATAGGTGAAAAACCTTTACAGATGAACACAACAATATGTTAAATAAGAGGTCAATAAGGTTCGTAACCTAAATTAAACATTTATAACTTAGTAATTTGACTACTCATCTCCTACTTCTTCAGGGTCCGTCTTCAGGCTACTTCTACCGTTTCACCCGATCTTCGGCATCCTCAAAAATAAAGCCATTGACCCCCATATCTTTCTTGATGATGTCTAGCCAGTGCTTCATTTGTCTACCCTCGATAGAAATGTTATTACTAAATCCCAAAATATAAATGTATATGCAAATAACTCATGTTGTGTTATTTTTAGACCAGTTAGAAACAATTGAATGAACAAGGTTTAGCCAACTTCAAAAAATTAACCCACGTTTGGAATGTTGCTGAAACACAACGCATATTGATTTTGAATACAATTCTTTTTTATTTCCAACACAGATGCATTCAGACGTATACCGATAATGGAACGAAGCGATGTGGAAGCCCTTTTTTAAACCAGGCATTTGGCAACACGCGATTAGGTTATATCATTTATGGGACTGCGCGATAAAGCGCCTGTTGCAACAAACCCTTTGTCATACAATAGTGTCAGACAAATGTTCAGCGTTTTTAATGATGCTTTGTGTTCGCATGCAAGTGATTTTTGTTCACAATTTCTTTCTTTTGAGGCATATTATACAATTGTATTGTGGTGAATTTTTGTGGGTACAAATGCGTAATCAAAACTATGACTACGTGACTATATTTGCTAGCTGAGACTCCAATACGTAGAATAAAAAAATATAAATTTCCTTGTTTCCTGATTTGAGTATGATAATTTATAACCACATTATTTCATAAATTCAACTTTGCCTACTGTTATAAATATACCTTTTGATATAAAAATGTATAATCAACTGGCATGCGTGTAAAAGCTGTGACAGTCTTATATTTTGAAAATGATCTTTAAATCTTATTAAGCCAAATGTCACTTTATATAAGTTATTCCTATGTTTCATCTTACCTTATCTACTTACAGGAAACACAAATAAATTAAAACTAAACCGCGCCCGTAAAACTTCAACGAACACGTTAAATTTAAACAGCATTGACTCGTCATCACGGATGGATAGGCAAAAACAAACGGAATAGCCAGTGTTCCCCTAAACCGATTCAGAATTACGCACCCTCATCAACGCACACGCACGAATGGCTCGCCAACTATGCAAAAACTAACCAAGCAGTGCACTCAGCATTGATTCCGATGATGCGGTGCCAGACCGGGTCATTATCATTATAGTACCGCGCGGAATCCATTAATCACGTTGGTATTCCTGAACAGTGAGCCTTCGCCCCTCTCTCCCCGCCATCCCCACTCTCCCCTCGCAACCCCAAGTACCTGGACGCACTCGTGCATTCACCCTTCCCTTATCAGTTTTGATGTGGCGAATAGTGAGCACAGAGCGGAACTGGGGCGTTAGGAAATGACAAGATGTCTTTGCAAACTTTTATCGTCTTCCTCGTGTGAATTTAGTTGTTTTCTGTTAAGTTTTGTATGTAAGGGGGGAATAGTGTTGCTGAGATAACATACAAATACGATGAAGGCGAAATTGATTATTTTGTGCAATAGTGTAGTGAATAATCATTTTTGTTTTTTAATATTGTTCAGAGAAATTTAATGAGATAAAAAGTTAAATAAGCTATATTATAATTAGGAAAATTATTGTTACATTTTTAATCTTTCCGACTATAATTTACTTTTATGAAGATCTAAAAATAATGTCATCTCGACTCCGCACCTGTTCTATTTGGTGCCTATTCTGCTAATGCGTTGTAACAGAACATTGATATTCCACATACAATAGCGTTCATTCGATTCGCGATGAGCCCAGTTATTAAATCAATAGTATAAACAGCACACACCTGTGTCGAGATGGATTTGCATACGCGGACAGGGGCGCCACTGTCATTTGCATAATTATAATGGAATATGAAAATGTACCTGCTCATTATATTACGCGAAAATACATCTGACGTGTGGAACTTTGTGATGACGTGTCGCCTATGTAATTTTACGCTGATTCGCTGTTTATTTTGTGATGTGTTTGTTTTTATTTATACATCAATTTATTGTTATTTGCTGAATATTTTCTGGCACTTATAAGACAAACACATGCACCATCTGAGTCTGTAATTGAACACAATTTGACATAATGTAGTGTAGTTTTTCGAACAATCCATAAATCTATCGTAATAGCTTAATTGATAAAAGCTGCCTTCAGTAAAAAGTTACAAATTTGAGCTATACGTGTTTGTGCTCACTGAAGCAAGAGGTTGTAGAAATCAACTCCACTATGAGATGTATCTATTACCAGGTGTGTTTATGATCTATCAGAAAAATATTAAATAATAGTTAAGACTGGACACTATTTTTTAAGTAAGGTCATTTAAGAGAATTTTTAGTGCTTACCTTACAAATAATATCTACAATAAAACCAATAACAATTGAGACGGTAGCAGATTAAAAAAGAAAAACTATACAAAATGTGTTAAATTAACTACAAATACCATTAACAGAATTCAAGTCTAGATTTTCACAATTCCCAACGAATATGTGGTATCGCCTGAAAACAAAACAACATGCAAACAACAAACGCTGTAAAATAAAATTGAAAGCATTTCTAAAATAAGCATTAGTTGTTCAAATAAATTAGTCAAAATATATATTTTTTATTTCCTAGTGCGAAACATAATTTATGATAAACCATAAATTAACACCGTATTACATCATTGAAAATCAAAATACTATTATCAATAAACACAAATTAATTTTTGCATTAATTATACCAGTAAAATCGGCGGATTAATAAATCAATCATCGACTCGTCGTTTTAAACATTTTCGCGAGCCGCAAATGGAGTGCATCAACTCATAACTCAGCGAGTAATGACGGGCGACATGGGAACGCGACAGTTGTTGCTAAACGGCATCGACTGTCAACACCGCTCTATCAGTCGCATTACAAACGTAATGAGATAATAACACGTATGCAAACAAAGCTATTGATTGCGAAAAGTTACCGTTTAAATGTACAATTGTATAAACAGTGGGAGCTGACATGTGCTCATGTCTTCATGTTCTTTAATGCGTCATCGATTGTTGCTCGACAGTCGCGCGATTTCTTGTCATACCTATACTATGTCCTTAGTTTGAATCATAAGTTTCTTAACGCTTTGAATTATTAACCTGTATTATAACTTCGCATGATTACCCGTAATAACAGGAACAAATGTACATACTTCCAAGACTTGATGGTAGCTTCGACATACAATTTTCTCGATGTTCAATGGTATAGCATGCATTTGAATAATTTTTCCTTTTCATCTTACTACCGTTTCAATCAACAGTCGTCCAACTGCAAACCCTATATAATTGTTAGATAATATCTTATCGGTCAGCACATTCCCTACGCAGAATATAACCCCTCGCGTTACGTGAGGGAATTTGGTCCATTGTACCCTCTGACCACATGCGAGCTGGATTCAGATGAGTGGTCAGTTTCAAGTTATGTTGTAATATAAGCATATCATAACTACATTACATCCCCAGTACTAACAATTTAGATTGCTCTGCATGCTAATGAAATCTAAAACCTTTGTCTACTAGCTATATGTTTTTGTTATTAAGGAGTAGAGGGGATATTAGGTTTTATACCCTTTATTAATGACTATCCGATATGGGTTTCTCTAAAAGACACAAAGACAAAGGACAAAGGTGATGTTAGCTGATTAGCCTCAGTACTAAAATAATTTCCCATTTCCTTATATCCAGGACAATGCAAGGTGTTACCACGTTACAGTCTTAATAAATATTTATCCCGGGTAAAGGCCATTAACCCTTCAACTCGGCCTGCTTAACGGTAGAAAGGGACATTATTATAATCACATCAATACTCATAATGTAGGTCAGGAAGCAATTAACTCCAGATTATGATAATAAGAAGCAATCAACGTCCGCTTGCCAGATATTATTATAAACACGTAAATCACTATAATGTAATGGCGTTATCGGATTGGTCCGAGTCAATTACGTCGTCTCGAACTATTACTGCTTGATATACGGGCAGATTATGTGTTCTGTTTTACACGAATTACTAGATTGCCTATACGTGTAAGTGTCGAAATTATGTGTATTATATCCTGGGATTATTATGTGTATTTTTTTTTTTTATTGCCTTGTAGGCAGACGAGCTAGCGGCCCGCCTGATGGTAAGCGGCTACCGCTGCTCATGGACCTCCGTAGTGCCAGGGGACCAGCACAACAAAGTCGCTGCCTACCTCGAGGAAAGTAATCTCCTTAAACCTCGTTTGAAGAAGGACAGGTCATAGCGCTGAGGAAACACCGATGCAGGGAGTTCATTCCAGAGCTTGCACGTACGTGGTAGAAAAGAACGCTGGAAACGTACCGTTCGGGAACGGTACGCCTCCAGGTGGTGGGAATGAACTCTACTGCGGAAACGTGTGGTGCGATGGTACATAGGCGACGGTGGTACCATCTCAAACAACTCCTCGGAGCACTCCCCATGGAACAAACGATAGAACACACAGAGAGATCCGAAGTCTCTCCGCAGTCCTAACGGTTCCAATTTGTCCGTGAGATCGGGATCATTGACTATTCGACAAGCTCGTCGCTGCAAGGAGTCAAGTGGGTCGAGCTGGTATTTTGGGGCACCTGCCCAGATTCATGTTTTATTATTACAATATTACAGTGAAGGTAAACATCATGAAGAAACCCGCACACCATAGCGATTTGTAAGAATTTCCATGACTTTACATAAGTCCGCCAAACCGCAATAGGCCAGCGTGGTGGACTAAATCGCCTAGCCACTCTCATTCATACTCTCGATTGTGGAGGAGGCCCGTGCCCTGCAATGGGACGAATATGGGCTGATACAGACTAGTACAGATACGATAAAAACTACAATACACATTTTTTACGTATAATGGATCCAAATAGAATAGAATATTTACCGGCGGAAGATGCTCATCTTTGGTCAAAATGTTTTTTTTGATCTTAACTAATTCGAGGTAAAGAACGGCTGAACCTAAAACGCACCGCACTCGCATGGGACACTACGACGAGTTTTTTACCATCGCACCCGATAATAGCTGCCCGACCACATAAGAACATTTTAACAAGCTATTATACGATCAGCATGTAAAAATGGCAGTGGTCTGGTCACATCTGTCGGAGAATTTACAGTCATTGGGGTAGATGTATTCTGGAGTGGAGACCACGCCTCGGCAAGCGTAGACTAGGACGCCCTTCAACCAGATGCAGTTTTACATGCTGGTAGCGTATGGAAACGATGAGCTGAAGATCGAGCCTAGTGGCTTGTCATAGGAGAGGCCTTTATACAGCAGTAAACGCGGATAGGCTGATGATCTTGATACAAAAGCGTTTGAATTTCATTTCTATGTACAGTATTTAAAAGACATAGAAAAATATATAGGAGTAGAAACAAACTTTGTTGATTAATTATATTATTAGAGAGAAAAATTATTGCTACGCCACTTGCAATTGCTAATTAGTAATTACACAAAAAATAAAACAGGGTAATGCAAGTATTTAGTTACGTTGGTTTTCTCGAAGACCGAGTTATTCAGTCAAGCAAATAATTTCTGTAAAACTTATGACCTACTTGTAAACATAAAGCAGTAAATAACTTTACCCTCTTCCGTATAATTTCTCTTTCATTCAGAACGGGTCAGTTGCTCTGTTTTTTGCAAGTAAATGCTCCAAAGGCTTACTGTTAATGAGCCAACAAGCCTTTCGCACTACAAAATTTCCGCAAAATGCTGAAGCTTAACTTTTTCGTTTGTGTACGTAAAATAGTTCATCATCAAACAGGTTTGGTGCGCTTTGTGGATGAGTAGAAGGATTTTATTACCATTAAGAAACAAGTGGTCCTAAAGTGGTACCTGATATGATGTATCCACCCTAGTGATTACCAAAATACACGGTATCGGAAAACCTGTCATATTTACGCTTGCAAGTATATATATCGTATTGGGCCCAACAAAAATATATTCAATTACTCCAGGCCGGCGTACTTATTCTTGCGACGACCAATAAGTGGAAAAATCAACTTTACATAAGACTTTGTTAAAAATAGCAAAAACAAACCATGACAAATGTTGTTAGTTAAAAATGTATATTTAAAAAAAATTACGTCTATCATTTCATTTTATTCACATATAAAATGGATTTTTTATAAATCAGCGTTTTCCAGAATAGCGATTCCAGCGATAGCCCAGTTAGAAGCGTGACAGTTACAGACACATATCGTATTTCTGATTTTTCATGTTGTCGCATATTCATAACCATATTAATTAAACGCTTAGTATTGAAGTTACTGATGATTTATTTTTTTAGGAGACTTAATGAATTGCTTTATAAGATAATGTTTTACAAAAATTAAATTGTAAATATTGCCGTGTGTTTTAAATATTTTTTACATATAGTTTTATGACTGCCTCGGTGGCGTAGTTGTACTAAGGTACGGTTACAAAGCTAAGGTCTTGGGTTCGAATCCCAGGTTGGGCAAAGTTATATTGGATTTTTCTATTCATTATCAGCCCAGAGTCAGGAATTTGTGCCCGATATGGCGATAAGGTCGCCACCTATCACATTGTGGGACGGAACATACAAGGCGAAATGTGGGTGTCCTGGCACCTCTGCCTACCCCTTCTGGGAAAAAGGCGTGAGTTTATGTATGTATGTTGTATGTATGTATGTAATAGTTGTGTAAATGCACTATTGTATTTTGGTTTGAAAGACATTGTAACCAGGGTAACTACTGAACTTTTTGTGACATGACATCTTATGTCTCACGATAGCGAGCGCAGTGGAGTACCAACTGCTTTGTAATGTTTGGTTTTGCTACTGTTTATGAGCTATCGTATCACTTACCATCAGGCGAATGACATGATTGTCTTAACATTCCAGGCAATAAAAAATAATAATATATATGTACCTATTTTATATTGTAATTGCGATACTATCCTTCCGAAAAATCAATTATTCCTGCATTGTAAATTAATTTACAATGTATTTCCCATACAATGATATCTAACTTTATAGATAGGTATATTTCCACTGGCCGTCCACAACGGTACGGGTGCAGTGTCCGATAGCATCTTTCGGTGGGGCGTGTAGTGCGCCAGGGTTGGGAAATGTATTTTTTTTTTACCAAAATAGATTTTATTTATAATATTATAAACAATTTTAACATATCAGCCTACTTGTATGAACGGACCTTGTTTACAAGGGACGACAACCTTTGTGATCTGTCCGATCGATAAAGGTGCGAACAAGCGTCATTAATATTTTGTATTTAAATGATTCGTTTCACAGAATGTGATAAAAATTAAACTTAATAAATTTTAAAAATTAAAAAGTTAAATTTACGTTACACTACTAATCAACCGCGTTCGTAAAAAGCAACGTGCGGCGCCACGTTTGAGATTGGATTGGGCGTATTGGTGTTGTCAGAATTAAAACTGTGGTACAAGTAGTATTGATTCGCCGCTAGTAGCTCAAGATTTGTATCAGCTAAACAGTCAAAACTGCCATGACTCGAAACTAAAAAAAAAAAAAAAAAAAAAAAAAAAAGTTTGGTGTCAAATTGGGGGTTTTCGAGGTCGTCCGATCGATCTGTGCTATCCATTTTCTTCTAACTGTAACCGTTACCTTTTTAGCTATTTTATTTCACCAGGTCCACTACCCCTAATTAATTAGCTAATGTTTTTAAGGTGATTACGTTAAATATCTCCTCGACTTCGCTCTTAATTACGGTCACTTAATGTATCATCACTCGATGCTAATCACCCTATTCCTCATCAATAATAACACTTTGTTTAAATAGTTCATGTTTTATTCATTCAAAAAATTGATTTGAACATCATATGCAATATCATATCATTTTTAAACGTATCCATATTAAAA
Organism: Hyles euphorbiae; assembly: GCA_023078785.2. Classification (NCBI taxonomy): domain Eukaryota; kingdom Metazoa; phylum Arthropoda; class Insecta; order Lepidoptera; family Sphingidae; genus Hyles; species Hyles euphorbiae. The sequence continues at coordinate 8,085,228 of CM041046.1, forward strand.
TTATTTAAAAAATCACTTAATGATTTCCCGTTAAACTTATACAATATGTACAATATACAGTACTCTCCACAGACTGAAGTCCAATCATTTTGTATTCTGCTACTACTACATTTCCATTGTTTTGAATTCCTATTCAAGAACATTCTGTGATAACCAGTAGGAGAACGTCCATAAGAATCAAAATATTCTCCAACACCGCAACTATCTATGTGTATACCTATCCAGTGAGATCCTGGCTTTGTGTCCGGGTCCAAATTGCTTATAACATACATAGGAACTTGAACATTCATTGGTAATCTGTTTGCAGCGTATACATTATACTGTAGACTTGGATGAATTTTTCCTAAACATTGTTGAATTTCATTGGTATTCATTGTTGCATTTAAGTTCCATATGACTGAATACTTCGTAGGATAACAGGTGAGTGAAAAGATCATGATATGATACATATATTTAAGAGTGAAATAAGGTGCAAATAAAACGGTGAGTATATTGTTACAGTAAATTTTATTTTGATCATAAACTTAGTACTAAGTAATACAGAATTCATTATTCTAGTCTTAGCTGCTGTAGTCAACAGTAACATTACGATTTTTATCTATTTCGATAACGTTATCAAACTCAGCATATACAACACAGTTTATAGTTTGAGTAAGTGTGGATTCAAAACGAACTTCTAATCTTACGCTACCATGCTTTATAAGATTCCAATGACTCGATGAATTGGCTGATAAATCAGGAGTAAGATCAAAAGCTAACAGACAATAACCATTGGAGTATTTATCACGAGATATCCCATTACCTTCATTTAGAAAATGTATTCCCGTTCCTGAGAATAAGGTATGATATGTTGTAGTAAACATTTTATTCTCAAACGATGGTTGCAAAGCTTTTGAGGGTATTTGATGACCATCTATGTACAAACAAAATGAATTCATATCATAGTTTTCAAAGTTAAGTGGATTTTTAGTGAGACTACCATTGAACGCTGCATTATTAACAAACCCAACTATACATCTTTTAGGTACTTGTCCTAGAAAAATATTATCAAGCGTTTTTCCTTGAACTCCAGATGGTATTGTTAAAACTTTAACTTCAGCTCGAGTTATGGGATATTTTGCAGTAGTAGATGCTAGAACTTTTTGATGTGCAAGCAAAACACTTGGATTAATTTTTGCTCTTCTTACAACAAGAGTTGCATCTGTTATGCTAACCTTAAATTTCATATCATCTGTAGAAGCCATAAGGTTGAACGATTCACGAGATCTGACTAACTTTACACTCATTTCAACGCCGTTGATTAAAAACTTTTCTTGATTAAATATATCACCGTGAAGATGACCAATCATTTCTACTTCCTTACTCTCGGTTACTAATTCTTGTCTTTTAGTAAAACCAATATTTGTTCCATCGGTTGAGTTCATTTTTCCTTCTGTATCTTCATACCAAAGACTGCATGTTAAATGAGATTCTTTTGCAGCAGGAGCATAGTTTAAGAGAGTTTCTATATAGGCACGATATGGGTATGTATTGTTAGGAGGTGAAACTAATTTTTGGTTCAAGTAAACATCCAGTTGACTAAAAAGTGAGTGTAACCAATTATTAACAGGGGCAACAATGGTTGATGCATTTAGTCTTGTTGAGTCTTGACTTAATATCTTTGCTCTTATATGAATAAGAGTATGTGACAAATCTATATAATCATCCCCAGTTCCAGGCACCTGAAATTCTATAGGACCATCATCAGCTAGAGATGATATAGGTTTGTAGTGTATCCACAATCCACTTTCTATACTTGTTTGTGTTGATGGTAGAGCAAATAAATCTAATTCTGATTTGATACATTCACAAGAATGACTATGTAAAAATGACATTTTATTTTATGAAAAAATATCTTTGTACTTTTGTTGAGTCTTTGTTTTTATTCCTTTCACCTTAGCAGTTGGTGGTGTAATGAATGCACATAGTCGTTTTCTTTTTGTTTTATACCCTGAACCCGACATTATTTTATCTATTTTATCATCAGCTTTTCTTTTTAAATTTGAACTAGCTTCTTTAAGTCTCGTCTTGATTGACTCTTCCATTGGCCGTGCACTAACCATATCTGATAAAAGCCCTACACCTGTATTTAATGCTTCTTTTCCAATAGTCCGTGCTCCACTTGATATTAATGGTAAAACTGAACGAAACAGTCCTCCTAAAAAGCTACCAATTCCATGACCACGTTGATAAGGTGCTCCTTTGTAAATTACTCCTATTCCTGAACCAGCTTGGTGAGTGTAGTAATGTTCATATGGACAGGTTATGTGATCTCGAGGATACATTATAATTTTCTAAAATGTAGTTTAACACACACCGTCCCAAATTGGAATGGTATATTTCGACCCGTGCTTGTTCTTATATCTATCTCAATCGTGTCAAATTCTCTGCGCATAACAGGTATGTAGTGAGGAGGTGAAAAGACATGCATTTTATTAGCACCATATATATATTTGGCTGGATCTAAAGGAATTATTCTTAATAGTGGAGTAATCACGTCTCCTACAATTTGAGGTTCTACTATATCACAATAAACAAATAGTTGAGATGGTAATCCTAAATGTAAATTTGCTGGACATTTACCGAACCCTTTATCTACAAGATTTCTATTGGGTTCGTATCCTAATTGGATTGCCAATTTAGGTGATAACTTCAGTGATACGATTGAGTCATCCATAACTGACACAGAAACAAATTTAGATATTTCATCATATCGAAACTTTACCTTTTCTTTAATATTATTTAAGGCTGATAGAATATGATTTATATTATCATAGTTTGTGGCTGGAATGTGAGTTTTATAGTAAACCAAGGATGCTGTTTCTTCATTTGGCATTAACATTCTTTTAGTTACATATATTACATTTTCATGCTCTTGAACAGTGAACATAGTGCATGGATATTGAAATTCAACCACACCAACAATCCATTCTCCCTCTAACTTTATAGGTTTTGGTAGTTTAGTAGAAAACATAGTTGTCTTATTTTCAGGAAAATATTCCATAGAGCTGTTGCTTGGTAATGTTAAATAAAAATTATGTTTTATCATATTGTTTGCAATTCCGATGCTAGTATCCAACTGTTGAACTTATCAGGATAACCTTTCCACTTAACTAGCAATTGCTTTTTGACACCTGAATAACGAGATCTGAGGATTTTATCAATTTTATAGCTGGAGGTGGGGTTATAATTTACTCTTTGTAGTTCTTTTTCATAAAACGTACCTTCAATTACTTCATCTTTTAAATCTTTCAAAGTGTAGACAACCCAGGGTGATCTGTCAATAATTGAAGATATCACAAAAATTTCATCACTCCAGTTAGACTCGTACCCCTTTTGAAATACGTGTTTATATTTTGTTATCCGTACATGATCACCAATATGAAACTTAGGTAATGGGATATCTTTCGTGGTTCTTACTGTTTCTTTATCATATAAATTATTCCAAACAGTAATTATATTGTTAGAATTTACATCACAAGGAGCCATTTTAATACTTGAATGATAACTATGGTTATAAGCATACAATAAATCTTGTAAAATATCAATGTATTTATAAGTATTTTTATGAGTAAAATACCGCCACATTTTTGTTTTGAGTGTCCTTTGAAATCTTTCAACAACACTAGCTTTAATATCAGGATTATTTGTAGTATAATAATTAATATTTTTTGTTTTAAAATAATTTTTAACATCTTTGGATGCGAACTCAGTACCTTTGTCAGATTGTATGTGAGTCGGAGTATTAGATGATTCTCTGAATATGCTTTCAAAACATTGTTTTATTGTAGATGAATTTTTGGTTTTTATAGCTCTAACATATGCATACTTACTAAAAACATCAATAACACACAATATATAATTGTAACCATCATTATATTTACTATAAGTTCTCATGTCACTCAAATCTGTTTGCCAAAGTACATTTAAATTTGATAAAATATATTTGTTTCGAGGGAATTTCTTATATATCGGCTTATGAAGAGTGTACGTTTCTTGTGATTGCAACCATTCTTTAACTTCCTTTTTAGTCATTTTACCTTTCATGGCTCCGGCAAGTTTATCAATACTACTATAACCAGCAGGGTGTGATGCATCATAATAAATATTGTGAATTTCTAATAAGGGGTCCATTTTTCCCAATCTATTTTTTTCCTTACTTTTCTAATGTACTTTTCAGTAGACATAGGAGTAGTAAATTCCTCAACAGATGGCTCCTCAAGATCTTTTAGTTGTAGTTGATTAATATATTTACTTCTCTTCGGATTACCAACGTAACTAAGAGGTACTTTAAGGTCTTTTAATACCTTTGCAAATTTTTCCCATCCAATTGGATCATTTCGTTTTAGTGGTCTTAATGTATCATTTATTAAGTCTATAATATTGCTTCCAATTACCTCGTTGTTATCAATAAGAACTGTACCTTCACCATTCCAATGGATTTTTGTTTTGTTTAATGACAACAAGTTTAGTAATAGCTCACCTTTTTTGGAATACGTCTTTGGTATCAAACTTAAAATTTGTTTTACTGAGTAAACAGGTTCTGTCTGGACAGTGTTGCTCTCTTGGTGAGTATCTTCTTCGTTTGATATCTGATTAACAACTGATCCTTGAATATTTGTTTCAATATTTTTATCGTTACGTTCTTTTTTAATAATTGTTTCAGACGAATTAGGTGAAGTTATTATTGGTAGTTCATAAGGTTGACGATCTTCTCCGGTAAAGTGTAAATATCGCTGTAAAACTTGTAAGTACAAAATACACTTCTTCCTATCATCTTCTTTGCTTTTTAAAATATTTTGCATTTCGACATCTAGTCTCGATTTTGGATTATCCAAAGAATCTCTTTGATTTAGTTTATCTATCAAACTCGGTTCAACAAGTATCATTCTCTTAGCATGTTCCATTTTAAACAATACCGCTTATTAATCCACTCAGTATAGAACCCAATATAATAGGTAGAAAGGCACCACCTTTTTGGATTATTATATTTTTTCTCACTTTATTTGTAGTTTTATGTACGAGTTTACGAAGCAAAGTTCTATACTTTTTCAGATTTTTTCTTTCCTTTTCATTTAATGGAACTTTACCTTGTAAAATATTATGAATACACTCACAAATACAATTTATTTCATCTTCATCACATGATTTTAATAGGGCTTTTTGATATTTTGGTTTTAAAGTATGTAATGCAGAGAGTAAATCTTTATGTGTCTTCAAGCTTCCCTGCATTATTGGTAAATGACAGACATTTTTTGATTCTTGTCGTATTTAAACCCTTTCTTCGGTATGTAAATATAACAAAATCCATCATTAGGAAATACCCTTGTTTTAATACGACACTGATCATTAGTATTTTGTTTAAGATCTACCATCAAATATCCATGAGCATCCTTAGTGGAATCTCTGTACGCTTCTTCGATGAATTTGGTATTTTCTGGTGAAACTTGACGTGCTAAATATCGAATTTGTGTTTTATCCCGAGGATTTTTAAAATAAATAATATAACTCGAATTTAAAGAAATATCCCTCTGTCCTTTTCCTTGATGAAATAAATTTTGGGTTATGTAGAAAACGCTTAAATTTCTATGATGACTACCTTTTGTAAATATGTCAACAATGCGTCCATCAGATTCCCTCATGAGATCATCTATTATGATTAGATTGGGCTCTTTACCATCAAACATGTTTAGATCTGGTAAACCTTGAAAGTAGTTTACATTATTTAAGTTATATAGAGGTTGCATTTCATCAAAACACCAAGTTATTTGAGCAAAATCTATGTTGCATACTTCACTCTTGTATTTAATGAAATTTGTTACAAACTGAGATTTTCCACATCCACTAGGTCCTGCAATTATTGCAGTAAAAGGGTGAATAAAATGATACATGTTGTCAACGTGTGACATATGCGACGTTCAACAATAAAATAAACAACATTCATATAAACCACAACTTTATTTGTTTCTCTTCAGTCAGGACATATAATCAAATATAACCTATTCTTAAATTTAACTTATAAACTAAATAACACGAAATATGTATGTACAATTATTATTTTTTTTAAATTTAGTATTAATAGTTCAGTGAATTATTATAAACTAAATTGAATTATTGTAACCAACGGAAAATGAAGATATTACAATTTATTCTTAAATTTAACTTACAAACTAAATAACACGATATGTATGTACAATTTTATTTTCTTAATTTAGGTTTTTATTTACAACACTACATTTAATTATTGGAGATACTCTAAAAATAATAGTAAATAAAAAAAAAACATATACACATTACAATTGATATTTTATCTTAGTTTATAGTGACCCCACGCTAAAGTATCTACAAGATTTGGTAAAATGTGACGCTTAGTATCATTATATGACAAAGAAGTTTTGTTAATTTGTTGAGTAAATATTGTATGTTTGATAGATTTAAATCTATACATACTATGATATTGAACATTTTTATTAAAAAGACATGATTTATAATTTTCTAAATTTATTCGTTTCGTTACACTTTTATTTACTCCCTTAGCTTTTGTTACTATTTTGTTGCCTACCTTGAATGCATACATTTTTGATCGAAGACCAACAAATTCTTCTAAAATTTGTCCATTATTTTCATCTTTGAAAAATCCTAACTTTTTTTTATTTATTCTAGGAAAACTGAAAATATTATCAGGTGGGTAATCAGAAGTATCAAACCGTGCACCTAAATCTGGTTTGATGTTTTCATAAAAATTATTTGTGAATATTTGATAGATGAAACTATCAGTATCAGTGTACAATAGTTTAGTTTTATCACTAAATTTTTTTAACATGTAATCATAATGAAATTCATACATTAAAGTCTTAGAAATATCTAAAATGCAAAATCCCAGATAGATAGGCTTATTGTATAATATTTTTGTTTTCCGTAATTGAACTGCAACTAAATTTTCAGAAAATATTGAAAGGCTATGAAATTCCGGTTTCGCGATCAAATCTTGTGCTCCCAGAGATTTACCTCGATTTTCCCAATGCGTTCGCAGTTTTACATTAACCCTTTTTTCTATGTTTTCCATGGTTTTACCAAATACTGAATTATTCATCAGTTTATAGAAATCTTTTTCAAAATCTGATACCGCTTTTGTTCTCATATTTGTATTTAAATCTATATACTTTTGAAGCCAGGGACTTTGTTTAAATTTTAATATCCTATGTATCTTTATCAACTTCATACCTAGTTTGAGACATTGTTTTAAATTTCTGTAATGAATTTTATACTTGTATTTATTATTAAGATTAGAAATTAATTTTGAATCTTTACAATTATTGATACAAATGTTTTCTGGACAAAGAGGTAAATCTGAATGTATGTCATGAAGTTCATCAGGATACTCTAAATCTACTTCTAAGATAAAACCATTTTCTGATGTATCAGATACATCAAAACTACTTGTAGGATCTATCCATTCAAATCCTCCTTCTGGAAGGTATTGGGACATAGCCCATCCGTATAAATTATTAGCATCAAAATACACAAGATATGATTTAGCTGTGTTGACATCATAATTGTTTAAATATTCATTATTGGCTTTGGCATAACGATTACTACACTGAGATACACCACCACGAATACCCGCCCTTATGAAAGCAATTTTATCAAAATCTGTCAATAATTCTAATTTTATTTTGGTGTACTTTAACATAGCATCCCAACTTAAGCCGGGGGCAGTATAATAGTGGGCGGGATCAAGATTATAAGTAGCAATGCAAAGATCTCTAAAATTTTCAAATATATCTGTTAATAGGAAGACATCGGTTTTTAAATATAAATTGGAATAATCAAGCATATTTGAACATTTAAAGTGATTCCAAACATCTTTTGCATGATTGTAATCGTCATCAGATACATTTGAATTTGTTAATGTGCTGTAAAATTGATGTTGGTTGGGTAAAGATGTTACTTTTAAACTATCAAAAGAGGTCATAAACTCATAGGGAAAAACACCTTTTTTTCTGAGACGCATAAAGTCTTCATTGATAGGAAATTTGTTTTTCAGAGTATGAAATTGATCATCTTTTAGATTTTTAGCTAATTGATCAAGACTACATGGTAAAAATTTTAATGAATCTATAAACCTTAAATTTATTCTTTGACTATTTATATACAAAGTTTTTGAAAATGAAATATACCTTTCTTTATTTTGAGGAATTATATCTACTTGACCATCAACAAAATTGAGTGCATGAACAATAAAATGTGAATCATAATGACTTAAATTATGAAGAACTACTGGTATAAAATTTGGTGCTCTAAACTTTTTTGCACATATTTCATGTGCAACACCTCTAAAATTACCCGTGTACCAGTCAAAGTCTAAACATTTTTCTTCTTTCAAATCAGTCTCACAAATATGACAACATTTACAATTGCTTACAATTTGTTGATCTTCTACAGTCAATGGTTTGGGAGGGTTTTGAAAATTATTTTTGCTACAAATAGATTTCAAGTCATTGTAAATTCTATTCATAAACACTTGTGCACATTTGGACCCACAATAAGACTCATACTTTGACAAATTGTCATTATATGAACACTTTATGTAATACCCAAAACTATACGGTTCGTGTTTTTGAACATTATTTGTATATGATTTGAATGGATTATTGGAACATGAATTAACAGGGCTTAAAAATGCTTCAAAATCTGCATATATAACAAATGGTACTTTTAATTTTCGTTCAAAATGATCGAACATTACCTTATCATTAGATGTTGACTGACCAAACCAATTTTTAAATGTTTTATCACTGGTTGGTAATTCAGTAGTAACATGAGAGCAGTCATATTGTTGGTGGTTTGACAATCTTTCAATAGTTGGAAAATACAATAGACATCCATCACAAATATGAACGGCATGATTATGGTTTGAGAGTTGTTTGCTAACTAAACGAGATAAATTTTTGATAAAGCAATAATGACTATTTGTACCATTACCCAAATGCAACAAGTTTATATGTCTACTCCTACGACTCTTAGTAAAATAAATAGGACCAATAACACTGTGCTTTTGAGTATTTTTATTAAATTCTAAACCAAAAACATTTATACTAATTTTGTTTAATTTTTCCACTTTTGGAATGTCAGTTAATTTAACAGGGAATGATATACCGTTGAAATTCAATTTATCGGAATGCATAGTGTATGAAGATACGCGACCAGCATTTTTACTAACTGGGTAAAGAGCAGAGAGTAAAGCCCATTTGAAACATAAATAATCTGTGTTTTGAACATTAATAACAGCTTTTTTTGCACTAATATCTCTAGGTAAATCAATATATGAAGTACCACGAAGAGGATTAAATTTATTCACATTCAAATCTATGCTTTTTATGTGTTTTAGACTCCATCCACTATCTTTTTTCTCAAAGCTACTTATTTTATTTACCAAAGTGTCACATAAAGACGTAAAAAAAATATTTAAATCATCCCCACGACATATGATAAAATTGCTAGTTTGAAAATCAAATGAATTCACTGTATCATCTTTACTTTGTTGAACGAATTCAGCATGTAATATGAAATTAACTTTAAAAATACTATATTTTTCAATTGACTCTTCCACTAAAAATAATATGTCATCTTTAATTGAATTCAAAAATGATTCCGGAGTTTGAAATAATGGTTTAAAAGTTTCGTTCGCTTTACTACGAATTTTATATGTTATAATTCTTTGTCCAAAAGCGGTTTCAATAAGCGATACGTTTTCAAAAGTTTTGTGTAATTTAAGAGCGTTATTTTTATGGATATTACTTTTTAAATGGTTGGTAAAATATCGTTTACTAACTGTAATTTTACAAGCGTCACAATTTACTTGGTTTAAATGATCACCTGCGTGGGGTCCTTCTGTCACACCAGATGAAGTTGACACCATTTCTTCAGTTCTTGGACGTTTCGCATTATAAATGAAAGGTTTTGGATCACCGCGAACTATTGTGCGTTTGAGTGATCCTCCTTGTATTGGTTGACTATAACAAAATAAAATATTATTGTAACTGTTAAAACTTTTTTTTTTATTGAGCTTGATATAAAACTCGGTACTTACTTCGTGTGGTTTTCATTCGACACACATGTAAATTCATCATCAAAACATGATTTCAGTGATTCACATATCTCCACTTCTTCACAAATCTTAACCATTTCATTTTCATCGAGAATCTCGTCAACTTCCGAACTAAAAAAGACGCTTTCAACTGTATTGCAGAAATCCATTTTGTAGTTTAATTTGAAAATTGAATTAAAGTTACACCACAAATTAATGTTGTGCCACCATCTTGAGTTCGAGACACAGAGCTTGATGTCTTTCTTCTTAATGTTCTGGGATATTTAAATTTATCATCACTTTCTTGTTTTTCACTTTTTTTTTTTCTCTTTTGATTGTTTGTGGTGGTGGTGGCGGTGGCAAATTATATACTTAGTTCTTATTTGGAAAAGAAATATTTTTTACAAGTTTCACTTGTTGTAATTTCTTTTGCCAGATGATACATTAATTTTTGAATATTGTCATATTTTTTTGTTTTGTTTGTTGTATAAAACTTAACCCGCATTTCACTATTTTTCCAGTGCTCTTGCACGGGAATTTTTGATATTTTTTGCAAATCATACAATTCGATTTTAATAAGATGTGTTGCACATGCTGCATCATCTGAATTGCTTGTTATAAACGTTGTACCACCATCTTGAGTTCGAGACACAGAACTCGATGTCTTTTTCTTTTTATTCTTCGGGGATATTTGAAACAGATCATCAATTGCTTGATTTTCATTCGATTTTCTTTTGATGGGCTGTGGTGGTGGTGGTGGTGGTGGTGGTGACGTAATGATTTCTAACTCATTTTCAGAATCCGGGGGGGTGTTGTAATAATATCCTTTGTATGTATTGTCTTCCATCATAGAACCGAATGAGTTCTGTAACAATACAACACAATTTACACAATGAGTCTCTTTGAGTGAATCCAATAACAACTTAAGAGTAAATCTAGTACTACTAAAAAGTTTATAAATTGATAAAACAAAAAGTAACTTACCTCCATTTGCCGTTGGTCACTATAATTCACTTTAGTTAACAATACTTCACCGAACTACTACTGCTAGTTAAATTACCATAAAAATAATATTGTGGACTTATATATAAACGTAAAGCACTTAGCAATCTTGTTTCAACACATCATTAACTATCTAGTTTTAATAGATTATTACATTAACACAATCTTGTTTCAACAAATCGTTAAGTATCTTGTCTCATTCGTTTATAATTACGTTTGCGCATTCTTATATTAAGAAACCATTAACTATCAATTTTATATAGATTATTAGCTTTGTGTATAGTAATACTATTCCACAGCAACAGAAAATATAACTCGAGCTGAAGTTAAAGTTTTAACAATACCATCTGGAGTTCAAGGAAAAACGCTTGATAATATTTTTCTAGGACAAGTACCTAAAAGATGTATAGTTGGGTTTGTTAATAATGCAGCGTTCAATGGTAGTCTCACTAAAAATCCACTTAACTTTGAAAACTATGATATGAATTCATTTTGTTTGTACATAGATGGTCATCAAATACCCTCAAAAGCTTTGCAACCATCGTTTGAGAATAAAATGTTTACTACAACATATCATACCTTATTCTCAGGAACGGGAATACATTTTCTAAATGAAGGTAATGGGATATCTCGTGATAAATACTCCAATGGTTATTGTCTGTTAGCTTTTGATCTTACTCCTGATTTATCAGCCAATTCATCGAGTCATTGGAATCTTATAAAGCATGGTAGCGTAAGATTAGAAGTTCGTTTTGAATCCACACTTACTCAAACTATAAACTGTGTTGTATATGCTGAGTTTGATAACGTTATCGAAATAGATAAAAATCGTAATGTTACTGTTGACTACAGCAGCTAAGACTAGAATAATGAATTCTGTATTACTTAGTACTAAGTTTATGATCAAAATAAAATTTACTGTAACAATATACTCACCGTTTTATTTGCACCTTATTTCACTCTTAAATATATGTATCATATCATGATCTTTTCACTCACCTGTTATCCTACGAAGTATTCAGTCATATGGAACTTAAATGCAACAATGAATACCAATGAAATTCAACAATGTTTAGGAAAAATTCATCCAAGTCTACAGTATAATGTATACGCTGCAAACAGATTACCAATGAATGTTCAAGTTCCTATGTATGTTATAAGCAATTTGGACCCGGACACAAAGCCAGGATCTCACTGGATAGGTATACACATAGATAGTTGCGGTGTTGGAGAATATTTTGATTCTTATGGACGTTCTCCTACTGGTTATCACAGAATGTTCTTGAATAGGAATTCAAAACAATGGAAATGTAGTAGTAGCAGAATACAAAATGATTGGACTTCAGTCTGTGGAGAGTACTGTATATTGTACATATTGTATAAGTTTAACGGGAAATCATTAAGTGATTTTTTAAATAATTTTAATATGGATACGTTTAAAAATGATATGATATTGCATATGATGTTCAAATCAATTTTTTGAATGAATAAAACATGAACTATTTAAACAAAGTGTTATTATTGATGAGGAATAGGGTGATTAGCATCGAGTGATGATACATTAAGTGACCGTAATTAAGAGCGAAGTCGAGGAGATATTTAACGTAATCACCTTAAAAACATTAGCTAATTAATTAGGGGTAGTGGACCTGGTGAAATAAAATAGCTAAAAAGGTAACGGTTACAGTTAGAAGAAAATGGATAGCACAGATCGATCGGACGACCTCGAAAACCCCCAATTTGACACCAAACTTTTTTTTTTTTTTTTTTTTTTTTTTTTAGTTTCGAGTCATGGCAGTTTTGACTGTTTAGCTGATACAAATCTTGAGCTACTAGCGGCGAATCAATACTACTGGTACATTTTAAGATAATACTGATACTAAAATGTCTATCATAACTTATGTTATACTTAATAAAAAAATTGAATTTTTTAATACTACAATTGGGATACCCAAATGCGCGTCTTGGACCGAACAGGGTTTTTTGTCATACTGTATAATTTAGATGGGTTTACATTCGCTGTAACAGTGAATTAAACTTTTAGTGTAAGATGAATATATTACAAATTGTTGAAATTTTAATTTAGTTTAATCGCCTGAGTACAAATATTTTTGATAGCAGAAAAAACATCGATAACTTAGATGTCAATATCTTGTATACACTGCTGTGTGAAACTAACCACACCTTTTAGAATAACAATTTTGGTACACACAAATCTCTTCAAAATCATCTGTTTTCTATTTAGCCTCATTCAACAAAGTAAACACAATTTTCAGCATTCCTGGAAATGTTTAGGAAATTCTGTCTGTTAATGTACATACTAAGCCAAAACGAACAAGGTGACGCACGTCGGTAATCGGTCAAATGAGGCACCCCTAATGCCGTGGCACAAGCAAGGGGAATCGATACCGTGAATTACCGAGCTCTATGAATATTTGAAAGCTTTTTGTGCTGTCCGTACTTTTGTCGCGCCAGACTATCCACCTAATTGAAATAGTTTGTTTAACAACCGCCCTATAATTTAGTATGATTGAGATGTTTTTAGAAACGTATAGTGTAATCATGGAATGAATTTAATTAAAAAAATGTTTTAGTCTCCTGTTTACGTTAGTTAAAAATCAAATTATACCAAAGCACAAATAGAGTACATTAAATTTATACAGTATATGTCTGTAAGTAAATTACGTGCCTTAAAATATTGTTAGTAAAAATACGTACGGAAAAAATTACACAATATTTTCAGGGACCTATAAATGTAATGTCGGAGGTCGGCGTTTCCACTCATTTGAATATTCACACATAAATTCGGAATATATTTTTTCTGATTTTTACGCAAACAAAAGGAAAGGTCCCGCGTCGTTTACGCACGCAGTAGTAAATTACGCAACAATTCGAATGGAAAATGAAATGCCTGCTTCCGAACCATTAAGCAATTTGAATTTAACACTCGTCCCTCTCATTTTCCTATTACCGCAGAAATTTGCGATTTGCAAGCCCTTCCGAGTGCTACTGCTTGACAAGAAACAAAATAAGCACTTCAGACTGACGGGGCTCTAAGTAAATTGTATCTCGCTTTTGTTAAATCTTATGACGCATTTCAAAGCCCGCCAACTAATTAGGATTCTACATTACACACAATTGTTTCAATGGATAAAGACAAACTTCGTTTAAAACGAAATTTTCAGTACCTAAATATTTCCTTAAGTACGACAATTCATATTTAAGGAATTCACAATATTTATATGTGTATATACTCAACATTTTCCAATTTCGTGATTTGTATCTAGCCCATTCCGCAAATAAATTTTAATCTAAACTGAGAGATTTCGTACAAGGTCAAATATTTTATCACAAACTTTGCTCAAAGAAAATTTAAGGGCTCGTTTAATATGTCTGCAATCGAAAATTCACGTTGCGAAAAAAGGCAGAAATCGTTTGCCGACCGTCTGGATCAAAGAGAAATGAAGTAATCGAAGTGGAATAAATCAACACAGAACAAATTAAATACGTGTGTAGAGCAATTGAGCCGCTGTAGGATGTGAGCCAATCCGACGCTTTATCGGAACTTCTTCGAGGAAATGAAAATAAAAGTGAAAAAGTCAACGACACAATGTGCACAATCTTTCTGCCTTGAATCCGCTTAGCGCAGATGTTAACTCTTCCATTTCTTATGAAACGTCTGTAATACATTTTCGTGGTGTTTTTACTGTAAAAATATTCAAGTAGTGTACAACTGTTTTGAATCTCTAATCTAAGAAGCAAAATTTCTTTTGGAAACCAATTACATTATTCGAGAAATATCTTTAAAAAAACGGGTCGACATTAGTGTAGTGATTTTTATATTCAAACTCATTTACATTTAGTACAAAATTGCTAGCAATTTTCGCGAAATGTACCTCAGAATTTGCTGTAGCTGTTTATTTTTATTTTGGTGGACTTGTTTTATTAAAAAATCCTCCTTAGTGCGCATAGGTCTGGTTTAATAGATACGCTTAGGAGAATGTTAAACAGGGCATGAATCATTGAATAATAGCAACATTGTAGGCAGTAGGCAGGTGCTCGGTTTCAGTTAGCAGCGGCAATAAAGTACCGCCGACACGAAAGCATTTATCGAACCGCTCTCGACGAATTGTAGCAAGATTAGTATTCCTCGCTGCAACCAGAAAGGGTGGCAAAGATCAAGTTGCGTTTTTTAATCAAACACATCGCAATCCGTCAATGGGACGCGCCACTGAATAAAACAAAGCGATAAATTAAGGCAGGAAACGGGAGGCGAACGCTCGCCGCTCGTATTGAAAGATTTACTTCCTCTGTTTAATTGCAATAACGGCTAGGCACGTTGGTATCGTATTTTTCTTTTTACACTCCGCCTCTTATTGCCTTCGGGCCGTTAAATAAATTTATGACGCCCAACAAAGTTCAGCCCACCTCGGCAGCCTCTGCGGGTTGAAATTAGGTGGAAATGTGAAACAGAAATAAAAAGCCGGGTCTCAGGTGCGCCATACGGCGTCGCCGGCGAGCCGCGGCCGCAACGTCGCGCAACGGCCGCGCCATCGCTCGCCTACAGCCGGCCGGCCGGATTAGCTCTTGACTCGCGCTTAAACGACACGGCCGCTCATAAAAGTTTCTTAACACTCATAGTTGGGGCCGCCATCCTGTTGACTAAAATTTCCCTCTGTAAAAAGTTCCGGCGGCTAGTTTTCGTTTCACATTACGCCGGTCTATCTGCTTTGGGACTTTATTATTATGCCCGGCCTGAACACGCCGGACACGAAACTTTGTTATTTACGTGTAAGTACGCTCTGTTTTACTGCCCGGGAAGAAAATGGAGGAATTCAATTACGCTTTACGTATAATAAACAAAAGTAAAATTCGGAAACTCACATTAGCGCCCGGCTCCTTTAAAACCTCCGATGTAATCTGAAACAAGGAACAAACACGCCTAAATAACAATAAAATTGTAATAAAAACTTTGTACACGCAACCGAAATTGTGGAAAATTGACCAAATTATTATTTACGGTTGGAAATTAAAACGAGGCATTATAGAAGATTACTTTCCCCTCTTTAAAACAACTTGCCTGCGTTGTGGGGGATATGATTACCGTGTTGTCTTGTTGCTTCCATATTGTACATTCAAAACTAACAACTCCTTTGTTTTATTCGTAAAACAGTCTACAAATACTATTGAAATTTCCAGACAGAATAAAAACAAGTATGTGTTGCGGCGTTCCTAAATCCAAAAATCCATTTGCGCTGTAACACACGCAAGTGTGTTCTCTTTGCAGGCCACATCAAAAGATTCCAAACATTAATTTCCAACCGCTATCAGATCGAGTATTTGGTTTGCGGTCGCGGTGCAAATCTACTTTGACTATCAAAACTCATGCTCAAATGGATTCAAACAAAACTTTAAATGGTAATAAATGTTCGTAAAATTTCAAAATTATTTAATGATTTCGTATATGAACTTACTAGACTGACTAGCAGCGGGATTATATGCTGGATTCCAAGAATAAAATAGCATAGGCACAGATACTCATAATAACCAATGTGTAAATGCTCTGTCGTGTTACGCTTTGAAGATTATTTTTGCCAGTGTAATTACTGGAAATAATGAGACTCAACATCTTCTGTCTTGAGATGGGGAGTGCATTGGAATGCCGAACATTGCTTTGTATTGTTGTTTGGTTTTGCTTCAGTCCATGAGCGGTCGTACCATCAGGCGAATGGGAAGCTAGTCTCGCCATTCAACGAAATAATAAAAAAACGTAAATATCAGTTCATCATCATTATCAGGCATGCTCAGAGTTTGTGTGCCAAAACTCTTTCACCTTATAATTATTAGCAGAAATGAACATAATTAAAAAATATTCACAGTAATAATACTGGACAGGGATTTTAAAATCATTCGTTTTAAAAATAACTTAGCTGACATTTCATAGTTGTCAACAGCAAGTTTTCAAATTGTCATGGAGCTTTTTTAATCGTACAACGTGCTGAAAATGTGAAATTTCCCTATGAATTTAGCAACGCATGCATTTATTTTTAGCAAGAATTTGTGTCTGTTTTTGCGCGACGTATATTAGTAATTTTATCTTTTCTTACTATATATTTAATGTATGAACGTATTTTTCGAGAGATCTAACAGGTAGCTGTGGAAATCGTCAAGGAATGCTTTTTTTGACTGAAGATTTTGATTTATAGTAAAGGAAAAATATTTACAAATGATAAATTTATGTAGAAATATACAATAACAATAATGATAAAATTTAGTATCGACTCAATGTATAAAATATAAAATTACCCGAACGGGATGCCACATACAATTAAATCGCAATGTAACAAACAAAAACCCGATATGCGAATATCTTTGTACCCTAAACTTGCTAATTACCATTCGTTGCGGCGCACTTCGTGTCAAAATTACCTCATTCGTCGTTATAAGGGTTAAAATTAACATTTTGTAAATTTTGTTGCGGCATTTATTCACGGCAACCCTCATGCAGCGAAGTTAGGGAGAGCGGATATCCGCAACTTCGCTAATGTTGAAATAATGTACACAGGTAGGTCGCATGTACCGCTGATGGGAAGGTAAAGTTTTTATTTATATTGCACATGTATGCGGCTAGTTACGGCCTTTAATGTCCCAGTGTGGGGTGGACCCGCTATAATGAGTCGGCTGGACAACGTTTACTGAGATTTGTATGTAAGGTATATAATCCTTCGACCTTGGTGTAGAGGCAGGCTGGTAGGCATAATTGTATCGAATGGCATGGGACTGCCCTCTTATGCCATTAAATACTCTGCCTGGACGCTATGCCATGCCGATATCATGCCGAGTTAGTATAAAAAAGCTAGTTATAGGTATACATAATATGTTCGGCTTCTCATAACGAAATGTCACGGATTTGTCTAAAGAAGTACAAAACCACAAAAAACTTTAAAAATAAAAGTGATATTAAATATTTTGTAGTCTGTTTTAAAGTACCTACTTGTTCTTCGGTAAACATAGCTCTTGTCTGACGATTTAAATAAAAACTTTTTGGCAGCCGTCATCCTATGACATTCTACCTTCTTCAACCTTATTCGGCAAATGGGTCACCGCCCCGAACATAGCCTCAACTTCAAAACTTTTCAGACTAGTTAAATCATCTAAAATAAATAAAAATACAATGACATGAAACAATTGTTTTCTAAACCAACACAAATTCAATAACCTACTTTCATAAATAAGTATTGTTCCCACACGACCTATCAAATACGATTACAACAAAAAATAGCTATTTGCTGATTTGTCGGGAGATTTCGCAAACTCATATATCTGTAAAGAGATTGTACGGGATATGAAAGAATACCAAGAATCCTGAACACTCGTTAACTGAGTTGTCCCATGTCGCGTCGTGGACGTGGCCAAACAAAATGTAATTTTCCCCCCGAAGGCCCTCTTACGTGACCCGAGAAAGATATAACGCTTTTATTAAATTATTTCAGCTTTTACAAGTAACTGTTACGGACGTTTCTAGTAAAAATAACGAGAACAGAGACTAAAGAGATTATGTCGTGGAGCCTAACAATTTAGCTAATGTTTGGCCTCACCTGCGTGCGTGGACACCGGCCGAGATTTTAAAAGCTCTTTCGCCTTGTGTTTGGCGTACCCATTAATTTATTTTAAGGGTACGATGCCGCAAATTTAATAAAGTTAAGCGGTCAGTACCTGGATGTTTCCTACTCACTGGACGTATTAAGTCGTGATTAAAATTTAATATTTTAATGGGCTGGGTTTTCATCTTTTATATTTTGTACTTTTATAATGTAGCCAGGGTCGGATATTTATATTAAAATTTATATGGCTACTGACAAAGTTATTTTATAATTCTACTTTTATGTCTGTTATAATATAATAGACTTTTTATAACAATTTCCTGAATTAATAAATGAATTCCATTGATTACCAACTAAATATTTTGCAATATTCCGTAGTCATCAGTATCAGCCCATATACGTCCCACTGCAGAGCACGGGCCTACTCTACAATCGACAGTACGATTGAGAGTGGTTAGGCCATATTCCGTAGTGATTAATATTAATAATTTATCACACGGCAAGAACGAACTGTAGTGTAACTAAACAATTCCAAACTCAGTAGATAAGTTCACGGAAACATAGGAAGTCTCGCCTTATCACTGTTCCGTCGTTATGAAATAAATGTCATCCGATTTTATTTATGAACGGAAGAGGGCGCGATGCTAGATTGCGCATCCGATTGTGACGCCCCAATGAAACAGATATTTTGCAGAACTCAGCTAAATTATCATTTAGCAACGATTTGTTTCGTTTGCGCCCCGTTAGCTGCACCTCAGGAAGGCTCCTCCAATTAAAAGCCCCTTGTCATACCACGCGGGAGTTTTAAATAGAATTAACACTGTCTCAATTCATGAAGGTCGTGTAATTGTTCTCGGCTATCTGAAAAGGATTATTTTACTGCGGGTTAATTTACCTTTTTTTATTAATGCCCGTGGATACCCTGAAAGTTCGTTGCAAGTAATTTCACAAGATTATTTTTTATGAATTCCTTTTGTATAAAGTATTATAAATTCCTTAATATTTGAAGTTATTTTTAAGAACACTTAAAAATGGAAAAAAATCGGGGATATAAACAAACTTTTAATGACTAATAAAGTACTGAATATTGCTTTTGAGCGTAAGGTAACCCTACAACTGACAATTTGATTGAGAATACTTAAGCTAATAAGGTGTCATTTAATTATTCATCGATATACAATCAATGGTTTAATAACTTTTGATGATTAAAAATATTGTGGTTACCTTTACAGTGATGAGTTCACAAAAACTAAAATCTCCATATAAAGTTATAAGTAATAATCACAAACAATCGTATATAATTAAAACTTGATAGAAAAGGATTAAGAACTAGTTTCACTCTTCGCAAATTACTCAAAGCATTGTACTCCAAACTAGTACCGACTTTTATAGTCTTATAAAAGACAGACAAGTTAAGTAAGCGAAAGAACAGTGAGTTTTACTTAAACACTGTTGTTAGCAACTTTATAAATAAGTTAATCGTCCGTATACTTGGCGTTAATTTTCTGCTTAGTTTAAAATCGACTGAGTAATCTTTCAAGCTGAAATGTTAAGGAACATCATAAACAAACAATCCTTTGAAGAAATGCTTTAAGAATATATTATTATTTATAGGCAAATAACTAACTTTCATGACAGTATAATTATAATCAATGGCTAATTAACCTTCCAGCTGAAAATATTACCGCTTCGAGGATAAATTCAGTGTACCACTGATATGTTTTTTTTTTTAATTTATAACACCCAACAGTGACATACATAGTCCTGACCCCACACTAAGATCGAGTCTTGTGTCGTGGGTATCAGGAACTACGAGAGACTTTTCGGTTTCAGAAACACCCAGACTCAGACCCACCCGGCCTCTCGTTTCACAGGCGGCGTCTAACCGCCTGCGCCACGGAGGCTGTCAAAGGTATCATGATCATGATCACATACTAATATTTCTTGAGGATCTGTATTATAGTGGATTGTAAATATTTCTATAACTTAATTAATATAAATATTACTAGTACATCAAAGTAAACATATGCCAACCAAAATTTCGAAACCATAAAATTTTAATTAGTATCAAAAGCTTACTTGAGCGCAATCCGAATTGTTAATGAAGTATTAATGACACAATACACCTTTATCATTGTCGCGGATTATCTAGGAATTAATTAAACTGTTCCTTTTAATCTGTAACGTAATTTTCATCAACGCAATTTGCTAACAGTCCCGTCCGGAAAATCTCTAAAAGGCATGAAATCTCTTTAAACGTTCTTGTCGTAGACCGTTGGTGTTCCTCTACGACACGACGCTTTTACAATCAGAGCTTATGCATAAATTTGAATTTTCAATTAAGGATACTTTGAAGAAAATTTTATTAGACATAAAGTGAAACCTTTGGTCTTTTAAGACGAAATACGTATTAAAGCACAGATGTGCTGTGGAGTCGCTGTTAAAAAAAAGTGAAAATAACATGATAAGGATTTTAAAATGACTGTACAGGGTTAAATCGAAACATTATTAAATAAAATATTGTTGATTTAAGAGATTTCAATATAAATAAATCCTCTGATATCCATACCAAGGTTGTCTGGAGAAATTGCCGGGAGCGTTAGGACTGCCATTTGTATTATTATTTTTTCTTATTACTGTATTTTGTTATACACTTTTTTCTGTGTACATAAGGAGAAAAAAACAGCATGTGGAGTATCGAAAATATTAAATCGCATAGTCATAGCTCATCAGACGCGTATTGTACAGGCAGAAACTACCGAAGTTACTACGGATTGTTACCGAAACCGGCACTGACTTATAAAGTGTGTACACTATGATTGGAGTTTTGTATCAGGAAAACTCAAAAAAAATAATGAATATTTTAATCAATTGATCTTTCTGTTATTGGCATCTAATTCATACAGAATATAAAATGTATTTATTTTTGGAAAATACAATTAGCCTATACTTGCACTTCATATTTTTTTAGTAAATATCGACTCCATAGTAAACTGTAGCCGGCCCAAAGGCTGCACCCCAAAACGTCTGAAAGGCGTTCGTGAGATATCTTAAATGAGTTTCGTTATCTCCAGCAAGGAAAATGGGATTAATAGTTAACAGAGATCGCTTCAGCCGCCAAACAACGTTTAAATGCTATGGGCCAGTACCCACAATGCCTATTTGCTCAATAGGCTGAAATCTATAAAACGGCAATTTTTTTCTTGAATAAAGAATATTGTAAATGAGGCGTTCCAAATACTTAAAAGTATATGTTTTAAGTTATTTTGTATAATTTAATATGATATAAGAATCACACACTGTATTTAATTAGAACTTAAAATGCAATGAAAATAGATTTTAATACCAAACCAAGTGTTGGACAAACATGGTAATTCGAATTTTATTGTTGATATCGTTTATATTATTTGTTTATTTTACTAACTTATTTATTTTGCAGTTCAGTCTTAAGAATTCCGTATAAAGTAATTCCCTTAATTCCATCAAAACATCCCACGTCTAACAAAAAGGTATTTCAGATGACGACCTTTTTTGCAGACAAGACCTCTCGTGGTAAATAATGAAACAAAACGTCGGCCACATTATTCTTTCAAGCACCTGCAACGGCGGGGTATCATGTCTACCGCAATAGTAATGCAAAATTCAGCAGGGGGGGCGAATGGTCACACAACGGCCGAGGAAACTTCCTTCGATATAGAAGCTTTATGCAAAATGACCTTAGTCTATAAAGCGGCCATAAAGGGCTCGCATACAAAGAATGCAAAGTGAGCTACGCCGTAAACTCGGCTAACCTCTCCACGGTGTCCTTTACGATAGATTTATATTCATGACACTATCTCTAGCACGTAAAATTTCGGGCAATGTCGATCCAGAAGCAGGCATATGTAATTTTGTTTGAATAAGTAAAGAAGGGTAAGGACAAAGGCTATTTGATCTTTTCTGTCTCCGCTCGAGTAAGAATAAATAAATTCGCCCGCGGACTGGTTTATGTGATATATCATAAATGGATTTCGAAGGATAGTGTGTTATGGGATTATTGAGTCCCCTAGACACCGCCTGAAGTATGTACGCGCATTATCTTAGTCCCCAGAGATAATCTAATACGTCGCGTATCCGCCAGGTAACTACTCCGCAGCGTTTTGCTCATTTAATAAGGAAACATATACGAACCAGGAAGTTGAGAATTGAATTATTTATAAGTAACACAATGTGTTTAAAGAAACAAGAATTTATTAATGTTATCCAGAGTAAAATGCGTTAAAATGCATGAAATTCGAATGTATTTTTCTCCATTTAAAGTATTTTATGGTTTGAAACGCAAACATTTTTCTAGCACTAAACGTACGCAGAGATGGAAATTAATACAAAAATAAATATTTACTACATGCGCGGAGGCTTGCAAATGGCAGCGTTTATATTAAGCGTCCTTCATAAAACGAAATGAATATTTTCAAAAAGCAATTTCGACCACTTTTACGAGTAGTTAGCTGTGGTATGTTTTATTGCGGCAAGCGCATTCGGCCTTCAACTAAACCGACAAACAGTTAATCATTCAACGTCAACGACTACATAACGTTTTATTGCGCAGACGTCTGTGAAAAAGAAGTACAATACGACGTCGTAAACGCTTAGACTGGATTTAATTCGGACAGCCTTTTCATAAATATTTATACGACAGTGTAAAATATGTTTAAGAATCTACGGCGAGGCTCGCGGCGGCTCGTGACAGCTACTCCAAAACATACGAGGATACAGAATAAATAAAAAATGCACGTACCAACCACTTAAAATAAAACCTTACGTTAACAACTGGAAGCCGCAGTTTATCTTTGTTATAACATTTCTCTTGTTCGTACTTTGCGCTAATACCCAACGTACAGACTTAAATGTATACATGTATCCGTTTTGTAAGTACGCGACTTCTTTATGAGTAATGCGATTGTTTTTTATTTCCCCCGTACGTGCTACGTCTGTGACACTTTTAAACTGAGGTATAAAACCATGGGTTAAAAGAAGAACGGTGGACTATGTTTTTTATATGTATCCACTAACTATAATATTTTATTTACATGCAACTAGCCAACAAATCGCTTGAAATTTAGTTTTCAAAATATGTATATTATTCAACGTCTATTAAACTAACTCTGTAATCATTTAATTAATTCATCATCATCATCATCAACTCAGCCACTGAAAGCCCACTGCTGATCATAGGCCTTCTCCAAGGATCCCCAAGGATTTAATTAATTAAGTGGAGGAAATGTTAGAAGGAGAGAGGGATCAAGACTATTGCCGTCTCGACATCATTCCTTCCCGAAAAAAAAAAGAACGTAGAAAATTTTGCACCAGTTTTTTACCACCAGATCACGTCAACATAATATTATAAAATGTATCAAAGTACAGCCTTGTTGAAAATTGATAAGTTCCGTTAATATTAAACTAATCTCTATTCAAATCTGGGCGCCTGCGGACATTTTAATAGCACAACAATTTTTAATTCTCGCCCTTTAAGATCAAATTTTACCGTTGATGTAGAGCAGACAAGGTAAATTGGATACTTAAATAAATACACCTCTACATAGCTTATACTTAAAAGGTCTATTAGCTTCGAATTTTCCCCAAAAATTCAAAGTAAAAAGTCGTAAAATGTGATGTAGCAAAGAGTTTGATATCTTTTTATCCGAGATAATCTCTTTTCCTTAATTAATTTTCAGAGAATATATCAGAGCTTAAAAGTAAACGACAATGTTTTCTTTACAGTTTTAATTAGTTTTAGATATAAAAGAACTTGGGTGTGAGAACAAAAAAAGATTGATTTCAAACAATGTACAGCTTTGTACAAATACTATTTACAATAAAAAAATTAAGACATCCGCAAAATGTGTCACAAAAATAAGAATATTCTGATGCACAATGTACGCGTAGTTTACAATATTAACCATCTGTTATCTTTAATTAAATCAAATGATTCGTATAATTAAACAACGTTTAGCGTAAATCCCGTCGACCGCTGCATTAAAATTTTGTTATTCACAACAACAATGAAAATGAGAACCGACCACAATTTACGCGCTGCAAATGAAATCTTCACCAAATTGGTTAACCATTAATTTGGTAATTATTTTTCCGATCACAATGCCTTCTAAATACATTGGGTAATAAACTTGCTTTTTACCTTCAGAAAACATTCACATTTTTACCAAAAAACTTCTATTATTTTTTGCATGCCGTTCGCCTGATAGCAAGCGGTACTACAGCTCATGAACAGTAGTAAAACCAAATAATAGATTGAATTACAAAACAGTGCTTGGCATTAATATAGTTCATACGAGGTGGCTGCGTATAGATGGCGCGCATCAAGAAATCATCAGGGCGTAGGGAACGGACTGGGAGTTTTTCGAGCACTTAAGGTCGAGTTTTGTTTCAATAGAATAATAATAATAAATAATACCCAACAGTCACATATATAGTCCTGACTCCTGACCCCACAATAAAGTCGGGTCTTGTGTCGCGGGTATCAGGAACTACGAGAGACTTCGGTCTCACGAACACCCAGACCCGAAAGAAACATTTGTGGGCCGCACCCGCAACCCGCGGCCTCTCGTTTTCAGGCGGCGTCTAATCGACTGCGCCATGGAGGCTGTCAAATGAATGAAGAATGAGAGCAGAATAAATTTTCAGTCTAGTGAAAGGATTTAACATTAAAGAGTATTATCAGAATTATTATGTTTGTTTATTAGGACTTGTTATAGAGTACCGTTCAAGGGTTTGTATACCGTAATATTGATTTTTAAGGTGGCGTACATGTACGTATAGTCATGTGTGGTAGTGTTGATCGACATTACAAATGATACTATTGTAAAATGTTTGTTTTATTGACACTTCAGCATAGTACTTAGCATGAAATACATTGTACCTATTCCTGACCTGGCTTAATAACTTATAAAACGTTATATAATTAAATTATAAATCATAATAATTATTATTAATCCGAAATATTGCTACCAATTTTATATTTCTCTGCCCGCATTGCGTCACTTCAATTACCTGTGGATAAATATATAAAAAAAAATAACGTTACCAAAAAGACAATCCAATGTAAGATAAACTGTGGTGCCTTTTTCAACAAATAAGATTTTCCATGTGTTTTCCAATTGTGTTGTTAATATTTAAAACCATTTAGACAATGATACACTACCAAGACGTTAAATGTTTTTCTTTCAAATTATACCCATTTGCGTGATTACTGAGTTCATTGAACTTAAATACAGATTAAATGGAGTTTTCTGCTTAAGTATTCTATAAGAGATTTGAGAAACAAATGTTTTCAAAATAGTCTTATATTTTATGCTCGGGAGGTAGAAACGGTTAATAATGTTCTCTCTCTCTATCCTTCATTTAAATCCATCCCATGGTTGTCTATAAGATATTGCTGTTGAGCAATAAGACCGCCATTTTTACTCTTTGTTATTATTATTTCTGTTTAGCTATGTTGTTGTTAAGTTTGTGTACAATAAAGATTTAAATAAATAAATAAACGTTGGATCAACATAACAACGGCTTAAATGTTGAAATACACCCACCCAACAGTCACATACATAGTCCTAGCCCCACAGTAGGATCAAGCCTTGTATCACATCAAAAAATTAAAGAGACTTTTCGGTCTCAAAATTATCCAGACCCGAAACAAATCCACTGTGGTGTTTCGGATTGAAGGACATTGTAGCCTGAGTGACTACTGGACATATTGAGACTTAACATCTTATGTCTCAGGATGGCGAGCGCAGTGGAATGTTGCTACTGTTTATGAGCGCTCGTATCGCTTACCATCAGGCGAACGGCTTGCTCGTCTCGCCATTCATTGAAATAAAATAAAAAAACAATTAACTGTGGACCACATAAACATTTGTATCGGGGTTCAAACCTGTGGCCTCTCGTTTCACAGCCGGCGTCTAACTACGCCACAGAGGCTGTCAAAAGAATTAACTGCATTAGAATGCAACGGCGAAAAATACCAAACGTGCCTAAACTAAAAAAATGTCTAACGCATATTTTCAAATGTGTATTACATTTAATATGTGTGTTTCAATTACATACATTACCTATGTAAGTATATAAGTATATGTAAGTTAAGAAAATTCAAACCTAACTTTGAAAATAATTTGTGAATTTCTCATATTAATCTAAGATTCTTACCTCAAACGTGCAATAATTGACTGACGATATCATATATGTACGTATACTCAAAAATAACAAGCACATGTCCAACGAACGGTTATTATTAAATCTCACTTTGTCACCCTGGTACCAATACAAACGTATTCTAAGCAATTGAGGGATTTAATTGGCGGAAAAGAACGAACATGAATTATGTCACGTTTCTCCTTTACACCAATACTTATATACGTGTTCATAAAGGTTCATCACATACGTGCGTATAAATGGTAAAGCTCATAATTAGAGTAAAAGCGTCCCACAGATTTGCGACGGTGTATACGCATCTCAAAGAACACTTACAATAGGTAATGTACTTAACGCGCGGTAGTGCCTAGTATCGTCATTACTTTGAGGCGTCAAAAAGAACATAGCCATGCGTGGAGGCTTTGGAATATATTTATTTCTTATAAATTTGTAAATCTATAATAAACATAAGTCTTGTACACGTATACATTTTAAATATTTGGTCTGAATTAACACCTTATAGGTTTATGACAAATAAAATTAAATAGTAGATGTATTGGCTCCGTATGCTCGCGCAAACTGAATTAACATTTTTAGTCACGTATTGAATAATAAAGAATATTTAATTTGCTTAATTACACGTAAATACGTACTGATATAAATCCTTCTGAATCCTGACTTCACACTAAGATCAAGTCTTGTGTCGTGGGTATAAGAAACTACGAGGGATTTTTCGGTCCCCCAAGTAGCCAGACCAACAATATAAGGTTTCAATTCAAAATCAACCAACATAATAAACAAAAATCATTTCGCCTATCAAATTACATGAAATGATTCGATTAATCACAGAAATCAATAATTTATAAGTGTAACTTCAACTATTACAGCATATTAAATTAGCACCTTATAAAAAATATTAAAGGGAACAAAAAAGGATTTAAAATATGGTATTAATTCATTGAGATTGTATTAATTAGACATTATCATAAAAACATACACATACGTACACTCAAGTATCAGCCAATTTCAACAAACAGTATAACACATGAAACCTAAAATTAACCCGAAAAAGATTGCAACACAAGGACGTCTCCACATATTGACTGGTCGTTCTCACCCCTGTAAGATAAAGTACATTTAGATAAATGGAAGAGCGTAGCAACCTCCAGCCGGTTGGGCACTCCGGGCTAAACGACAGTCTTAATTTTCCCAAAGTAATAATTAAGAGTGAAGGTTCGTGGGGCAACAAACTCCATCCAAGGAAACTGGTGCTAAATTTTTAAACAAGCTTTAAGTACAAAGTCCGATACGTTCAAAGTTAATTACGTTAATAAATAAAATGTCTACCGTCGCTTGAAAGTTGTTTACAAAAAACCCTTCACTATTCACTTATATTTTTACGAATATTTTTAAATTAATTCTGGGTTCGTTTAAATTCTGGAGAAAATTCTGTTTGGTTTGTACAGTTATGATTGGCAGTTTAACGTAAAGAATATTAATTAGAAATACGTATTATCTAATTATTTTATAATAATATTGAGTAGCAAAAATATTTTCGTACTCTAGAAGGTCTGAATTACTACTATGTATATTATTTCTAATAGCATTGCAACCTTTTTGGAAAACAATGCTTAAGAAAATGTTATGAGAGTATACATAAAAGACTGCTTGTATCGTCGAAGAAAATCGAAAACTATCAATAATATACATACATAATGAATTCTCAAAAAATACATACCTGAACTTTGCCACGAATTATTTATTAAATACTTGAGTGAAGCAAACAGGTGTTCCAAAAATTGGGTCTCATTACGCGCGAAGAATATTTCGTTATAATTAAACAAGAGTTTTAGGAGGGTCCTTCAATTTAGGTGATATAAATTGTTCATGAACTACACTGGCCAACTCGATTACTAATTCATAGAAATCGTAAAACTTTTGCCAAACAACTGTTCCCTTTTAAACATTTCCACGCTAGCTATTTCTCACCTAAAGTTTCCTAGTATAATTGAACCCCTTTTTAACTACTTTGTTAAGACGTTTTGATGTAAATATTAATTCTAAATTTAACTCGGTTCCGTATTTTAACCCTAACACACCTTATATTATACCTTCTGAAGTTAAAACTTTAGGGATTATTTATCATTATATTTTTCGGCCGAACTTAATTTAAACCACACAATATTAGTATGTAAAATAAAGAGGGATTGAGCTCCTTCTAACATATTTGTACCGGAGACAATTTTGACAAAAAAATCTAGACACTAACCACAATTTTGCTTTTTCATTTCAGGATCGTCGCCATACTATGTGAATTTGAATATGTGTATGTATATCTTATCAGTATTATTTCTTCAACAATAGCAAGCGACAAATCAACTCACAAATAAATACCAATCTCAGCAAGTTAAAAATAACAGCGACCAACGCGACGCTCGTGTATAACGTGCTCTCTGAACGGAGGGATTCGAGATTTGAGTCAATACGAGACACACTCCATTTATGCTCCGAAGCGAGGTCAGTGGAGCAAAGTTATCTCACTGTGTTGTTAGCTGATGTACTCTGAAACAAGGTATCGAACGTACCAGAGCTTTGGGAGATTAATCAAAGTATTGTAGTATAAAACATGCACGGTCAAGAAGTAATCTGACTATAAGCAACAAAATAAACATGATTTTTATTTTCTTGTTTCGTGGATGCGAAGCTTATTTTAATTACTTACTTTATGATTTATTTTCAGGCATTCTTAAGTTAGATAATATATATTTTCAATATGCATTAGAATAAATAGATTTCTCAAGACTCTAATTTTTGTTTACCATCGTACTAATCCGTCAATGATCTTAGCTACCCAGGTAGTGATTGACGCGCTTTACAATTAAGCGACAGACTCCCCTAGTTCCAGCAATACAAGTTATTAATTATATTAGAAGTCGGCTCCGTCGCCCGAATTAACTGGTTAATTTCTTTGAATATTTTCTCTTTAGATTCACTCTAATTAACTTAGTGATTGCAAAAGATACAGGGCGCCCTCTCGCGGGCAAAAACTCTACAACTCTGATCATAATCTTGCTTTATGTTTGAATTAACTCGCTGAGTTTTCGCCGGATTTAATTTGAAAAGATTCACTTTAATTTTCGGCTCAGTCGTGTCAAGATGAAAGTTAACACAGGAAATATTCATGTGCATTTGTTAATGGAAACATGTACTAATTATGTTGAACATAAGGTAACATCTATTTGAAAAACATGAATTTAAAACTCTGTGTTTAACCAATTCGAAAGCAGAAAAGCGAATTAACTTTCAATCTGTCCAGCTAAACAAATACTATTTTTTGCTTCATGTTTTGAAGGCTCTTGCTTCAATTAACTCTCGTTTTATTTGCGAAGACAAGGTAAATAAACTAAGATTATGTATCAAATTGTTACTTATTAACGTAGAAAAGTCACTGAAAGAACAAAACATACCTAGAAGAGGAGCGTGGGATGTCCACGCACAAGGTGAACAGTCAATTATATTTTAGAAACTTGGTCGTCAATATAATGAAAATTAAACCGGGTCTACTGAAGCACTAATAGTGGCCTAAAACTATCGTTATTGCACTGGCCGTGAATATAATAAGATTTATCATCTAGGTGCCATAAATTAAATTACGTTATGATTCCACATCTACATGAATGTACTCGAACCAATAAAGTTAGTGTACTTTTGTATTTATTTTTCAAACTCTGCTGTATTTTCAATTCAGTGCAATTAACAAGCAAGTACATTAACATAAGCTGAAGCAACGAGACTTTGTAATTTCACTTATCAACGCGCCCAGCTCCCAATTGCAGAACGCACTTCGAGTAATTAACGAATTCACTTTCTTCCCCTCATTCCTTGATACTTTGACAAAACCGCTGCTCTTTTCAACTGCGAACATGGTTACTAAACGATATTACCCTGGAGGAAAACTTTGATTTGTTCAGACATTGACAGGGCTGTCTACATGGAAAATAATTATGCCGACTTTAAATGAATGAAAATTTGAAGGTAATAAATAATGTCGGATTTAAAAATGGTGGTAGGTCTCTTATATGTCTGAGGCCGCCTGAGTAGGTACCATCGTATTGCCTATTTCTTCCGGCAAACAGTAGTGGAGACGCAATGTTATGTTCCGATTCGAAGAACAATGTAGCCAGAGTAACTATTGGCTATATTGAGACTTTTGTCTTAGTATTGTGAACGCAGTTGATTGCCAAACATTGCTACATTTTTTTTTTCTGGTCCGGCATAGTAGCCGCATTGCGCCTGATGGTGAGCGCAAATGCCGCCCCGGCAGAGTGTCTACTGGCATCGGACGGCAGTCCCATGTCAATAGACACAATTATGCCGGCCTGCTAAGATGCCTCTTCACACTACGGCGGAAGGACCCAGGATTATACATGACTGGTGACGCTTACCATCAAGCAAATGACATGCTCGTCTCGCACTAAAAAACTAAAAAAAAAAGACGGGTTGCACTCCGGGAGTGCCGGCAGAAGTGAAAACTTGATTATTAACGTTGAGCATGTTTGATATTTTGGAATGGTTAGGGAATAATTTTGCACCAATTGCTTTATCAGTATAAAAGTACTATCATTTATGTGGTAGAATACAATATTCATTTATTGCGCTATCGTACACAAACATGACAATTTATATTACATTACATACAACAATTTAACACTTTAAAACTATTACAATTATTTTACATTAAAAAGTTTATCTCTCCGAAAAATCAACTTTCATCCATAATTTCAACGACTTTTTCACCATCATCATTACCAGAACTATCATCGCCAATCTCTAAAACTGATACGATAGGTTTATGGTAGCTGAAGTAAGAAACGAACAGTTTTGATTCGAACCTATTTAAATGTCTAATAAAGACCGCATCAATAGTAGTTTTGTATTTCGTTGTGCTAAGATTGCGATCATTCGACATAGTTAAACCAAATTCATTATTTAAAAATTCAATTAATAGTTGATTTTTATCGTCTGCGAAGTTTATGTTGAAATCTCCACTCAAAATCATTGGCAATTCATCAAAGCTTTATAAACTGACAGCTAACTGATAGCTGTCTACTCTCCATCCGTCTTACGCTTTTCGTCTTACGATCAGGTCACGTGTCCTGACGCGAGTTTAAGATTTTATACCCATTACAGAAAAAGTGCTCAACGCCGCTAAAGAAGTTTTCACTTCAAAAATGAGCTGATGAGGATGCATAATGTCTTTGGAATGTAAACATTTCCATAGAGATCGGTGTTGAAATCTTCGGAGGAGGCCTAACCAGCAACGAGTCAGTAGTACCTTCAACTGATGTTGATCATGATACAATTATATCTATCAATGACATATCCCGAATAGCAAGGATATTATGCGTCATTTATTTTATCGTACGCCGCATTTCCTGCTGTTGACGTTTAATCAACCCATATAAAGTTTACGCACAGCGAGTAGGTATTCCGATTAATGTTAGCTAATCTGCTCTAACGTGAAACTTGAAATCGATCGAGTTGAATTTGGTGGAGTAATATACGAGTATAAGTAATGTAGCTAAGTATAGTTTAGTAATTTCTGTATCTGTATCAGCCCATATACGTCCCACTGCAGAGCACGGGCCGACTCTACAATCGAAAGTACTAATGAGAGTGGTTAGGCCATATAGTCCACCATGCGGGCCTAGTGCGGGTTGGCGGACTTACATACCATATATTTTTTTATAAATCGCTATGGTATGCAGGTTTCCTCACGATGTTTTCCTTCACCGTTTTAGTGCGTGTTGATTGACTATCAATACACACATGACTCTGAAAAGTCAGAGGTGTGCCCTGGGATTTGATACCGCTACCACTGTGAACATGTTGACAGTCGCGTCTAGTCCGTTTAGCAATAGGCCACCACGCACTTTTGTAATTTCAATGCTCCAAAATACTGATATTGTTCAAATATTCGACAGCCTCCGCGGTGCAGTTAGTAAGATGCCGCCTATGAAACGAGACACCGCGGCTTCGATTCCTGCACCGAGAGAAATATTTATGTGACCCTCAAATATTTCTTTCGGGTCTGGGTGTTTGTGAGACCGAAAAGTCTCCCGTAGTTCCTGATACCCACGACACAAGACTCGATCTTAGTGTGGGTTCAGGACTATGTATGTGACTGTTGGGTATTATTTATTTATTTATTAAATGTGGTGATAAATTAAAAATAATTATAAAAAGATATCATGTTTATAGGTAATGTGACTGTTGGGTGTTATTTATTACTAGCGGCCCGGCCCAGCTTCGCCCGGGTACAAATATATTTCTGTACAAAAATATGTACGTATTATACATATAAACCTTCCTCTTGAATCACTCTATCTATTAAAAAAACCGCATCAAAATCTGTTGCGTAGTTTTAAAGATTTAAGCATAGGTACAAAGAGAAATAGGGACATAGGGACAGAGAAAGCGACTTTGTTTTATACTATGTAGTGATTATTTATTATAATCTTGACGAATACATAAATGTAGGATATTGTAGCCGCAATCCGGCCCCAGTTCGGCAACATGAATGGTCCAAGGAGCTTTTAATTCTGCTGATACCTGGTGTACGTAAGCATAAGGGCAGCTCAAACAAGAAAAAGAGGGAAGAAGCATATATTTCACTTGAAGAAAACTATTAAAAATTTAGGAATCATATTATGTTCGAGCACTGGCGGTCTTAGAGGACAAATTCTAGCAGGAGGGAAGAACAGTTTAAGAAGTTATTAGGCCTGTAGCTTTTACACTGCCTGATCAAAAGACGTAAACGTTACTCACCAGTTTCAGTGTCACAGTAGTGATGCACCTCATAAACCTTGTGAAGATAAATCCAATAGACTATACTACAGCTGGTGCATTTGTAT
Source organism: Hyles euphorbiae (assembly GCA_023078785.2). Lineage (NCBI taxonomy): Eukaryota > Metazoa > Arthropoda > Insecta > Lepidoptera > Sphingidae > Hyles > Hyles euphorbiae. The sequence continues at coordinate 8,119,058 of CM041046.1, forward strand.
CGAAATACAATGAATTATGAATACTTCAAAATGCATGTTGAAACAAGTCTGAATGTACGATCGCAAGCAATTTGTAGATTGGCGAGTCAGATAGCAAAGAGAGGTCGGTTGTAAATTATCTAGTCGTAATACGTGTTGTTCGCTCCCGGGACATTTGTAAGGAAACCACTTGTTTACTATTGATGGCTCCTATTCATTTAGTACTTGTACGCAAATAGTTCAGTTTGAACAAATCGTTGACTCGATCTCGATATTTATTAGATTCTGATCTGCATTTAAGTGGAGATGCCGAAGCAGGGCAAACAGATTTTTAAATTGTGGTAGTATTGAATCTAATAAATTGGTATGGTAATTTATGTTTTTGTGTCAAGTACGTTTATAAATCTGTTTAATAATAATGCATATAAGGTTTACCTTGAATTGCGTTGGTATAAACAGTGCAATAAATGCAGTGCAGTGCATAAAACAATAATTGTTGTTTTAATAACAAAGATAATCCGCTGTCAAAATTATTTGACGATAGGATAGCCACAAAGCAATGAGATACGAAATCTCTAATTTACACAGATTAATGATTTGCATGAAACAATCGAAATGATCACATTGTACGAGCTTAATCAGGCGTTGTATGTGACCAAATGAACCGTACCTTGCGCTCGCGTGTATTAAATTTTCAGTTTGCTTTGATACTGTCCAAATGAATTATTACACGTTTGTGATTAACTTAGTATGCCGGAATAAATTATATTAAATGATGTGTTCGCGCAACCAACTTCAATAAATGACAGCTAATGTTTGTTTTCGGTACAATCGATGCATTGACTCCCACGCGTCAGGTTGGTATTGTGCAACCGACGCACCTTTCAAGGGTCATAGATAAACGAAGCATGGGAAATGATAGTGTCAAAATATGCTACGCATTATTAATGCAAATAAAAATTATAAATACAATATAATGTTCCATTCCAAAATAAAATAACAAATAAATTAATAAAAATAATAATTATAACCAGCAACAACAATAAGCATTGAAAATGTCAATAATAGCCGTATGCTGCACGATAAAAATATTCTGCATGACTGACCAAAGGTTTCGTTCCAAAAAATACACGTTCAAATCGCGGAAGTGTTCAACGAAGCAAGCCAAGTCAAATAGGCGTTGCGTGTATCGAAAGACTCCAATAAGGGACGGGCAATAACCATTCGATACGACTGTATTAATCTCGTACTAATGTGGTGTTCCATGCCCTCTAGCGAACAGAACTAAACTCAGTTATATTGATGAGCCCGCTTTGTCTACGTCGCTTGGCCATTTCGTCTGTGTAACTTTAACGTGTTGTTTCGAATGGATGCGACCTTTCCGAATGGCCGCCGAAGGGGTCTTGCTTTAATTCTATGGAGATTCGAGTGTAATTTGGATCCAGAGGACATAAATCACGCGGTAGTTGTTCTGTTCGCTGTGTGTTAGTTGATGATCTGCTAATGTTTACTCCAACTTTATACGAGGGAGTTTTATTTGTCTTCTTTCCCTTCTAATATGCATCCCAATTAGTACCAGTGACATATTTACTTGATGAATTGATACCATTTTTATTATTTATAGATATATCAGCTTTTTATGTAGGTCGTTTCGCTAGGTACGGCTTTCCACCAATATTACGTGAAAGGGACTTAGCCTCTTTTTACGGGACGAAAGTTGGTAATCTCCCCTTCCCATACTTCGGGGAAGGAGACTGATAGGCGTGTGGCACTTCACTTACTGGTATTGTGTCCGGGCCAATTTTTTTTATAAAATTAACATCATTATTGTATTTAAATTCAAAAATTGGAAACCAGATAAACCAGGGTGAAAAACGCCTTCATTTGCGGAATTCATTTTCACGGAATACAACGCGTTCTGTCGACTATCTCAGTATAATAGTCAGTGATGCTTCACCAACCCGGCAGTGACATTTGGTATATAATATATGGGACTAACTGCGAGGTGGCCTGTTGTTAAATGGACCAGACGCAGCTGCCAATATGTCCACGACGGTCGCAGGTTCAAATCCTAGGGCACACTTCTGACTTTTCTGAGTCATATGTGTATTGACAATCAATCACAACGTACTACAATGGGGAAAGAAAATCATGAAGAAACCTGCATTCCATAGCGATTTGTAAAAAAATCTATGGTATGGAAAGACCACCAACCCGCACTAGGCCAGCGTGATGAACAATATGGCTCAACCACAATCAATGATATTCTCTATTGTATAGAAGGCCCTTGTTTCGCAGTGAGACGTATATGGGCTGATACAGTATATGATCATTGGGTTAAAATACTGGTATTACCAAATGGTAATAAATTACGACTTAAATGCTTTCATCGCATGCCTATTAAAGCAAGGAAAGGCTCATGTAACTCGTATGATTCCTTTGATATTTGAAACCTCGTAGCAACGTGGTAGCCTAGAGAATCAGCACAGTGCTATTACGAAAATGATTTCCCAAAGACACCTGACTTATTCCTAATAATATTATCGTTTTCTTTTTGTGAGTAATGAATGCCTAAGTGCATTATTTTTATGAATGAGCAAAAGTAACCATCACTTACTATTCCATATCTAGTCAAAATTGCATTTAAGAACATATGCAGCTTAATCAATATAGTCTAGTGTAAGTAGCAAAAAAAAAAAACTCAGGCACAAGTGAACATGTATCGATATCACCAATTAATTCATCAAGCCACCCTTTGGAATTTCGTCAATATTGTCAGAGTGACCAGCACTTCTCTTTGGTCCATCCGACACAACAGCCAAAATTTTATTAATGTGCAAGCTTTTATCACTCAATCAAATTACATTTCACACTTAAAACAATTTACTTTTGTTGCCGAAATTTTAAATTTTACGGAAAAAATTGCATAACTAAATAAATTCAGTTTGTTTTAACCTGACCCCTTTTTAATAAAGAGAAAGATGTTTGCTAAACACTTGACAACTAATTACTGAGGCACGTGAAATTCAAATTAAGATTGTACCCGTTAGTGTAGACCCCTCATCAAACTCACGTGGGCGTGACTAATTCTCAACCGGCCTCGGCTTGTAGTTAAAGCATTGATAAAACTATTGCAGTTAATTACTGATCCCTGAATAGCGGTCTGTTTGTGGCCTACATCTGCTGTGCTGAAGATTTCAGTGCTCGCTTAATCAACAGCGAGAACTGTTCTAAGGATGAATTTCAGTTGGAAACATCTTTATCGCCTTTTGATGTCGTTAATGTCTTATAGTAGGTTTTTATTCAGCAACAAAGCTTTGAATTTAAAAATCAAAATAATTTAATATCTCAGGCATTCACATTAGAGAATAAATTTCACTGATTGGACGAAATAACATACATGGAACAAAGGATACCTCCCACGACCTCATTCGTTAAATGATTTACAAATCGCAATTTTAAAACCGAATCCCTAATAAGAATCCGCAAATTGGACAGTCGGGAAATAAAACAAATCAAAGTTTGGACCGCAGAATAAAATAAAACAGGCATGTGTCGTGGCTACATTCGAATCGTTCCACTTCGCTTGGTTTAACCCCAAAGCGGCATACGTTTTCATAACGTTTCGAAAAGCTTTTTATCTGAGAGCAAAGCCGTCGATAATGATGCTCACAACTAGAGCCGCCACACTTTCATTAAGTTTTCTAGTCCACAAACGTTGTATTAAATCCGCAACCCTCAGGCTTCGTGTGACAAGGGCGGAGAAACACTTTGTGGGCCATAGAAAGAGACAAAAGGTTCTCATTCGTTCCCGCACTTGATCCTATTTATCATGCGCGGGACTTATTAAAGCGGCCAACACGCGTGTTGTTACTTTACAGCGAAACTTTAAAGTGGATATGGAAAACTTGGAGTCGAATAGTTTGCGAGTGCGGACCTCTCGATACTTGCTCGTAATTTATGAACTGCTTCGGAAGTGGCAAATCGTCTAGGAAATAAATTACTCCGAGCACTTAATTTGTAGCTAGTGGGACCCTCAATTTCGCATACAAATAAGCTAACATGTTTGTATAACATATGAGCAACGTGCAAATATTTGCCCGAATATTAAATAAGCTTGTAATGGTAACGTGCAATGGACAAAATATTATTTTTAATATAGTGCAGATTAAGCAAACAAAACAAGACCGACTCGACGCCCTCCAACGTCCGACAGATTGCTTTCGCTATTCATATGTAGATTGCAACAAAAAATCCAATAAACAAGACACGGGGTACTCACGTCTCCCCTCCCATCATTATTGAAAAGAATGTTAACAGTGCACCCGGCTTATCCTGGGGTCGTTTTACCAAAAGAGTTAGACTAACGAATGGCCACCCTACAGGGCATGAGTGAGTCTCTCGTTACGCTTGACACTTCAATTCGGCTTAAATTCAGTTACGAATTTAAATTCTCCGGCAGCGTCTGTGCGGATCTTGGTTGAGCTATTTTAAAAAGAACTGATTTCAATAAAGTAACATTCAAAGGATACGCGATCTCTAACAAATTTTATTACTTTTTTCATGGAAAATATCTGGTTGGAGTGCTGGCATTTTATTCATAATGATTTAATTTTACCAGGTTTTTGTATCAATTCTATTTCATTTGAGAATCAAATTAATTTAATATCTTACGTCTAATAATTGATTAATAGATGATATTATGAATTTAAAAGACTATTAAAGAACTATATTTTATCCTAAAATTACATTATAAAAATCTTGAATATTTTTGGAAGGAAGTTCCTTATCACATGTTGCGAAAGGAGGCTAGACGAAAAAATTAGGAACAAAAATTGTAACGACACTTTAAAACATTTGACAATCGTTTTTTACAATTTTAGTTTGTTACCGCTGTCAATCAATCCTTAATTAGACTATGTATCTTTGCCATTTATTACTAAAATTGAGCCTACTGATTAAGTTTATATTACATTATATGTGTTAATAATAAAAAATATATTATAATAACTTAAAATACATAAAATTGTATTACAATTCCTTAACTAATTAATCGAAAGGACATTCGTTCCATCCGGGTGTCCCTTGACACCTCTCATTTTTTTTTTTACATTTCTAATTTATTTATCAATCCTTTGCATCTCAATCCTTAAAAAATATATGTATACCTATGAAAATAGATCATATTTTCTTATTGAAATAAAACTATTATTTACGGATTTTATCGCGAATTTAGTTTATTGTTTTACATTTTTAACTTCTTCATTACTATTACTTACATAACTTCTTCATATTTTCTTAATTTCACGGCATATACAAAAATCAAGACATCAAACACTTTTGTAGTTGCAAGTGATTTATGCCCATTCTCCCCCTACGTAATCGGAAAAGACATAAAGATAAGTCGCTCGCACTATCGATATCGTTCAGGTATTGATGACAGATCTAACGCCGGTATTCCAAGCATTCGCATATTAGCCCACAACGGGCTACCATTTTTCCACTTCCATGCCGCTTAGCACAACTTCAGAGAGGTGGATTCATATTGCCGCAGCGGATGCGTTTGTTTTGTTCAAATTTATTTTATCAAGTAAACGTTCGCTTTCTGCCCAGTGGGCCGGAGCTAATATCCAGTAATGCGGGCAGAGTACGCCCTCCTGTGCACCTAGAGGTACCGCAATGACGACTAATGAGTGGAGTTATTCGTTTAATTATTTTCGTACTGGCAAGGTTTAGTGAACATTTTAATTATGTGCACTGGGTTGTGCATCTCAATTTAGGGCTCCAAGTTGCTACAAATTTTACGCAACAAGGATTAATTTTGCAAAAGAAATTTCAAATTTAAAATTGTTTCGAGACCGCTCTAGGTTGAGATGCAACAGACAGCCGATGCGAAACAAAAACGCTTCCAGCAAACAATGATATGACACTAACCGTCAGGTCGGCCGGGCTCGTCGTGGCTGCAATTTTAAAATGCGCTAAATTAACCGACGGAATTTAAGCCTCAAAATGCACGAAATCTTTTGTTTTCGTACTTAAATAAGTATGCTTTTTTTTCCATTTTAAATACTATCTTTTAATGGTCCGCTTTTGTTAATTCTCTTATTTTATTAAAATGTGGAACAATTTTAATTTTCAGACAGTGAAATTCAATTTCGATTTGTAACAATAAGCGGTTTATACCGTTACTTTTTATTATTAATATTTATTTAAAATATTATATTTTCATAAACTAAAATCAAACCGACTAAAAATAATAAAATAAGTTCGATATATTTTTAATCTGGATTAAAAAGGGAACGTTCATCATGAATTGAATGGTCATTAATAACAAAAATAGTACACAATAAACAAATTGCAGAATCACGCGTCGCATAACATTTCACTGAGAGTGCGCTTGGTGATTAATCGTGTTTTCATTAGCGTCGCATCCAAAATGACATAGTTATGAATCGCCAGTTCAATCAACTCGGTTTCAATAACAATTTTTCATTCTCGACACAGTAATTAAGTGCTTTTCATAAATATTCTCATGAAATTGCGGGCGTGTGTGCTGAATTTTGAATTCTATGGGTTTAGCATTAGGCTTGAAAGTCGTGTTCAATTGGGAGGGTAATGGTAGACTTAAAAGCGACATCCTTAGTAACAAGTGTAAAATATTTTCCCCAATCGTTGTACCTGGCGCCCCCTAGGGATATTTCAAGGGTGAATAAGCTCGCATAATGGCAAAGGGTACAATATTTTAAATTTCAATCGCTGCGAGCGGTCTGCCCGCTCCCCGGGGTTCCGAGGAACAAAGATTTCACTCGACGACTTTTACTAAGTGTTATAATAACTTATTATATCGGAAAATGATTTCAAATAAAATCGAAAATTTACGATTTAATATTGATGAAGCTGTATTTTATTTTCTTTGGAAGATGAAGTACCTTTTATATAAGATCTAGGTTCTACAAAGCATTAAAAGATCGAAGTACATTTATGTTTGAATATCAGAATTTAATTTTAAGATTTTGTTTGATAATTATTAAATAATCAGTCCACTTGAGAGTGTGTAACAGCTTAATTTAGATTTACTCTAATGTATATAAGTTGAAACCATAATACAACAATCTTATTTAATAAGTTTTGGTAAATTAAGTGTATTTTATGAAAGATCCGGTGTTGAACTGCGAATATCCGAAATTTTCCGCAAGCTTCAACGTTGTAAATATACTCATCAAAGCGATTCTATAAATATCTTGTTGACTGACCTGTACTACTGTTATAATTACATTAACGTGAACAAAACAATATACAAAAATTATCTCTTTAATATTGACTTGTTTATCATCTCCATGATCATTTATAACAAAACGCAATCCACCTCCAAGACTCAATTAATATTCAGTCCACCCCACCATTCATTTGTATCTAAAATAAATATTAACATTGACAAACGTGCAACGATCAATCGGTGTTCCAGCAATTCCCCTCCGTACAATTTTTCCGAGATTAATTTAGCGAACCTTATCAACGCCTTGCGATTCCGAATTTGTTACACTAGAATTCACCTTTTCATTCAAATTGAGAAAATTTTATGAGCGGAGCAGATAAAGCACCTATAATCATTATTATAACTCATAAATTTGATTGAAATTCGGTCACATTACGAGTAGCTCTTATCGCGTGGCTGCAGTCGCCTTGAAAAATACCTCCCGAGATTTGAGACGACACGCCGCTTCCGATCGATTTGCGTTTAGTGCCACAATAAAGGTGTTTAATGTCGACATTTACATAGTAAATTTGGCAAAAATATTCGCAGTACATTGATTTGCCTAACAAAGTTCGCTCTGCGAGGAATCCTTGAATGATTTCTGGTGCGAATAACATTAACAAAAGAAATGTGAAATGTTAATGTAAATTCTGAAGGTAGGAAATTCACGACATTAGTTCGATCAGTCATTCAGAAGATATAGAAAAAGCAGTATAGAATAATCGTTAAAATAATATATTTATTTATTTATTTATTTATATGCTTTATTGTACACCAAGAAGAAATACAAAATACTTAAAATACTAGACATGGTTACAATAGGCGGCCTTATCGCTAGCTGCGATCTCTTCCAGGCAACCTTTGGATGGACTGGATTATTGCGATATTCTAATATAGGGTAGTGAAAATAGTGAGCGAGAAAAAATAAATAGATAATTATTGATGTACATGCTATAGTATATCAATTTACATACATAATAATATGCATCTATAATATAAATACATACAAACATACATACATACATATATACATACATACTAATATACATATACTGAGGTAACTTTAATGAAGATATAAGTAAAGAGGAGCAAAAAAATTAAAATATAACAGGATAACATGTTACTGCAGTGACAAATAATGTATCTTAACAAGTCTCTTAAAACTTGGCAGTGACTTAGCTTGCCTGATAGACAGTGGTAATTCGTTCCACAAGCGAGCAGCATGAACAGTAAAAGACTTGTCGAGAAATGATGTGCTGTGCTTGGGAATCTCTAGTATCAAATTCTCTGTTGATCTAAGAGTTCGTGCATGAGTTTGACCTAGGAAATTAAAACGGTTTTTAAGATAGTGGGGGCTGGAGGGATTGAACAAGATACCGTATAAAAGGGAAAGAATTCGAGTATAACGACGAAAACGTATTGATAGCCACTTGAGTTTGACACGAAATTCGGAAACATGGTCATACTTGCGAAGACCAAATATGAATCTAATGCAGAAATTCTGAAGTCTTTCAAGTTTTTCCATTTGGGCTTCGGTGATGTCGAGGTAGCTAGCATCAGCATAATCAAGGAGGGGAAAAAGAAGAGATTGAACCAGTGCGATTTTCGTGGAAATCGGTAGAAAATTCCGCAATCTCCGCAAGGAACCCGCAGCAGCAAACAATTTGCGACTTACTTGTTGCAGCTGGGGACCCCAGGATAGGTTTTGGTCGATGATTACACCCAAATTCTTAACAGTATCACTAATTTGAATAGCACAACCATCAAACAGAATTTGGGGTAATTGATCCGTATCTAATTTAGATATCAACCTGGAGCTGCCGACAACAATGACTTGGGACTTAGCAGGGTTGACTAATAGTCCGTGAGACTTACTCCATGTGCTGATACTCTCAAGATCCTTGTTGATGGAATTAATAGCCTCCGTCACCCTGCCCACAGGAGCATATAGTTGGTGAAGATAATTTTAAAAACCATTTTAACCGGTGAGCTAGCCAATATAATTATATAATAAAAACACTCTTGTTAACACTCTTGATATACCGGGTAGATGTATTTATGATATCTATTCACAATGACAGCAACTGTGACAACAATGAGTATAACCTGAAATAGTCAAAGAAATTACAGGAAAGGTTGAAAGTCTAAAACATCCAACATTTTCAATACAAAACCGCATAATTATTTACATGCAGACGACCACATTCCTCGCTATATTTATATAATAAGCTGAAGCCGGGCGGACGTAGCTGCCTAATTATCAAAGCTGTCGGTAAAGTAACTTATGGAGGGTGAATTTTTAATCTCTTTCATTTCAGTCGCATGTTGGATTTCATCAAAAGGTATTTTAATGCAAATTCTTTATTGATTTAAAGCTTAAATATTATGCAGATAGATACAGTTCTGTTCTTTGATGTAGCAATTCAATTGCGTGACTGCTTATGAGATAGAATGGTGTATGGATGGTGGCTAGCAAAGAATTGACGAAAGATTGGCGTGGGTGACTCTGTGATTATGAGAAATTAGGCTTTAGTTCATTATACTGGCCTAGTATGTGATATTTTTTTCATATGTATATCTTTAAAAATATTAGGAATGTATTATTATATACTAGGTACTCATAATATTATCTCTTGATTTTTTCTCTGAAGCGAGCTATTGAGAAGCTGATAACAGGTAATTCGAATCCACCTGGTTAACTATCCCTCGTTACATGATTAGGGAAAACCCACCATAGTTACACATGTGAATGTATTGGATTTTGTGTTTAGTATATATCCAGTGTCAGTTACACTGGTGCTGTTTTTACGACCGGCAAAAAATAATCTTCTCCCATTGAGGTATTATACTAGAGCGGACATTGGGAACAAATTTTGTGCGTATGGTGCGTGCACACTGGTACACAGTGAAGCGAGAGGGAAGTTAGTGTTACTTCGTAGGCGTGACAGAGACATAAATAGAATGTACCCTTCATTTTGTTACAAATTTTTTGTTTGCAGTGTCCCCTCTAGTATATTATCTCAATGTCTTCTCCCGATATGGAGCAGATGCTTCAATGTAAACATTGTAAGTTTGCTTTTCACTTGTATTTAATTTTGAACGTACTTGTCGCCTTTATTGAAGTTAACGATATAACACATTTAATCGGAAAGGGATAACTCACTTTGATGAAATTCATTAACCCCTTGACAAAATTCGCAGCGAGTACGTCCAGAAAATTTTAAATATTTTCCAACCAATATATAGCTAAAAATACTTAAAAATTTAATCTTAGAATAAGTTGTTGAGCTAACACTATTTGATAATTTTAATCCTTTATAAATAGAGAGCACATATTACATTATGCTCTCAGAACATTGAACTAATGCGATGTAAACGTCTTAAAGTAATTGCAAAGCCAGTATAAGCCAGTTCTTTTAGAGGTCAACATTTATTTTTAAAGAAAGGATCATATCATAAATTCTTAAACTTATTTGCTAAAAAAAACACAAATACGATTCTATGATGCTTAGAAAACCTAACATCAGAAGAAAAAGGGAAAGTATTTTCTAAAGCTATAGAAATAAATGTCTCCTTATTTGATGTCATTATGAATGGGGGAATGTCTAGTCAGCATTGTGCTGGGACATCGCAGCCAATATGGCGTCTTACACCCCAAGGCCAAAGACGACACGGAAATAAACAAATATCTAGTGAAAATGTATTATAACAAACAAAATAAATCGCATTTAATGAAACAATTCATGAATCTCCCGGGAAGATCTCGTTAGAGTCTTAATGAATCTATTGAGGGTTCGTGGAGCGAAGCCGGACGTGAAAGAAAAGCGGAGTGGGAGGTTAAAGTTGCGCTAATAATTTGCGTTAGACCCAACACAGAGTTCACAGTAAAAGGAGAACAGTACTACAACAAATGTCACGCAAATATCAACTCTATTAGTACTGAAATATTTCAAAGACATTTCTAATTTTAGACCAGTAAATTGCTTGACACTTGTTTTGAGAAATATATTACATAAAATTTGTTTTTAAATGTCAAGTTATTCGTGGGTGGTGGTGGATGACGTCTACTGCCATTAGCAATATTAGGGTAAATATTTGTCAGTTTTATTTTAAGTAGAAAAGATTAAGCAGTTGCGTTCCCAGTATTTTAATAACAAATCCTTGAAATAAAACTAATTTTTACTTATTTTATCGCGGATATCGTTTTTTTACATTTTCCAACTTCTCAACGTTTCGATTACTTTACAGCTTTCGTGGTCACGGGGCGAACTGAGGTATTAGTCATCCGCTCAAATCCTTATTAGTTTACTTTTCCAATTCTGTACTTCCATTTATCTGTACCAGTGAAGTTTTGATTTTCCTTCCTTGGTAAAGATCCGTCTTACTAATTTGAATTCAACATATAAAAACCGATGAAATTTACTCATCTATGAACAACTCATAAATAATAAATAATAAAATGCTTTTATTTCAGACACTAACCCATAATATACTACATAACCAAATCAATCATCATTGTTAGTAAATTCAGCGTGGTGTCAAAGTCGTGATCTGATACAACCATTACAAAATTTAGTAACATAATTTTATTTATTTCATTAAATACCTTAACATTGCTTCATTATTGCTATCTTCTTCATGAATGTGCTGTTGTGCACCACCGTCTGCTTCTATACCCGATACTGTTCAAACAAATTTCTGGGAATGATTGCTTAAGTTATTCATTTTTAACTTTGTATTCTTATTTCACTTATAAAATCGTGATCCTGTGCTATAGTTAGTCATACTTATTTAAATTAAGAAAAACGTCATCTTTGGCAAGTAGAAGGGATTATGAAGGGGCAGAACTAAAGTCAACTTTATTCTAGAAAGGCTTGTTTGAACATTACTTTCTGATTCAAGGTTTTGTTTCGTTTTGATACTGTCCATGAGCTGCAGATAGCTGTACCATTAGGGGAATGGCGTGCTTGTCTCGCCATACATAGAAAAAAAATGTATTAGTTCGTTGAACAGTAAAAATACAAGTTTAAATAAACGATGTCTCCCTAAATACGCCGCGACACTCGAAACATTAACTACCGAGGCTCGTACCGAGAACCATTGAGCCGTATATGTCTAATGCCGTTTACTCCCGCTCGAACTTTCGCATAGACGGCGAAATTGTATGCAACGGTTCAAATAATATTAACAGCTAAACGCAACCATTGTATTCTAATACCTATTCAAATTTAATCTTATTAGACGTCGCATGAGTGATTACAGAAATATTTTATCGATATAATTTGTTTTATTTTCGGTATAATGAAAACTAAAACTATAAAACGAAAAATAAAAGTATTCACTAAACTCACCTGACTAACCAACAATATGAAAATACAGCAAAACTTTACCATACAAAAGCAAAAAATCGCATGAGTGTAAAATTAACGTCGAGAATTTAGCCGTGGAGCTAAAAGTTCATCGCGTATTTCATTACGGACTACAATATTTTCTTATGAACACTCCATGGTATAATCTTATTAGAGTGCGAATTATATTTAGGTTGAGAGCTCGGTGTCGCGCGGTGTCGGTACCGCGCTAAACTAATTGCATTTAGAGCGATAGAGCGCTCTCAGAGACGAAGCAAGCGACGCTAATGGACGGCATTAATTAATACTGGCGTATCGTCAAATTTCAACTTAGATGAAATATCTATTGCGCGTTATTGAGGTTAACGTCTACTATGTATCTTAAGAGGAAAATATTAAAAAATGCTTTTTGAGTTTTATGCAGTTTCCTTTTAATATTTTTGCATATACTGATACAAGTAAAATTTTATGTTTTTGGAGAAATTGAGAATACCTTTTAAAATAATATACCGAGTATTAGGGAAACTCTCCCGAAAATAAACACTGGCGATAGGAATACTAATGTGTGTTTGATGATGGGTCAGAAAATCAATATTTCCGATAGTAAAACATTTTAAATGATTAGACTCATAATAAATATAAGAGGAATTTTTTTGCGCCAACACCATATTGTATGTCCAAGATAAAATTAAAGCAGAGTAGGTAGATTTGTAGTTTTAAACTACATGTTCTAACATTTAGGGTTATTTAGTTAAATGTATCATTAGAGGTTTTTAAGATCTTGATTTAATTCATAAAAGCATCTGTTAAAAAATTAAATCAATTTACCTAGCTAAACCTAATTGTTAATTAAGATTCTCAAAGAAATCTTTCCTTTTTTTCTTCTTTAAGCGAAACTATTAGAAAAAAAATATTATACTCTTATTTCTTTAAGTAACCCGATTTAATTAACTGGGTGTTCCATTCATCTTTTATCAAACTTTACGAAACACGAACAAAGAAAGCCGTTTAAAATTACATTTACATATCAAATATTTAAATGAATCCAAAATAAAACAATTTATTTCTAAGCCTAAATTAACATAATTTGTAAAATGTTCATCATACAAAATGGGCATTAAAAAATCTTATTTCAATGGAATATGATTATAACGGTAGCAGATGGTCCATAAAAGTGGAATTGCTGAAAGTTGTCCGATAGAAGCAAGACAAAAAACGTGGCCCGACCAGCCGGAGCATAATGATAAGCGCACGGCCGAATATAACTCGATTTTCAAACAGTGGAAACATGTCTATTCTGAATCACGATCGGAAATTGCATTTTTTCTCCTTATCCTATTCTACACACGACATACTTATTCCTATAGTAGCATATTGTTTCGCCAGCAAAAACTCGATTTTTGTAAGAATGTTATTAGTTTGTCTAGGTGGGCAACACAGGCCATAAAAATTAGAGCTTTAAAATAATTGTAAAAGTTAGAAACTCGTTAAAAGACCGATGATTAAATGTTATTAATAAAACTCAAAAACACTGCCGCTTCTTTAGTTGAGTCAAATATGTTTAATGTAAAGTGTATTTACTTTGTTCTTCTAGCAAGGTTACAAAGTAACAAATTGACACGTAGCCTGATGGTTTGAGTATATTCTAAAAAAACATACTATTATTATTGATAAATTTAGACCTTATTTTAACTTGGATAAAGTCATAGGAAAAAGTTATTTTGAAATATATTAGCGCTTAAATGACACTTCCGCGATTAAATTAATATAAAAAAAAAAGTTGCCTTAATACTAATCACCAATGAGAACATCTTTGAAGTGAAATGCACCATCGAATATTCTAAAATCTGAGCCAGCTGGAAATGATCCTCGAAGAAGGCAAAGTTGCAAGCTTAACGTGTTCGGAGCAAGGAGCACGCCGCGTCCACTGGCAAGGCTAAAAGGAACGTCTCACTCGGCAAAGCCAACATCTGTCGTCCGCAATTCCGCTGCCACTTTGGTAATTGTTCCCCGTAATTATTTCAAACATTTAATTGCGTGTTCAGGGCGGCTTTCGTCCAAATTACAACTCGAAACTTTATATCGTAATGTTTTACTTGCGCTAGTTGCTTCATAAGAATTTCGCGTTATCCAGTTTAACGTTTAAGCAACTCAAACGCGGAGTATTAGCGCAGATTTTGCAACTTTTGTTTATTCTTTCGCTCTATAAACTGAAAAGTTAAAAGCAACTACGATTGCATACAATTTAAATAGCGAAAACATTACACGAACAAAAGGAGGAAGCATTAGTTGCAGTGAGTTTTCTTTGTTTCTTAATTTAGACAGCTCCAGGTAAGACAATAATAAATTTAAGACAGTATTTAATAGAGTCTGGTAATTTAAGATTGCTAAATTCTGTAATTGCACTCTGAGAAGTTTAATTAAATCCAGATCCTGAGCTTCAAATTGTCGATTGACTATATTTAAATGAATTTATGGTTTCGTTGTCAAACCAATAAGTAGGAAATTACGGCGACCACCACCACTTCAATTCATTTTATGAATTGGTTCATCGTACTTCTGTCGTCAATTGATTAAAGTCGTCAAATCACCTATCATAGTTATTAGACCTTGTTTATCAAATGTTACTTCATATTTAGGTTTAAGCGTTCCTCCTTTAGTTACCTTTCTTCTTTATCTAACATCACACTACAATTGTATTGCACATATTTCATACAATCAAAGAAAAATAGCCGGCTTAACGATGGATCAGAGGAGTATTTACCAAAATATCTGCGAAAGGGGCGAGCACAAAGTTGTCTTTGCTTCAAACGGACGCCGAGTATCTGCACTTAGAGAAAATATTTGAATCCGCTCATCGAAAAAGTTGCCTGAGAGCAGCTCGACTTCAATGGACGTACCTGAGCAGTCCATGGATTTGTACAAATAAATTCATCATTATTTTCTCATGAGTCTTGGACTAGATTTAATGCGCAACATTAAATTTCTTTTCTTTTCAATTCGAATTTGATAACTAATGTGGATTTTATATCGTTAGATGAATAAAAAGGACCACGCGATTAAACAATTTACGTATAAAAAAATCTATTGATCAATTTAATGCCTTACCTTTGTGCATTATTCCGAGACTAAAAAATCTTCGAAATATGAAAGATGACAACAGATTTCAGGCAAAGAAATATTTAGTCTTCTAAATAAATTGCTAATACCAAATTGTGGCAGGTGATTTTTATGAGCGATGAAAAAGCAACCTACCATGACGATGGCCCTAACAATTATATTAAGAAGAATAGAAGAAGGATTTGAATACAGAACGGAGTTGTCAACGGCTGATGTGAAGGATGACCGAGTCGGGAGATTATTCCGCTGTGACTGTGCAATAGAAGACATTGTGGTCGTTTAAATATGCGCGTTGTAGATTGTAGAAAGCCTCGTAATAACGTACATAAGGAAAATAAAAAAGGAAATAATATTATTGCAGAATTGACGTAATATAAAATATTATTTCTAATTAATATAATCTTTATCTATTGATTAATTATTTAAAACTTTATTGTACACCTGAGACCCACAATAAAGAAATTAGAGAAAAAAAAATGTACAAAAGGCGGTCTTATCGACTCTTACATTACCATGGGATGGATAAGAGGAAACGACAGTTTTGGGGTACCATGAGGTGTACGAAAGGTTAAATTGACATGTATTATCTACGAGTATAAGTATATATACTAAATTAATATATAGATATTATATTCTTAAATATAACACACTAAAAACTCTATAAATAAATCAAACCGTGGCTTCACGTACGTCAGACGGGTGCTGCACACAACAGCGAGTTCAACAAAGTTGAACGTCTGCAGGAGTCACACTCGCTCCGTTATTGAAGCAGATAGCCAAGTTTGTGATGAATAGAAAACTTTAATAACTATATAACAATTTCGTGTATTTGTTATGGAAATACTTTGCTTGGAACTGGCTGGTTTATGTATACTCATGTTACCTGAACATTTGCACAAAAATATTCTATTGGTGGTTTATATGGCCTTACCACTCTCAATCGTAGTGTCGATTGTAGAGGACGTATATGGGCTGATTCAGATTCTATTGATGATGATTGATGGACGAGATTATTTGTAGGATAACTAAATAAATAGGGTATATGGGATAGCATTGTTACTATTAAAATAAGTTTTTAAGTATTATGACTGCCTCCATGGCGTAGTAGAATTACGGTACGGTTACAAAGCAGAGGACTGAGGTTCAAATCCTGGGTCGGGGAAAGTGACATTGGATTTTTCTATTCTTCAACCTACTTTCAGGAATTATTATCCGGTATGTTGATAGGCTCGCCCCCTACCACATAGTGGGACGGAACATACAAAGCAAAGTATGGGTATACGGTA
The DNA here is from genome assembly GCA_023078785.2 of Hyles euphorbiae. NCBI lineage: Eukaryota > Metazoa > Arthropoda > Insecta > Lepidoptera > Sphingidae > Hyles > Hyles euphorbiae. The sequence goes on from CM041046.1 coordinate 8,136,046, forward strand.
GCACTTCTTATTTACCCATATAATTAACATGGGAATACTTCCGATCTTATTCTTTGTACGCTCTTCTATAACTTAGAAGTGATTATAAACATAATATTTAAATATATGATGTATTTTGTGTGTGCATTCATAAGCTATTTCACAATGCAAATCTTCGAGATTCGTATCAAAATGCTTGTAAGATTTGAAGATATATTAGCACATAAAGCAATTTGCCCGCACATCGTATATTCATCCTGCACGACTTCGATTTTAATTTATTTCAGAATAAAACATCGTTTGTAAATAAAAATCTTTGTAAAAAGTATTAAAATGCCTTTGTACGTGGGATAGGTGTGAGTATCACATCGAGACGAATATTTGTATAATCTTCAAATATTTGTCTCGCGTCTGGGTACTGTGAAACCACGTCTTTTCCATTATCCATTCGTGCGGTGGATAGATTCGATTTTTTTTTTTCGACAATATTTAGAGCCACAGACATATTACCCGGTTCAATGTTTTTTAATCTTACGGATTTACTTTGAGTAACAAAAATATATATTTCTCTGTTTTCTTAATATTTTTAGTACTCTCTTAGGAATCCTCGCGAGAGTCGTAAAGTCTTTTAAATTTTCAGATGCCAGTTTCATGTGTATTCATATGAATATTTGTCCAATTGTTATTAATGAAGCATAGAATTTCCACGTCACTGTTTGACGTAATCAAAATATTCCTCCGATTATTAAATACTTTATAAAAATCAGGCTACCTAAATACTCTCTTTACTGTTATACATTAAACGTCAATACGATTTCCACAAATAAAATACCAGTCGCATTGCTATATTGGAAGGTGCTTCGAAACTCCAACTATTTCACATGTCATATTAGACGTCTCTAATACGAAATCCATACGCGAACGTTTAATAAATCCAGTTTCTGACGAGACAGGTCCCGGTCGCACCTCCAAGAATCCAAGAATTTAATATCGTTTCAAATTGGCAAAATAATAAACTGGTACGTCAGTTGCAGGAAACGCAATCACGTCTGTTATGGGGACGTAATTAAATATTAATCTGGTTGAGATGGTGGAGTCGCGGATTATACGCGCGACTTTGCCAGTTTTCCATCAAGTTTATTTACTACAAATCACTTATGTGTTTTTGCATTTTGATTGCACTTTTGTGCAGAGGTGGTTGCTTTTATTTTCTTTTAATTTATTTTTGTTTGTCTTAGAATTATATTTCAGTTGTCAAATAAAATGTATTGCTAATTAATAGATTGAATATGTGAACTAATTACAAAGTACAATTGAAAGAATTTGTATTACTTCATCTGAAGAATGAAAACTCAGTCCTGGTTCTACAGTTATAGATTGGCTTGGATTATTTGAATCTAGATTTTTTATACATTACATAGAAATAAATTAATTCCCAAAATACACTATCGTTTTTTCGTTTTGATTAAGTACCAGAACATTGAGCAAACAGTTTAGTCAAAGCTCTTTTAGTTGTCGAAAATTCACTAACAAAACGTTTCGTTTATGGAAAATTTTCATTTTTCAACCAAATACTGAAATAGTTTTTGTACGTGCGCCTATTTTTGGGCAATTCCGCACGGCTGCTAACTGAGTTAATGTACGCAACAAAATATTGCGGAACTGAAAAAAGTCTGTAAATGCATTAAACAATCATACGACTGCGGGATCATTATTACCTGTTTTAATTTTCCCAAAAACAGTTCAGTAAAGTTGTTTAGCTCCTAGCAAAGCTAGAACCCTCAGTCCCTCTCAACCGCTCTCGTGGTGTTCCCTTGTGAAAACTACGAAAATTATATGAAAAAAAATGACAAAGCTCAACAACGACCTAACTTGAGCCTTTATGAACTTAAAACCTTTTGAATTTCGGATACGAGACAACCCTTTTTTCTTTTATGTTTCCACTTCTTCTTATTTTATAGAATTAAAGGAAGTGTGGTGAATAATATGGTGGCATTAAAATTAAAAATTCCTCATATATGCAGTTTGATGTGGCTCTACGTGTAATTTATTTATAATGACTCTGTATTTAGAAACGGTTAAATGGGGTTTGGAAATGATAGTGTATAAAAATTGGTTATATATAAATAATTTTATTTATTGGTTATAGATCAATTTTTTTTTTGAATAGTGTTTTAAATAATATATTTATTTCTATTAGTGTTTATATAAGTTTTATATTTTATTGTTATCTCTGTATCAGCCCATATACGTCCCACTGCAGGGCACGGGCCTCCTCTACAATCGACAGGACGATTGAGAGTGGTTAGGCCATATAGTCCACCACGCTGGCCTAGTGCGGGTTGGCGGACTTACATACCATAGAAATTTATATAAATCGCTATGGTATGCAGGTTTCCTCACGATGTTTTCCTTCACCGTTTTAGTGCGTGGTGATTGACTATCAATACACACATGACTCCGAAAAGTCAGAGGTGTGCCCTGGGATTTGAACCCGCGACCACCGTGAACATGTTGGCAGTCACGTCTAGTCCGTTTACCAACAGGCCACCACGCACTGATTTACTTGACGATTTTATTGTTATATATTATATTAAATAAAAAGTTGATTTTGTACTTATTAAAATTTTGAATAGATTTATATTTTTTAATATTATTAAAATTGTTCGTTTGTGACATATTAAGTGTTTATCCTCTTTATGTGTAGTTAAGAATAAATAAAAAAAAGTGTTTTTGTTTAACGAAAAATAAAACCTAATTCTTCACGGTAAGCAAATATTGTTAAATATCAATGCGAGTAATATAGTAAGTATTTATCAATAAATAAATACAGCAGACCGTTGCATTGTCTGAACCAACTGAATTGAAAAACTGCTAACTGAATACAAACAAAAACACATTTCCCTTCCTTTCCCAACAAATGCACATCTTTGAAGTTCACAGAAATAAACGGTCCAGCCAAAGGAGCATTTCCTTTTAAAAAGCCAATAACAATATAAGTTTAACAAACTGCAACATAAGGGTAGTTTAAAATCGATAAAGCCTTTTCCACACCATTGATTCGCATATGCGAGCACGGGACTCCAGGTGGGTAATCAGACTTTTATTCGGTGGTTTTATTACCGTCGATAATCTTTTAGTGCCGGACTAGGGGTTGTCTGAGAAATGGATGGTTACGAGTTCGATTTCTCTATGTGAGCAGGAAAAACGAATATTTTTGTAAGTACTTATAAAATCTATTGGAATGGGGTGGCATAAAAACCATAAAAGTTGAAAATAAATAATTTAGGAACCAAAAGTTATATATTTGAAAAAAAAAATAATATGGGACATATCTATCGTTATAAAAAATCTGTAAATTAGAAATCTACCAATATTTAACAATAATATACAATGTTTAACGATGGTTAAATCTTTTACAATATTGGTTGATTTGACATGTTCAATAAAATATTTTATGCTAATTTAAGAATATTATATGAGTGGAAGAGGGATTTTTCACCCACAAGATGGTCCGACGACCTGATAAAGGTCGCGGGACGTCGCTGGATGCAGGCTGCCTCCAACAGGTCTCTGTGGAAATCATTGGGGGAGGCCTATGTTCAGCAGTGGACTTCCTTTGGCTGATGGATGGATGATGGATGAGAGGGATTTTTATTGGTGGTAGGTCTCTCTAGGACATAATGACACTAATAATATCTTGTACGTATACTAGGATGACGAGCGCGGTAGCCCGCCAAACATTGCTGTGTAATTCATGGTATTGTTTGGTTTTGCTACTATCGGTAAGCGATTGTAATTTTTCGTCAGGAGAAAGGCATGCTCGTTTATTTATGTAACGAAATAAAATCATCCATCCATCCATCAGCCAAAGGAAGTCCACTGCTGAACATAGGCCTCCCCCAATGATTTCCACAGAGACCTGTTGGAGGCAGCCTGCATCCAGCGACGTCCCGCGACCTTTACCAGGTCGTCGGACCATCTTGTGGGTGGACGTCCTACGCTGTGCTAAAAGCGCAACGAAATAAGATAATGTCATATTTTCTTATTATACCGGGTATATCAAGAGTGCTACCGAAAACGAAGCCGGGTGGTAGTTTTGAGTACAAACACAATGCAACTGAAAATTTTGCCAAGAAATGCTATATTTTTTTTACAAACGCTACAATATAAAGCTTTGCGTACTATAGCGTCTTTATAAATAAAAGGGTGTACACTATTATTTAAGAAAAAACTATCTATTTACCATCCTAATATGACGAATAAAATTTGTCACAAAATTTAGTTGCATTGTGTCTGAAGTCACTAAAACTACCACCTCGCTTCGTTTTTGATAGCTGTCTTGATATACCCTGTATTAAATAAATAAATGTTTCATTTTAATATTTAGTTTTCCTTTTAAATTTCCTATAATTTCTCAGTGATACCATTACAATACAATAACCAAAACCTTAGACCATATAATAACAGCTTTATTATCCCTAATTAATAATCACTTTAAAGATACGCTATAAAATTAAGAACACAAAAATGAAACATTGTATAATGAAATTATGCGCGTCATTTAAAAATAAACGAGTGCTTAACACTCAGTAGGGTTGAAACGTAGAGTTAACCTTTTAATGCGGGCCTGTTTTATACAGCGAAAGGCTTGGAACACCCGTCGAGTTCCTTTGAGACTTAATAACTGTAACGGTCACAAAGACCGCTCAAGAACAACTGATACAAAATTAGTCTCGGTCAGTTGTTAATTCTATTATATTTACACAATTATTTTATGGCCTTTCTAAATAATACATTCATTATTGTTTCTAAAGGAAAGAATAATTATTTTATACATAACCTGGGACATGAAATTAGCCTCTATTAGCAATTAAAATCATTTAATTTATTTTATTATTTATAAGACTTAATATACATATATTATATACAAGACTAACCAGTATACATTTGGGTGATGCAGAAGTGAGATGAGGTGGACGTATAAACATTTGTTATACGCCCACCTCACTTCATTTATTTGAAGATCTCCGTATTTATTTACGTTATATGCTCATTAGTGTTAGAAACTTAGTTTATTTGGCTAAATGAGAGTTGGTGGACTCAAAAATATTGTGGAAATTTTGTGGATTTCCTTAACAATCACCTAGACTGCGTGCGCTACGCAGTTTTGACACTAGACCTATCTAAAGTTTCCGAGTTTATTGCTGTTCCCAATAAGATTGTGATTGGACCGATCGCCATTCCAGCCACAAAATCCATTCCTGGGCAGCCCCTATATACAAAATACTTGGAATTCGTATTGGAAGCCTCACTGTTGAAGCTACATGCCACTACCATACTATCAGATTTTCGAGAGGAGTATATGTTTATGTCGTATAAATAATAATACTCACATTTATCAATTGTTTATTTTCGGAACATTTTTTTTTGTAAATTGCAAAATAATTTTAATAAAACATCTTCACTATCGTTTTATTTGGCAGTTTTCTAGCAATAAATCGCGTTGCAATGGTTTATTCAAATTTATTGTTGCCCCAACAATAGGGTTAGTTATAAAATATTCAACTATAAACTCGTCAAAATTCAGTTCGGGCACTAAATCTGTCTGAAACTAAATTGAGCTTACATAACTGAGTGACATTTTGTTTAGAATATATAGAGATTAATCATAGATATATCAGATAGTACGTGTCCTTCTAGGTATACGTAATAGCAATAATTGATTGTGAAAAAACCCAAAACCCGCTAAAATGACTCATGTCCGTAGGTCCCGTTACGGACTCAGTATCTTTAATTTATACAACACACACACACCTCCCTTTTCGAGTTAAATACGTGTGCATTTGTATTCAGAATGAGAAGCGTTTTTTTTTCTATGTATGGCGATGATACGACAGCTCAAACACACCAGTCAAACCAAACAACACCATGACACATAATATGTTATAATTTGTATCAGCCCATATACGTCTCACTGCAGGGCACGGGCCTACTCTACAATCGGAAGTACGAATGAGAGTGGTCAGGCCATATAGTCCACCACGCTGGCCTAGTGCGGGTTGGCGGATAGATTTTTTTATAAATCGCTATGGTATGCAGGTTTCCTCACGATGTTTTCCTTCACCGTTTTAGTGCGTGGTGATTGACTATTAATACACACATGACTCCGAAAAGTCAGAGGTGTGCCCTGGGATATGAACCCGCGACCACCGTGAACATAATACATTACTTACATAATACACCGTGAGACATAATATATTACCTACATAATACACCGTGAGATATAATATATTAAGTCTCAATATGTCCAGTAATTACTCTTTATTGTAGCCAGTCATTTAGTTGTCAACTGTTTAATCATAAAGGAAAAAGTCTTATCCTTTACACATAAATGTGTTACAAATTAAGGACATAAAATTTTAGATATTTTAGGTCCACTCACTATTATGGCATACTCGTATACGCCTTAATTATAAATATAGTGATAAAAAATTGAATAAAGAAAACAATAAAAAATAATTTCTTAGAACTGAGACTTTCTAGACCATGGCGTATCGCATATAATAATGCAGCACTATTACCTTCAACTAAATTAGATATTGCGTTGCTTTATGAATAAAAAAGTAAACAATCATTAATTTGATATACACTGCTGAGTCATTATTGATCAAGCGATAAATTAAACGTTAAGTCAGTCACGTGAACTTAATTAAAAAGCATCGTATTGATTTATCTGTTTGTAAAATTATATACTTGCATTTATGAGATACTGAAAATAATTTTATAAGACACCAATGGTAATTAATTAATATTAATTTGATGTATTTTATTGTTTATGTTTTAATGACTATATGATTTTTACACTTGATTTTAAAAAAGTCGACTCGTTGCTTGTTGTTGTTGTTGTTGTTGTATCAGCCCATATACGTCCCACTGCAGGGCACGGGCCTACTCTACAATCGAAAGTACGATTGAGAGTGGTTAGGCCATATAGTCCACCACGCTGGCCTAGTGCGGGTTGGCGGACTTATATACCATAGAAATTCTTATAAATCGCTATGGTATGCAGGTTTCCTCACGATGTTTTCCTTCACCGTTTTAGTGCGTGGTGATTGACTATCAATACACACATGACTCCGAAAAGTCAGAGGTGTGCCCTGGGACTCGTTGCTTATAAGAATATAATTTAAAATGTGTGTATCATTCACCAGTGGCGCAGGCGGTTAGACGCCGCCTGTGAAACAAGAGGCCGCGGGTTGGATCCCCGCACCGAGAGAAATGTTTGTGTGGCCCACAAATATTTCTCTCGGGTCTGGATGTTTGTGAGACCGAAAAGTCTCTTAGTTCCTGATACCCACCACACAAGACTCGATCTTAATGTGGGGTCAGGACTATGTATGTGACTGTTGGGTGTTTTTTTTTTATTTTTTTTATTTTGGTGCCTGCATCTGATGGTAAGCGCAAATGCAGTCAAGGCAGAATATCGAATGGCATCAGACGGCATGGCAGTCCCATGCCATTCGACACGATTATGCCAGGCTGTTTAAATATATCCAAAGCATTTTCACACTAAAAACTAAATCGCAACACGTAACCATCATTAATCATAATACATGGCCAAAATGATTTAAGGTACATTCAATCCAGAGCTGGCATTCTGGACTACGACATACATAAACTCACGCCTTATTCCAAGAAGGGGTAGGCAAAGGTGCAATCAAGTTACCCACATTTCGTCTTATTTGATTCGTCACACGATGCGATGGCGGCGATAGGTAAAAATTCCTGACTCCGGACTGATGTTGGATAGAAAATTCCAACATCACTTTATTCGACCTGGGATTGGAACCCGAGACCTCAGCTTTACAATCGTACGGTAGTATAACAGCGCCATCAAGACAGTCTATGCTATTTACCAACATATTTAAATTTCACGCCAAACACGCCTTAATATCAAAATTTACGATGAAAGCAAACATCGTTACGAAAAAGCAAAGTTGTCGGTTCGCCCATAAAGCATCTAGAATTATCTTTAAAAGAGATCTTGCCGGAGCCGCCTTCATCAAAGTCGTTATACTTCTTTTAGCACTAAACCGACCAAAATTCTCCTTCACTTTTGGCTTTTTCATACTTTCAGCAACATAATTACTTTGAAGGAAACCGCAACACTGTAATCTTGACAGCGGAATAAAAAGAGCGCGGTTCAACACTGGTTCATAGCGGAGAAAAACAAGAGGCCTACGGGAGTGAAACAAGACCAAAACATCACCGAAACGTGTTCTGCAGTGCATGCTTTTCGCATTCTTGTAAGCTTCAAAAACTAGAATAGAACACGGTTCACATTGTCATTGGTATATTTGTGTTCACAGAACAGTTTGTGTTTGTTTTGTTTTGAATTTGTTAGAAAGTATATCACAATCTGAATTTGTTTTTTGTAACTAGAGTATCTATTAAACAATAAAATATAGGGAAAGAGTTATTCATCATACAAATATTGGTTCCATAAAATATTTTAATGCAAAGTATGCATATTATAAGCTGCCTCAGTGGCTTAGTTGTATAGTTACAAAGCTGAGGTCTCCGATTTTAATCCCGGGTAAGCCAATAGTGATGTTGGATTTTTCTATTCATTATCAGCCTGGAGTCAAGAATTTGTGCCGGAAATGGCGATAGACTCACCACCATATCGTGGATAGGAAAATACATGGCGAAATGTGGGTGTCCTCTGCCTATCCCTTCTGGGAAAAAGGCGTGAGTTTATGTTCTCTATGTATTTCTGATGTACGCATATTGTAAGCCTATATGAAAACATTTTAAAAAAGTATACTCATGCAATGATTATGCTGTAAAAATATATTTTCATTTAAACAGGGACCATAAACCGGTGTTTCAGCAGTCGATTTGCCGTACGTCGATAACATTAATAAGCAGTTACAATACAAAAGTAATTGCAGACTAGGAACAGCCGTACCACAAACAGTCATTAGAATATGAGCCAATAGATATAATATACATACTCTTTTTTAGTCTGATTGTCCTCACTCCACATCTGAAACAAAAAAAGGATATATTAACATCAGGCAACTGAGTATAATTAGTACATTTAAGAATGACGTCATTAGACTAGTGGCAGGATAGGTGGCCTATGAACTGGGTGGTCGTGAATTTGATTCCCAGGTAGAGAAAACCAATCGGTGTGTGTTTTAAGATACGAATATAAGGTTTGTCCAGGACTGGATTCATCTTCAAAAGGGTTAGAAAGGTTAAAGTTAGCTAGAAGTAAAAACATAGGTTAATTATTCCGCTATGCAATTTAAACTCATACATATTGTCATGACCTATAAATACATACCCAACTGCCCAACGATTCTGACCCCTAATAAGATAGCACGTTTAAAGTTATGGATATCATAAACGAGAGACTTTGGTTTCACTACATTCGAAATTGTAACTAATATTTATGGCCATCCAAACGTTTTTGTTGGTACTGGGACTGGGATACGAACCCACCGCCCCTCGTTATCAGCCGGCTGTCAACAAACTACGGCACCAAAGCACTAAAATATAATTTAGCTTATAGTAGATGTGCAAATAATAATACTTCACAAATTGCTCCCATTGTAAACCTATTCTTTGTCTGTTAACGCGAAGATTTCAATGTTACTTAGAAAACAAAGTCCTTTTAACCTTTAAATTAAAACAATAATTTTCGTTAATATTTGGCGGCATTTATTATTCTCTTCAGAATATTACAAATACTCAGGCTCTTTAAAGTTTTAGTTTCTGACATTTCGTAATAAGTCAATGGATCTGTTTTACGCGTACATTTTTGTAGGTCATCGAGTAAAACGATGAATAAATTATTTTAAGTTTTTTGTCTAAAGAAGTCGAGAACATTGTGATTATTTATTTTATACAATATTAAAGCTTACACCAATATCATAATTGTGACTGAGAATTGCAATGTTTTACAACAAATAGATCTAACAAAAATTGATTTCAATAACATTCCAGTAAATTGTTCTTTCGCACTTTCGCTAATATAGCACCGTCCTACAATTGGCAGATCTACTCACAATATATGTATACCTCATATTATCTCTGAATCATCCTAGGTTCAACTCGCAGAGAATGCCTCAGTCATGAAGTCAATCGTTTGTGTGAAGGGTATATAAATAAGTAAAATATTTAATAATGCAAAATATATTATGAATAAGCTGGACCAGATCAATACCACTGTCTTACAGAAGATTGTCATTAATTAGTAATAGACTGCTGCTGCGTTCTATTTCAATATTTATTATATAATATATTATTACACAGATAGGGGTATTAGGTCATCGGCAGAATATGAACTGTTTTTTTTTTGTACTCTATTTTTTTGATATGATTCACGAGATATTCTCTATTGAAATTTGTACCTACAAAATGATATGATATGAATAGAAGACTTGATATCGTCACGCACAGGTATTACTTTGGAAATTTAGACAAAAATTAACTGTGAGATAAGCGTAGATAGAAGAAATTAAAAGCATAAATCATAAATTCGTGTAAAAAGAGAATACAAAAGAACGAATACATAAGAGCAATCAAAATGATTACCAGATAATTTTATTTTCATTAATATAATTAGCCAATACATTACCCACACACCCATGTCACGTAGTGTTTGATAAATGGAAATATAAATGGCATGTCAAATGTAACCATTTTCGTGTCAGATGACTATCAGAAAATTGCTCAGTTTTTGTGGCGACGAGTCGACGCGGAAACCCCTCTGTCGTGCCTGTAATGAAACCACTACAATCGTGCCAAGTATTGTTGTAATGACGACTGTGCTCTAGTTAGCACACCACTATTGACGCGGCTCTGGCGGCTTGTTTTCAACGCAATTGTTTGACATTTAAATGTTTTTTTTGCAAGGAAATTCAACGGGATTTATTTTTCTTTTTAGATGGTGTAATCTCGGCTTAGGTCAGGTTTCATGGTCAAACTCAATTAACGTGAATTGTTATCTTAAATTTAACGTCCATTGTGTATCAATATTTTCATAGACTGTAAAATTATGATGGTATATTGAGTCATTCAGTTCATTGACTGTAAAATTATGTTACGAATGATGTTATATTGAGTCATTCAGTTGAGTTCCATCGTCCTCTAATATACTTGTTTACTTTTCTTCATATCTAACGGATTCCAAATTTAAAAAATATCCTTATACACATTATATCCGAAAGTATTTTAGATCATAATTACTTTGATTCATACAGGAATTAACCAGACTCGACATAATATTTGGTATTGGTTGAGTTAAAATATCGTGCGGTAATAATCCTTTGTTTTTTAACTTTATCCCGTAAAAATTATTGGGTCGTGTAGGATAATCCGTGTAGTCCATTGAATGTGTTGATACTATTGGACCGAAAATGTGGGAAAAACAAAGATTTATCATATGTATTTTTCACACATACACACATAAACTCACGCCTTTTTCCCAGAAGAGGTAGGCAGAGGTACCATGGCACCCACATTTCACCTTGTATGTACGGAACATGTGATACGTGGCGAGCCTATCGCCATATTAAGTACAAATTTCTGACTCTGGGCTGACAATGAATAGAAAAATCCGATACCACTTTGCCCAATCCGGGACTCGATCCTGATACCTCAGCTTTGTAACCGTACCCTAATACAACTACGTCACAAAGGCAGTATATTTTTCATATATCATACAAAACCACATCATTAGATTATATTTTATGTACTGAAAATAAAATACAACTAATCTAACCATTATTAATAGATCATTCAAATAAAGTCAACCAAGACAAAGTTGCAGTTATAATCGCATAAACGTAGTCACGTCCCGCTGCCAAGTCGTATAATGTCCTCCCCAGGGGGTCTGGGGTCTAGGCCACTGTCTGCCTACACAACTCAATATTTGGACAGTACAAGCTTAAAATATACAATAAAGAAGAGAGACTGACTATCGATTTAAAACGTATTTTAGTATTATTTTAAATATTTGTTGTATCGTATATTTAAAATACTTATGAATCAATCAAATCATATTAAATTACTAATGTTAATTGTTGGATGTTGGTATTGTATGGAGTATTTTGTTGAAAACCTATTCCTGAATCATCTACCTAATTATATAAGTTAGCAGTTAAGGTATAGTTTAAATTACTCTAGTAGGGTATGATGGGGCTTAGAGACCCAGCTCGGCCACAATATCCGCGTTTGTGCCGGGTTGGAAGGCCAGAGACACATAATTACATACCTACTCCTTTCGGCCTCACCCGAGGTATCGAAAGGGGAGCTTAATAGCTTCTCCTCTTGAAAAAAAGCTATAATGGGGCTGGCATACACTCTGTTACATAAATATAACATTAAAAAAAAAACTTTTTGCAAATGTTAGTTTGACAGCCTCCGTGGTGCAGGTAGTTAGACGCCGCCTGTGAAACGGGAGGCCGCGGGTTCGATCCCCGCACCGAGATAAATATTTGTGAGGCGCACAAATATTTCTTCGGGGTCTGGGTGTTTGTGAGACCGAAAAGTCTCTCGTAGTTCCTGATACCCACGACACAAGACTTAATTGATCTCAGTGTGAGGTTAGGACTATGTGTTTGACTGTTGGGTGTATTTATTTATTTATTTAATATAGTGGTCCATAACCTAAATATTGGTATTCCAATTTAAAATCGCTTGTAAGAAAATATTTTTTCTACATTTCTTTCTTACTAAAGTAAAACAAAACTAATACTGAGCAGGTAACAATATAGTTTGTAATTAAATATTTGCGTCAATGCGAAGAAAGATTGCCTTAGATAATGGGATTTAAATACATTCCACTTTAAAACCTTACGCACTCATGTAGTGGATAGGACTAGGCTGACATAACTTTTATCGACCAGCGAGTGTCAGCCGAGGCAGCACTGCTTTTAACATAGTGATGACGTGATGTCACTATCGTTACAGTAAAAAACGAATCGACATATTAACCTACACTCCCACACATTGTATTGTATTGTATCAGCCCATATACGTCCCACTGCAGGGCACGGGCCTACTCTACAATCGAAAGTACGATTGAGAGTGGTTACCACACATACATAAGCAAATTGTAATAATGATCACGTACCCTTGACATTTATCCTACGTGTAACATTACTCTATAATGGATTCTATTTTCATTCAATAACAAAGGAACCAAAAACAAAAGCCTAAAGATACCCAAGTATCGAAACATTACAAGTTTGTTCAACGCTTATCGCGTGAATTGAATTAACACAAAATAACAGTTAAACAAAAACAACAATGCCAAAATATTAATACGCCTTCAACTCGCGCCAGTGAGTGTTTCTGCCATTAATTGCACGAAATAACGTTATCAGTGGGCCACATTATACGGTGAAATGTTTGTAAGCATGTACCACATAAATAACGGACACTAAGCTGATTAGCATAAAACCGAGTCGACATTCACCGAATTACCCTAAAATCTGTTAACAAATGGTAGCTTTGCATAATTGAATGAGTCCAACGCAAACTCGCCCATATGGCCGGCGGGATCTGATAGAGCGCGAGATTCTTTTTTAAAATAATTAGGCTGGTCTATAAAATCATTACATTAATCTGCTTAGTGCTCACTCGATTATGTATTGTATCAGCCCATATACGTCCCACTGCAGGGCACGGGTCACACTCATTAATCGTGAACACGATTGAGTGTATTTAGGCCATATAGTCCACTGCGCTGGCCTAGTGCGGGTTTGCGGACTTTACATACCATATGAATTCATTCAAATTCGCTATAGTATGCAAAGATACCCCACGATGTTTACTTCACCATTATAGTGCGTGGTGATTGACTATCAATATACACATGACTCCGAAAAGTCAAAGGTATGCCCTGAAATTTGAACCAGCGACCACCATGAGCATGTTGGCAGCCGCGTCAGGTCCGTTTACCCACAGGCCATCTTTTGTTTATTTTCTTCACGTATCTCAATAATGTCTAGCCTTTGAACTCAAAGGCTAGACATTATTAGCGAGGGACTTGTGATTAGACAACGAAGAAATTATTGTTGGTGGGTCAAGTCAAAAGGTTTCTAGGACGCCACGTACAAGCGCAGCGTAGGACCTAATGAAGCTTGCAGGAAATCGCTGGATGCAGACCCCTTTCAACAGGTTGCTGTGGAAATCTTTGAGGATGACCTTCAATAAACTGTAAATTATCAGTGGCTTAAGATAATTATTATGACAATCACGGTAATTTTAGCGGTAATAGTTCAATTATAAAGTAAATTGCTCGACTTTCCAATTGAACCTCAAACTGAAAGTTAGCAACCATTGCGATTTGCCACTAGACCGATGAAATGATTGTGATAATCGCTATCTTGATTCGTATTTTCTCAAACGCCTTGATAGAAAATGCATAATTTTCTGTACTTAGATTATTCATTGATAAAAGTAGCTAGGGTTTTTAACTCTTGTTAATAATACTGTCAACTTTTTGAAATAATTGTAATTCAAAAAGTTGACAGTATATGTATATTAAGTACAAATTATACATCGTTGATGCGAAAAATTAGACTAAATGGGGAAGGATGAGCAAGAATATAGACCCTGTCCCCGGCTGGGTAAGAATAGATAGAAAGAAAATATTAAGGAAAATAAAAAAAACTACTCAATTTCTATTATAATAACGTTTTACTTTAGACATATACAAAGAAGTTGTAAATATTATTCTTCATACAGCAATTATGTGACGATTGAAAAATCAGTCCTTACACCAGACAAACTAATATTACTCCTATACCTATACCGCTTAACCCCTTAAAGGCATATACAACCAAAAATCAACAGTCAAGTGACGATCTGTACCGTTGCGGAATGCAAGCCGATGCAAGCCGCGTGCCAGCCCGCCTGGGACACCGCAATTAGATCCTCCCCATTGTTTCTCCAAGCACTTTCTGTTGTTAGCAATTCCAGTTTCAATTCAACGGCTACTGCATTCTCTTTGGTCGTTGCGGGATGCGGACCGTTGTGGCAATGCGGTGCAATAGCCGATTCAGGTATGTCTGAAGATTACGATCTAAAAACGTTGTGTGAATGTGTTATGCGACTTGTTATTGAATATTTTGTTGGTAGTGGTGCGGTTCTTGGGATGCCATTGAATGTTGAGAATTTTTGGCTATTGCGTCAATCGATATAGATCAAGAGCCCGTGGCCGCCAGACCTTCGGAATTTTATAAAAGCTGTAAGTTTGTCTGCACATGCCTCTGACATAAGCATCGTACAATCAGCTATTATAAAGTTCGGGTCGTGGTTCCTTTGGAAGTTATGAGCTTTAATGTTTCTGGCCAGATGAAAGAACCATCAAAAATGTGTATACCAAGGAAATATTTGTTTATAGTTGCCTTAATAACATATATTAAATTCAGCTTTTATACTATAGAGTAGAGAGTTAGAGTATCAGCCCATATACGACCCACTGCAGGGCACAAGCCTACTCTACAATCGAGGATACGATTGAGAGTGGTTAGGCCATATAGTCCACCACGCTGGCCTAGTGTGGGTTGGCGGACTTACACACCATAGAAATTCTTATGAATCGCTATGGTATGCAGGTTTCCTCACGATGTTTTCCTTCACCGTTTTAGTGCGTGGTGATTGACTATCCATACACACATGACTTCGAAAAGTCAGAGGTGTGCCCTGGGATTCGAACCCGCGACCACCGTGAACATGTTGGCCGCCGGCAGAATTACATGTTGTTAAATATTACGCTATCTTCAAACTTTAACATAATGTAATTCTTCCGGCGTTATAGTATAAAAGCTGAAACTTCCAAAGGAACCACGACCCGAACTTTATAATAGCTGATTGTACGATGCTTATGTCAGAGGCATGTGCAGACAAACTTACAGCTTTTATAAAATTCCGAAGGTCTGGCGGCCACGGGCTCTTGGTCCAATAGGCTAATGAGTAATTGAATATGACAATGTTATTGTTTGGTACTGAAATTACTTGTAAATTTAATAATCGCCTAATTTATCTTATTGCAACATGTAAGGGCTGTTTGCCAAAGATCTTGGATTAGAGTCTCGAGTCAATCAATTAATTTTGTTGGAGTTTATCGGTAAAAAAATATTGTGAGATGACTCTTAGTCATGTTTGGTAAGACGACAAACACACCCTTTGTTTAATTCTGGATAAAAATAAGCCCAGCGTATCGTGTAATATTAGTGTCATCTGTACCACCTAAGATTTTAGATGTGTAAATATTATATCTATATGGTAAAACAATAATAAAACCACACATCATATTTACCTGTAAATATTTAAAATATACATAGTCGTAACGTAAATTTTACAACATTATTTAAATCCAATTTATCATTTACTCATCCGTGCACGATTGCTTCTGCAAATACAATGTAATAATTCCTGTTATATACAAAGATAAATAAATTGCATATCGTACCGCAATCCGAACTTTATTACCGACGTACATTCGACCGCACCGCACGAAACACAAATACTGTATGATGTTTTATTAGCGAAATAGGAAGGATTAAAACTATTCGAGGTTCCCGTAATGGTATTCCGCATGCGGAACTCGTAGCGTCGCGGACACTCGTTACAAACTCATTTTGGGAAAGTTTCGCCCGTGCGTCGTGTATAATCATTTTTACATAAAAGCATAGTCCGCTGGACTGACAGTACAAAATATAAATAATACAATTTGCGCCACCCGACGTTGACGAGCCTTTTATAGTTTTATATTTAACTTGCCTGTTTAGCGTAGTTGACTTCGTATTAAGCATTGTGTTGAAACTAGTTGCCGTAGAATTAGTTGTAGTACTACGAATTACGTAGCACCACTACGGTTCTACGAATGTTCGTAGCGGGTGTTTCGTAGTAATTATTTCTAACGTAGCTGACTTAATATTTTAAATTTAAATAGATTTTAATCGCATTCAACTAACAATTTATGTCCCTGACAAAGGCACTAGGGCCATAAATCCATCAACAGTACCTAAGCATTTATGGAATGCAATAATTCTACTGCGGCGTGCTGACGTTCAGAAGTCATTTAAAGTAGCTAGACCAATTGAATTGCAAATGTAAGGAAATAAAACGATGTTTGGCGTTTTCTGTTTTCCTCATTTTGCTGTAAAGTTTCAGGACTTGCATGTAATTGCTTAATTCCAGTGCAGCTACGATAAAGTTCCCCCGACAACCTAAACAATATTTATAGTCCGGGAGCTGCGCTCCTTTTTATTGCTTTAGACAATAACTTTGGACAGCTAATGAACTTTCTTACGCCATACTTGCATTATGAACTTGACTGTACAACATAGGTATTTCTTTATGGGTGGTAATAATTTACACTAGCTTAATGTGTCTCGACAGTCCAGAATTTTCAAATGTAGTTCAATTTGCAGCACAGTTTTTTATGTAATAGTTCTTTTATTTTTACTAACTTGATGAATAATAATAATTCTTAATATACCACACAAGACATAACAAAAAAATAAAGAAAACATAAAGAGCAAAATGAAGTTACTACAACTCACTTATGAGTATTGTATCATGTGCTTATTTGTGAAAACCCGTAGTTCGTGCTTCCCCCTCTCAATAGTACTCTTGCCCGTGCCCTGCAGTGGGACTCATAATTGACACATTACAGTACGTGCTTCCTTGCATGAGTCAATGTGACGTGTTGTCCATGCGTGCGATGACCACTGTCAAAACGGATATGAATATACTACCAATTGATACGTCTTCTTTATCCACCACGCTTGCCTCTTCATATACCATTAAAATTGTTGTAGGAACTCTCAGGTATTTAGACTTTCTCACAATGTTTTTCTTTACGACTAAAGATCGATATTTTTATATAGCAATGGATGGCGAGACGAGCGTGCCGTTCGCCTGATGGTAAGCGATACGATAGCTCATGGACAGTAGCAAAACCAAACAACGTGAATTACAAAGCAATCCTTTTCATTCCACTGCTCTCGCCATCCTGACATAAGATGTTAAGTCTCAATATGTCCAGTGATTACTGGTTTACTAAGGGTACACTGTCCTTCAAACTGGAACACAGCAGTGCATTTATACTGCTGTTTGGCGGGATAGACATTGCGGTGGCAGGTACCCAGGCAGCCTCTCACATATGAGAGACCTATAACATAGAACACTTGTGGATGTATCTTCGAAAATTCAGTGGTGAGTGTTGTAAATTCGAACCTATTGCTTTCCTTTACCTATTCGACCGTCATCTGTGTGAAAAGAATGAAATATTTGCGTGCGCCACTATACTAGTTATACGAGCTTAGTTATTATTTGCGATCAACGCAACATCGCAAATAAATTAAAACTATTTTTTTTACATATACCAGTAACAACATACTATATCAAAACAAGATATTTTATCCCTTTCCGACAACTTTCTCATTATTTCTCAGAACCCAAGCGTCAACCCACTACAAGCCTTATTGTTGTAAAACCTTTTTAATTAGTCCACAATTTGCGCTAATTTTTCTAATTGTCATACGCTTTACGACCGCAAATAATACATTTACCCGATTAATATACAAGTGCCTTGTTATTTTAATGTAATGAAATACTTAATTATACAGTAACAATGTTACGAGGAAGCATTTAAGCGCGAATATTTCACGGAAATATTAACAATTATAATTTGATAATTTAGTAGCAAATTATTTCGCTTGTGTCAAAAGGAATTTAATCAATAATAATATTGATAGATTCTTTCAGTAGGTGTCCTAGGGAAGGCCAATGTTCAGCAGTGTTAAATATGAACATCATAACTCCACGATAGACTCCGTGGCGCAGTTGGGAAGACGCCGGCTGTGAAACGTGCGGCCGCGGGTTCGATCCCCGCACCTAACAAATATTTGTATGAACCACAGGTATTTGTTTCCATTCTGGGTGTTTGTGAGACCGAAAAGTCTCTCGAAGTTCCTGATACCCACAACACATGACTCGATCTTAGTGTGGGGTCAGGACTATGTATGTGACTGTTGGGTGTATTTATTATTTTATTAAGTATCAATGATATAAGTGAGAAGTGAAGAGGTCAGGTCTGTCAAGACATGGGTCGTGGGTTCGAACCATGCTCATACATCTTAGTTATCGAATGTACGTGTATCATTGGTAATTATAATTAATTTAAGTGACGGAGAAAAATACCTAGGCACCTATTAGTTCTACATAAAAATCTCAAAGTTGTATGAGGTCGGTCATAGAATCGGCAATGGATGGTAAATTGGCCAAAAAATTGATATTTATTCATCATATCATTGAGTACAACAAACGTAATATTATAAATTTTAATTTTAAACAAGGTATAGATTTTTAAATATTCCTATTATTTACATCTTCCAATTTCCATAGTACTTAATGTTAAAAAAAAGGTTGGTTAAGTAAATACTAAGAAACGTATGTTTCCTTTTTTCATTCATAGAATTGTTGAAAAGATAACCGATAACAAAAATATACACTTTCAAAAGCCATTGTAAAATTATTATTACCCCGCCATCTAGCGGTCTTTCAAAGAACTAACATGAGGGCACAATGGTAGCACCTTGGCTTGGAGCAGCGCCATCTTACGGATTTTCACCACACTAGATGTAGCTGCAAAAATCAGTTCACGGATAGATGGCGCTGTTATCAATTCGACCAAACATTTCCACAGTGTTATTGATTGTGCGTTCTGTGTTTGCATTCGTTTAAACAAATGATAAAGCGTGCGGAATTATAATACTGCCTGTATCGACTATTTTTCATTTTCACGAACTTTAAATATCCAATTATGGCATAAATATATTGAAGTATTTAAGAAAAATAAATGAAAGTATTACTAATGAACTTTGTTTGTGGGTATTTTAATCCATATATATTGATGAACACAATAAAAAATTACGTAGTTTAATACAGCATATTATTAAATCTGAACTATAATTTTATCATTAGGTACATGATTGTCTGTAAGACATTGCTTTAAGCGAAAAGACCGCCATGTGTTCTTTTTATTTTTTCTTTTGTTTTTTCATATTGTATTTTTGTGTGTACAATACAATTGAATAAATAAATAATAAATCTGGGACATAGAAAAAGACATGTAACATACGTTGTACGAAATCCTGAACAAGGACTTTGCGAAAGCAATTTTCTTCACGGTAAATAAAAGCTTATTTAAATGAAATCACTAAAATAATTAGATGCCGTTCAAATGCATGCATTACGATATCACATATTTTTTTCTTAACTAAGAGTAATATAATTATGTAGTATGTACCCATGATTATTCATAACTTAACGCTATATTATCGATGCCTACAATTTAGAAATAAAAGACTTCTCAGGTATTACGGAGATGTCGGAAAAATATCAAATTAATTACCTAAATTTCCCAACATTTGCATTCTACAAAATAACATTTCTAATGCAAAATTAAAACAAAACACTGATTTTCGTCAACCTGACTTCATATCAAGAAAACCGTCGACACGTGTAAGACGTCTTACATAAATATGAGTCTACAAGCTACATTTAACACCAGAATATATACAATAAGATGACCCAGTTCTGTTGAAGACAAAATTTACTTTTTGTCGCGTGCCATACATCTCCTCGAGAACAAAGTACGGCTAACACTCGCCGCTGGAATTACAAATCCACTGCTGCAACTGAACTTATAACATGTTATTGTCCACAAAGAAGATAGATTTTAAGTGCGTCACAGTGTCTATAATTGTTGAAAGTTGGTTATTCTTTTGTATTTCTGTGCTGCATTATGTCTTGTTACTTAAATGTATTTGCTAATCATACACATTTTTACAATGAAATATAGTGCAGTTTTGTTCTATGTAATATTATTTGCACTATTGCATCTGCACTGCGCTCTCACCTTACTCACAGTCGTTCTCTACAATATATCTATCTTTATTTAGATATTATTATGCATTTTATTTTTCATGTATAAAAAAATACAGAGACATATACATATATACTGCAAATGTTTATAGATAGCTAGTTTAAGATAAACATATTTGCCTATCTTTGTTTATTGAAGTGTAATATATTGAATTGTGATTTTTAAGCTTTTGTTAAAGATAGATAGGATATAGAGAACGGCCGTAAATCAGTAGCTCTTAACCGATGGTCCGCAGACCACTGGCAGTCTATGGAAACATTCCAAGTGGTCTGCTAAACTATCCCATGGCGATCTTTAAGATAATTTTATGCATGTTACAATAAGGGATATACAGAAAAACCCTGTATTTAATTATATACCGGTACTGTATTATACAGCGTGATATTGACATCTGGTATTTAATTTAAACCACATGCTTCTAACCATCCCAGGTAACATTGTATCACAAGTTTTGACAAAAATCTTGTCATATTTTTTTCATATTATGTAAAATGTCACCTGGGGTGATGAGATACATGTGGGTAAAAATAAGTACAACGTGGCAATATCACCCTGTATACAACCAAACCAGTCAACCAACTGAGTGGTCAAGGGCAACTATTTTTTCAAATGGTTCCTGATGAAAGTTAAGAACGACTCTACTAAATAGATAATTGAATCTTCAACAAGAGTTAACAAATTTAATATCTATTGCTATGACTAGATAAGACAATCAGTTTATCAGTGCCCTCCAATACAGTACACAACATTTCATAATATAATTCGATTATCAGAGAAACTAAATTACAGATAATCATATAGGCTTATGGCTAACTTAGTTGCATTATTATAGACTCATGATCATTACACTGGAATAAATATTGTCTTTAAATTATGACGAGTTTTTATGTTACATTAAAACAAATACATTCACAGGGCATTTATTTTGCACAGATTGCAAATCTAGCTGTAAAAGCTAGACTTACTCTGGAATAGAATCTTATTGTGCAATTTCATATCTTCATGTTTCTACGTAATTCTGAGTAACACCGTTGCTAAGATATTACTCATCGGTTCATACTTATAAATTATCACTCTCTCAACTATATATAGTAATTGCATTACAATAAAATTAGGATGAATATTATACTTTATACAAACTTTTTAAATAATGCCTCGGTTGCGTAGTAGTACCACGCGGTTTCGAAGATGTGTTGGGTTCGAAACCCGGGTCCCGGCAAAGTGTTATTGAATTGAATGCATTACCAGCCCGAAATCAGGAATTTGTACTCGATATGGCTATAGGCTAGCCCCCTATTACATCTTGGGAGATATAGATGGCAAAATATGAGTGTACTGCCACTTCTGCCTACCTCTTCTGGGAAAAAGTTGTAAGCTAATGTATTTATGTAATATTTTAATTACTTCGTAATATATTAACAAAACAGTGATAGAGTTTTTCTCCTTGATGATACGATTATCGGAAATATAAAATAATTACTATTAATGTTGCTTCAAAACCACACTAAAACATATATAATCAACAACAAAACGCATTAATTAAAAAAATCCACTCGCCTAACACCCAACTATGACCCGTGTTAGTCAAGTAATCCGCAAGGAGTGTTCCACCTATAAGGAAGACAAATTGAGCTTCTGTCCTGAGAAGGATCCTACGTGGGATTATATACAGACATTAACACGAGATTATTCATACGCAGGTCATTTCCAAAGTGATATTGTTAGGCCTTTCGACCTGCGTTGACAGTTCTCAGTACAGGGGCACTAACAAAATGTATTTAGGTATCTTATTTGAAATGTGTTCACTTGTGTGTACGTTGGGTATGATATTTTGTTGTAAAATAAACAAATAATGAAATACACTGAACAGTCACATATATACCCCATAATTAGATCGAGTCGTGTATCGTTAATTAGATCGAGTCGTGTATCGTGGGTATCAGGAACTACGAGAGACTTTTCGGTCTCATAAACACCCAGACCCGAAACAAATATTTTCCAATTAATTTTAAATCAAAGTTGAAAGTACTTCTTATGTGAGATACCAAATTCCAATTTACTAGTAACTGAAACCATTTCTAAATTCGTATCCAAGTAATACGTTCCTAGAAATGTATGACGAGATAGTTACTTTACACTTCTCAACTTAAAAGTTTACCGTAAGTATAAAAGTCTTGTATACTCTTAAAAATATAGGTTGTAGTAATATAGTACTAACTTTCAACGTATTTTCTCTAAACACGTATTAAATAGATTACAGATCTCTTGCAATAAAAGGCAATTCAAGTATTTGTGATTTTTAAACTAACGAAACATATAAAATTGCATTTTCAGTTAAATATCAACAAAAGTGACCACTGTGGAATAAAGAAAAAAACACCGAAATAGGGTTAACCAAAAAACTACCAAAATAAAACAGTAAAAAACGCAAACATATGCAGAACGTCTCCAATGAGATTACAAAATATTCAGAGAACATAAAAATTCCGAGCAAACTTACAGTATTCTGGGGAAAATAATGGAAAGGGGCGTCGTGTGACCAAGGGCACTAAAGCTTGGCCACATCTTCATTTACTATTTAAAATACACCCGAGCACAAAACTCGGCAAGGAATTTTATCCTTATTTAGTTATTTGAGCTTTTTATTCACCAGGAATAGTACAGTCGTTGCGTAAATGCAAAAGCAGGAAAATATATCCGCGGCTTTTATCCCAAATTGAGCGAACAAAAGCGAACCCTCATTGAGGTCGTTGGCTTCGGGCCGTGGACCCTAGATATAGTAGGTGTGATATGAGGCTATATAAGGACCCGGTAGTTCCGTCGATCGTTGATTTAATGTAGTTTGACGGGAAAGAGTAACATGGCGTCAAGAATAGTTATGGAAAAAAGTTGACCTTGATTTGTTCTTCGAAACAGTTTCCAAACAGAAAAAAATGTATAATGAACCGTTTCTTTGATTGATTGCTGCTTTTTTCTCTTTAACTCATTATCATTTTTGTATTTTATGTGTGCTTTATTATGTCCACCTTTTGTTTCTCTTTTTCTCTTCTTTTGTATTTGTTGATTTAGTTTATGAGTGTAAAACTTGTTATTGGCGTTTTGCCTGTTAAGTAATTATTTTATGTACTTCTCTAGCTGTTAGTTTTTCTTATATAATAAACTAAAAATAAAATAAAAGTATAGACGTGTTAAAATTCAGCGTAGTAGTGGGTGGTAATTGCCACAGATAACCATTTATACAAAGCACTAAGCCAATTTCTCATCACTTTATTTTATTGAACTAAATAGCGAGACGAGCATGCCTTTCGCCTGATGGTAAGCGATATGACTGCTCATGAACCGTAGCAAAACCAAACAACACCTTGAATTACAAAGCAACGCTTGGCATTCTACTGCGCTCGCCATCCTGAGGCATAAGATGTTAAGTCTCAATACGTCCAGTAGTTATTCTAGGCACAATGTCCTTCAAACGAAACACAAGAGTGCATTATCACTGTTGTTTGGATGGAGATATGGACTTTGCGGTGGTACACTGAGGCGGCCTCTCACATATGAGAAACCTTTTACCTACCACCAGATATTTCTCCGATCTGTTCTTAAAAATATATATCAGTAATAAACATGGACGGCGCTTTTTAATTATAATACGCTAATGCGTGAGCATGTTAGGAACCTTCAAGGAACCATCACGTATTTTCTTTATAAATAAATCTGTTCAGCCCACTGAACGGAAACAATTCTATAACATTAAATTTACATTAAATGAGAATGTTTTCACAAGTTTATTGAAACATTAATGTATATAATATGTTATTAGAGTATGTCTTTGAAGTTATTCGTAGGTTCTCGAAACTTCTACATGAGTATCTGTTAGCATATAAAGGATAAGATGATTATATTAAGATTCTCGCATTCTGTTACTAGCTAAACGAATGTAGAAATTGTTTCAGAAAATGTTTGCTCTTTTCAGTGTTTTTTAGTATTATATTTATTTCCATTGAATGATGAAAATTCTATTCGATGTAGTTAAACATGTAAATTGTAAGAACTAATATTCGTTTTTTAGAATATCATATTGAGAGCGTATTTTCTACAGAACTTGTTTGATTTTCGATGTACATAATTACTTATTGCTTCGGCCTAGCACTATCACTAACATCAAAGTTATTATAATAGTTTAATATAATAGTATCTGTTGCATATAAAACTCCGTTCTAAAGTTCACTTATTAAAAACTACTTGAATTATAGAATACCGGATTCGCTTATTTCTTCGTATTTCTACATCGGACATTATTTAAATAATATGTGCCTATGCATTTACCAACATATCTTATGTCATGTTGCATAAAAACATTTGTACGGCTTTCATTATGTTGCCGATCTCACTAATTTAATCTCTACCAGTAAGATATTGCTAAGTCTGTATTTCAGTGAGCATTGAAAGGTCTTAATCATTAAGAATCATTCAGAGCCTAGAATCGCATCTCTCAAGATAAATATAAGTTGTCTCATTTCCCAGTCCATGAATTTTCCTAGTGGAAAATCAGTGAGCATTGAAAGGTCTTAATCATTAAGAATCATTCAGAGCCTAGAATCGCATCTCTCAAGATAAATATAAGTTGTCTCATTTCCCAGTCCATGAATTTTCCTAGTGGAAAAAACGAGTAAACAATACATGAAAAAGATTGAAATCACACTTTTCACTTTTAACCTTTTACTAAACTTAGATATTCTGAACAAGACCAAATCAAACAACATTCCACATCTAAAAGTAGCCCTAAGAAGAAAACACACAAATTGCGAAAACTCAGCGATTTATCGAGACAAAAACCCAATAACACAACACTAATCAATCCATCGGAAACATAAGAGCTCTCAATAGGCGCAATATCGGCCGGTTGAGATGGCGGGCGGTCGTGACGTCATAATTCATGACGCGACATCCGCCCGCATTCTGGCCGCGCACGCATGATTTACGAGCCTTGCACTGCCTGTGCATTTACAAACAATGTCCATAGATACACAACAGATAAATACAGGCGTGAAATCACTCGGGTTGGACGTCATTTGTAATTCCATCCATATAAATATGCAATTTCTAGTGGGATAACTCAATTTGTGAAATTAAAGTGCATGGGCCACCACGTAATGTTGGCAAACGGATCAGAAGTAGCTTTCAATATGTTCACGATGGTCACGGGTTCAAATCCCAAGGCACATCTCTGACTTTTCGGAGTCTTATTATGTGTATTGATAGTCGTTCACCACACGCTATAACGGTGAAGGAAAACATCGTAAGTTAACCTGCATTCCATAACGATTTGTTGGAATTTCGATGGTGTGTAAATTCCACCAACCCGCACTAGGCCAGCGTGGTTGTCTATGTTGCTTAACCCCTAGCAATCATCTTCTCGATTGTATAGGAACCTCGTTCCCTCCAGTAGGACGTGTTTGGACTGATACAGTACATTACAACTCAATTTAAAGTTTCTATAGAAAACCGTTATTTATAGACTACTAAATCTACATTAAACTGAAATTCAATCAGGTATCAATAAATGTAATTTAATAATAAAATAGAAATCACAATCCTTTAACACAATAAAACATGGACAGGTTGTCGCTAGGCCGGTGAAAATAAAAACACAACTCTAAATAGAAACCTGAAACAGTATAGAAAGAACCGATCAATCTGTATTATTTAGAGGTGTACGATAAATTGA
Source organism: Hyles euphorbiae (assembly GCA_023078785.2). Taxonomy (NCBI): domain Eukaryota; kingdom Metazoa; phylum Arthropoda; class Insecta; order Lepidoptera; family Sphingidae; genus Hyles; species Hyles euphorbiae. Next base: position 8,162,733 of record CM041046.1, read on the forward strand.
ACCGTCAAATTACTAAGAAAATTGGTCCATCAATTACCGAAATTCTGGTGAGAATCTCTACGAAACCTCAATCTATATTTAGATAAATTCTGGTCATTACATAACAGCAACCACAAATAACACAGAACGTCGACATAACTCAATAATTAAGTTCAGGTTGTAGATTCAAGAAGTATTTATAAGTTAATAATTAAACTGAGGGAAGATCATATGTCTAGAATTAAAGAAATATTAAAATAATTATATTCGATGTGTGGAAACGTATTTATTAAAATATATTTGATACAATATGGGAGTGACATCTTAAAAACAGAAAATGTTACGAAAATATAATTTTATTGTACGGCTGTTTATTTGATAAGTTTTCACGCCATATCCATGTGTTGTATTTGCAAAGGTTTGAAGTCATCCAGGAAAACATGAAAGCCAACGTAATGGTTTTTGGTACTATCGCGAATGTTACACTTTTTTATTGAAATGAATGGCGAGACAAGCATACCGTTCGCCTGATGAAACAATACCAAGAATTGCGGGAGGCCTATGCTCAGCAGTGGATTTCCTGTGGCTGAGATGATGATGATGATGACCAAGAATTAGAATGTAATGCTTGGAATTCTCATTATGTCCAGTAGTTCCGCTGCCTACAATGTTCTTCAAACCGGAACACAACATTGCATTACACTGCGATTTGGGACGAGAAATAGACATTGTGATGGTACCTACCCAGGGGGTCTCTCACATAATTATGAGAGACTAACACCAGTAAAATAAAACAACTTTGGTTTTGGATTTTATCGCGGATTTGGTTTGAGAGCTGATGTTTTTACAATAATTCGTGCTAAGGGCTAATTTAAAGCGAATATTGAAAAGAAAAGAAGACTTTGTTATTAGCCGGGATACTAGAAGTAGAACATAATATCGTCGCCAAAACAGTTGTTTAAAAGAAAAGCTATTAACAGAAACACTAATTTTTGGTCATCGTAAGTACTACGCAATAGAATCTTGGCAAACAAATGGACGCGCATTTTCACTGGAACCTCTGCTATAAGTTTTTCACGCATCTATGCATATATTCATCAATAGGAATACAACCTAAAACAGCCCATTATAAAACCGAAATCGCAATCACACACTCACAATCCATTAAACATTTGACAGAAACAAAATGAAATAATAATTTGCCGTCGATTTGGACGTGGGCACATATATGCACACGTCATCAATCACAGGGCGCGGTAAATGTGCGCAGTACATTAGCTCCTTAATTAAAGTCCCGTACAGATGACGCTGCCGGCCGTCATATATATCAATTAATTCTTGTCACCAAACAAATTTGGCTGACGAGTATTTAATTATTATCAAAGTTGGACTGACAAATCACTTTGTACTATTGACCGTTGTGCGGTAATAATGAATTATACTTATGAAATTGTTTAATTGAATTTTCCGTTAATTGAGCGTTATTTGTGGATTTTGATATTTCTAAAACGGGCTAATATTATTGTTAGTTTATTTAAAAATAATCTCTACAGCATTAATGAACGTCAAATCGTGTAATCATATGACATGGTGGTGCAATATTAATTGTCACTAATACTCGTAATAATTGTAGCTATGGTTCTTGTGTTCTTTTAATATTTTTCTTTCGTTCTTTCAAATCACGACCTCTTCATGCTTGCTTAATTAAATAAAAGATCTAAGATTTCCAAGAGTAACTAAAGTGTGCTTAAAAACGTTATTGGTCAAAATATATATTGGAGAGCAAAAGAAAACCAATATGTGATAATACATCCCTTTTTATATTTAGGTGACAATCGAGTTCACCTAATGGTAACTGATTCATGAATCTCAACAGCATGGGGAATATAAATGCGCTGCTAGCCTTCTTTTAAGGGCTATTGTCGTATTGAAGTTTCTAAGCTAATCATTTTGTAGTTCCATAATACATTTCAATTAAGTTCGAGACAGTGGCATGCCATAGGAGAGGCTTACGTTAATCACTGAACGCGGGTGGTCTAATTTTGATGATGATCATAATATTTAAATTATTGACAAAACTTCAACGCTACTACCAAAAGAAACCCCCATTGAGTACAACACATAACATAATATAAGAGAAAAGAAAATAAAGGCAGGTACGAGTAAACATTGCGTCATCGATACACGATACCTTTAGATTATCAGCTTACTTACTCAGCACAGCCATCAAGGAAGATTATGGCGCATAGCAATAGCCTTTATTATATATCGCACAAAAACTATAAGATGCTATGAAAGTATATAGTCAATATATTATACCAACCGTATGAGTACAGTTGTATGTATTTTTTCGAGTTATTTCATACGTGATATCAGCGAGAGAAATATCTTGTCGATATAAGATTTGATCCATTATTTTGTGACCTATTTGACATATTTTGTCAAAACTAATTAATATCACAGCTCATTAATTAATATGAATTCTGCCAGTAGATCAATGCAACGATTTAGCACTATTTTTGTTAATTACTGAACTCTCATTAATTAATTACAATCATAGCTTAATTTTGGTATTTAATTGCGCTTATTTGATCTTATTTGGAGTATTTATTGAGCACACTTTATATAAATATAATATTTACTCAAAATGTAATTAATACAAACTCAACCAATTACTATAGTTTTATTATGAAAAGTTATACTGTGCTGTACTGTATCAACCCTTTTACGACCCCCTGCGAGGCTCTCCTCTACAATCGGTAAGGCCATATAGTCTGCCACACTAGCCTAGTACAGGATAGCCGAGTTTACATACCAAAGAAGACAGAAAATCTTGCCTTTTTGTAACAAGTGGTTACTCACAATGTTTTCATTCACCGTTATAGTGGTGATTAACTAGCTATCAATCCACATGATTTGGAAAAATCCGAGGCGTGCCCTGAGTTTTGAACTACCTTGAAAATGTTTTAGCTTCGTCTAGTCCATTACGATGTTATATTCATTTGATTAATCCTTAGAGTATTTATATATAGAGGGAGCGCTGCCATACATTCGCGTTTTGAAAAACGTAGATATTTTCGTGTTCGTAATGTTGGTAGCCCTCCTATATTAGTGAAAATTGAATTAATGATTTAGTAATAAATTGCTATTTCCTTATATACTATAAGGATTAATCATATATTAATACACGTAGAAAATATAACAAGAATAAAATGATGGCGTGTTAACAACATCGTAAAAAACCATAATAGGTACAACAGAACATAACAAAACATAAAATATTCCACTCGTTGTTCAAACAATTTAATCTAATCCAAACTAAATATGGAATATGGGAAAGTCCGGCGACTGGGTGACAAGCCCGGTCGGTATAAACTACTAAACGGCTTGTCAACCACAGCTACCATTGACTTTCAGATCACGTACTTGCAATCTGCATGCCAGGACGTTGTTAGGGGACGCCAAAAAAATTACTAACTCCCCTGCACTTGATTTAAAATATTCCGCTGGGTCACTATTTGTTTTTGAGCGTTTTCTTTCAATCCTTAAATGTCAAAAGCATCGTTTGTTTATGTAAGAACAATATTTATTTAACAATACCCGACAGTATGATTTTGGATTTAGTTATAGTGATTTTTGTAGTATAGTTTTGTTAAGTGTGGTATAGTGATTTAGATTTCAAAGTATAGTTGATGGGTGTATAAAAACATATAATATAAGCGTTTTGGTATACTTCCACTGTAAGCTTATGTTGGTTCTATTTAAAAAAATATATAAAAAAAAAAAAACAAAAAAATATCAATCCACATTGTATGTATCTGCCTATATACGTCCCACTGCAGGGCACGGGGTTCCTCTATAGTCGACAGCAGGATTGAGAGTGTTTAACCTAAAGGTCTGAAAATGTAATTGGAATAGTTGTCATGGTGTTAACTGTGTAATTCTGTAATGTATATTTGATTAAACCAATAAAAAGTGATCTGTAAGTCTGTAAGTGGTTTTATATCAAATTAATATGTACGCTTTACAAAATCTATGCAGATTTTGAATTCTCAATTAGCGCAGAATCCCGATAGTCTAATGAGTCAATTTACTGCAATTATTTTACGAGTACCTGTCAACTTTAAAAAAATATATCAGTTAATAATAATATAATTCACGTCAATACCACCATTACACTGCTGGTGAAAGAATATTTTCTTATTCCCAATTGTAAAAGCCACCTGTCGTTTGAGTTCAAAAGCTCATAATACTTTCAAGCAATGAAATATGTTAAAATAAACAAACACAAGCCATTCCAGACAATACATAATACATCTTGTAAGTATTATAAACTTAAATTGTAACTTGAGTTTCGACTGGGGTAAATATACCGCTCCGGAAATAACGTCTTCATCATCCCAAATAATTTCGAACGTTTACGTACTCGTTGAATCTTAAACTCTTGAACGGGTTATATATCACATTCATTTCAATAACAGTAGATACAGTCAGCAAAATAAATCGCTACATATTTATGAATTTTGAATGGTCTTATCATCCAAAATAATAATAATTCCCAATATCGTATAGCACTTATCGACAAAGAAGACATTACTTGATTATACTTTCCGAGTACAAACTAGTAATTAGAAATTTTAATTCATAAAAGGGTTATCAAAAAATGTCAAGTGTGTAGCGATTTATGTTGCTGACTGTACTATCATGAGGAGAATGTTGGTTTTACTAGAAAATGTTTTTGAAGGAATGTACATGCATACATATGCGCATGCAATTTTCCCAGAAGGGGTAGGCAGATGTCGGGAAACTCACGTTTCGCCCTGTGTGTTCCACGTCACGATGTGATTGGGGAAGAACCTAGAAAATATTCCTGACCATAGGTTGATAACATTAATGAATAGAAAAGTCAAATATCAGTCTGCCTGACTTACGATTCGAACCTGAGATATTAGCATTGCAATCGTACTATTGCACAACTGCGACATACACTCATTATTGATACCATAAATAACATACATAATTATATGTATCCAGCCAGATATATGTACATATCGACGCAGGAAAGCGATTTTGTCGTATCTCAAAAAATGCGTATATGCGTTTTGTATATTATTTAATTCATAAAAAAATACCGCATTGAATTTCCTGGTGAAAATGTAAGATTTTATTTTAAAATATTATTAATAAAGAAATGGTATTCCTAAGTTTTTTAGTTTAGTGGTTATTCATTTTTTAATATATTTTTTTATTCTGGTGTATAATTGCTTGTTTCGAGATACGACAAAATCGCTTTCCTGCGTCGATATTATAAGATTCAGTTGATTCTAAATAGTTTATAATGTTATGTTATTTTTAATGTCTACGCTGTGAGACAGATATATTGGATTTATAAGCGATTTTTTTATTATTAGATAGTATTTTTCTTCTATGTAAAATATTAAATACTATTACTTTCCTTTCTAGTTATTATATTATTAGAATGAAAGTAGTTTGGATACAGACTGTAAACTTACATTTATAAATACACAACGAATAATAATACTTATAAATAAATAACACCCAGACCCAATCAAATACCTGTGGAGTACACAAATATTTATCTCGGTGCGGGGATCGAACGCGCGTCCTGACGCTTTACAGCCAGCGTTCAACCAAAAGCGCTACGAATGCTTTCTAATAAATAAATTAAACGATTATACAGAGTGATATTGACACATGTTACTTAAATTAACCCACATGTTTTTCATCACCCCAGGTGACATTGTATATAATTTGAACGTAATATGAGAATATTTTATATCATAAATCGTGATTTTCGTTTTCACGATTTTTGGACTTTCCATGTAGATAAGAGTATTTTTACCCCTTAGATAAACGTCAGTTCGGTTGACGTACCTTATCTGAACTAAAAAATATTCAGTATCTATAGGGGTTGATCTAAAGCTTTGAAACCTAAAATACTGTTTTTTGACAAAACCATCAGGACGTTTTTATTCTAATTTGGCACAATAGTACCTAAGGGGATTAAGGGATATGTGTTTTAAATTAAATAATACTATATGTCATTATCACTCTGTATACATACGTACTACTACTACGTTTATAGATTTCTGTTATAGCTATGGTAACATGTAGTATATTTTTATTATATAAAGCGAACCAGTGATATAGCAAAAATAAATTATACCTTGTTTATTAACTTAAGCATCGTGCTGTTGTGAACAACAAAGTAGGGATAAGCCTTGTAATACTTTATTGATGAAGCTGTCATACTTTCATAAACAATGTTCCTTTAAAAGCTGATTAATTTACTGCTATTAATTTTACAGTCAACTATAAAATTATTGAGTAATTTGTTAATTATTTAAGAAATCGGATTTAATATGTTTATTTATTTATGTTTTATATACAAAGTTGTGTATAAGTGGACTTCTCTACTAGTCGACCTTTCGATGGAACAGATGGAATTAGTAGGCGCAAAAATTCAAAATACGAGTATATATATATATATATATATTGTTTGTAAAGTGAAGGAAAACATCGTGACCTCATGTACATAAATTCAGCTACAAGGAAAACAAGAAAGGAATATTTTTAGTACACACCTAAAACAGCCTTTAAAATTCCCATTAATTTTTAATACAATCTTTTGATTAGCCCATTCACGTCACTTCATTAAGCCGGGTTTATTACGACGGTTTTGGTAAATTCCAACATACGAGAATGACGCATTTGAGCAATTTAATGTGGCGCGAGAAATGTGGTGTTAACGCAGAATTCTATACGATGTCATTAGCTCACAACGGGATCAATCACACGAATTATTACTCCATCACCACGCGGTAATACTTGCGACACGTAGGCAATTACAGAGACATCCTTGCGATATTAAAGCCTTCGTAAATTTGACATGACTTAAAATTAATCTGGAGACGCGGCGCCTACCCAATACATGACGGGTTGCGCTTTGGTAAATTTAATAAAGAGCCGCCACAGAAGCCCGTGCCGCAAGATTGATGTGCTAAAAACGGGTCGAGTGAAAAAGGAAATTAAAAACACGCCAGCTATTCCGAAACATCTGAAACACTGGCGACAATTTCACCAACACCTCGATGCTTATTAAACTTCTATTTTGTAGTTTGTTTGTTTGTTTGTAGGCCTTAAAATTAGTTTCTGCTTTGAATAATTGCATCTACATTCGTTTAAATATTTGAACTTGCATCACAAATTCACAAAGGAAATATTTGTTCGAAAAGAGTTAGTTTGCCAACACATTGAATGATTTTAAAGGGCCCTCAGGTACAATTTTTGCGTTCAGTCGACGCGCAGACTGATTTATACCGAATGTTGCGTCTGGTTGACAGTGACAAATGACGTCACCGGGCCGGTCATGGGCCGCGTGTTTTGCGTCACTTGCCTGCATACGCGGCCGTGACGCAACGACATATTTTGCCTTGTTTATAGCTCGCCCGCATATTTGAGTTATGGCGCGTTTGTCTCACGCGTGACGCTCAGAAAGATGAATTTATAGGTAAGAAGAACGCGAAACGCGGAATATTTTATGCGTATGAGTGGCGGGGGTTGGGCGATAGCGGTTTTCGCGGCAATTTACGTTGCCAACAAACCCTTTCCGCGTTGGGTTACCGCTTTACCGCCGTATAAAAATACGCGCAACGCATATTTTAATCACCGAATTGTTCCGGGAATATTGTATCGACACACGCATTTGTGCGGCGCGCCAACCAATCCCGGATTTAACTTCTGTTGATTTTTAACACGTTAACTGCCAATAAAATGAGTATACTTTTCAATGTTGTTCGATGATTAATAATTCTTGATGGAGAGTCAGAAATTATTCCGCATTAATAAAACCCATTATTAAAAGTATATTCTAACTAATTAATAAAAAAAACAATCGATGAAAATTTTAAAAAAGATGTTATTTTTCGTTGGATTGATAGGAAATTTAGGCATCGCACAACATTGACCGCGTTGGCAGTTAACGTGTTAAACATTAAAAGTTGTCGCCAGCAGGGCGCTCTATATAGTGAGTATCGTATCGTATCGTATCGTATCAGCCCATATACGTCCCACTGCAGGGCACGGGCCTACTCTACAATCGAGAATACGTTTGAGAGTGGTTAGGCCATATAATCCACCACGCTGGCCTAGTGCGGGTTGGCGGACTTACATACCATAGAAATTCTTATAAATCGCTATGGTATGCAGGTTTCCTCACAATGTTATCCTTCACCGTTTTAGTGCGTGGTGATTGACTATCAATACACACATGACTCCGAAAAGTCAGAGGTGTGCCCTGGGATTCGAACCCGCGACCACCGCGAACATGTTGGCAGTCGCGTCTAGTCCGATTACCAACAGGCCACCACGCACATAGTGAGTACAAAAATAAAATACAATTTGTCAACGTGTGACAAAGTCGAAACCAACAAATGCTCAACTGTTTTTTATACGTTTTTTTGTATTTAAATAGATTCAACCATTTTAACGTTTTCGATTCACTACAATAGGTCTGGCGCAGACTTATTATGCAAATATTATCGAATTGTAGCATGAAAAACCTACATTTGTGTTTGTGGTATCGAAAACCGTGTGTTAATAAATGAGAAAACAGTTACAATATAGGTACAAGCATCGTTACATAATAAATGAAAGAATATGTTTGTTCTTTCACCTAACAATAAAACAATATGTGTCAGTAAAGTTTTCTTAAATATAGTTTATGGACAACTTATTTACTTATACTTTGGACAATAGTCGACAACTTATTTTTTCTTCTAAAATATATTTGGTGCAGAATATAATGGCACGTAATCCTACTCCGAAAAAGCCCTGAGTTACAAAAAAAAATGTAATGCATTCTAACAACCTAATGACTGCATTAATATCAATTGGTACTTAGGATATTTGTAAACACTATTTTAGCAAAAATCCAATTATTATATCGTAAACATAATAATTATACTATCTGTGGAAATCATTGGGGGAGGCCTATGTTCAGCAGTGGACTTCCTTTGGCTGATGGATGGATGGATGGAAACATAATAATAATAAAACAATAAATTAGAAATTATAATAGATCAAAGCACCAAGGTACCAGGGGATCATAACATCGAAGTTTTAATAATGATAAATCGTGTTTAATACCGTGTTTAGAATCATATACGACGTAATGAGAGCTGGCGCATTCTCTGTATAATTACTACGATCATTAATAACTAACGGATGAGACATTGCTTTAATATGACATCACACACCCACACACACACACATACACACACACTGATGTCGCACGTATAAGATTATGATGAAGTTTTAATCGGAATTTGTGTGTGACTTTATGAGTATGATCGGTTGCTTTGACATTATTTTGGGGGGATTTTGAAATCATAACTTACTATGCTAAAAATAGTACGACTAAGTTTAAGTAAAACTCTTAACTTTTCTTTATTTTTGCTATGAATGGCATTATTATTACTTTATTTTTACTGAGTTAATCCTACAAAACACAAAATCACACTCGATTACAAGTTTGACCTGCTTAAAGAACATTTCAGCCGCACTTCTTTAACACCTCAATTAATTGATTAAATCTTTCCAAATAACCAAATCTTTATTTCAACGGCTAAGATTTAGATCTAACATATTTATTTTTTCTTATGGGTGTCGAACTTTTCATATAAACATACAAAACCAAGCATATATTGACAAAATGTACTCATTAAAAAAACGTTCATTTATAAGAAATGAAGATTTTAAATGTAGCAATGTAGACAAACATACAAATGCTCGGAAGAAATCTTTTAAAAAAATAAAAATTATGACAAACACACAACTTCAATTCATACAATTTGAAATAAAATCATGCAAAACGCTCCATGGTACAGTTACACGGAAACGGCGCCAAATGAAATGGTCATTTAATATTCATTGACAATAAAATTGAGGGAATGGCGGTAAATTGACATTTAAAAAGGCTCATTAGCCCTAATTACGATCGAGTGCGTCTAGAGCGACGCGATTTAAATTCAACAAACATTCTCTATCACCCTTGACCTGGTTAAATATTTATCAAACCTATTACAAATTATGCGAGAGATAGCCCACTAGGATGATCTAATTACTACCAAAATAAAGATCCTAGGTCCAAAACCTGAGTACACGCCACTTGTTTCCAGTTTATGAAATAACCCAACTGAATAATAAATAACTTCAATTAATTTTATCGCTTAAATTATAAATAAAATCAGTCTAAAGATCCCTGCATGTGACACGATAAAGTAGAAAGCATTCTCTTGAATGCTTTGATACTAGGTGCCCGTGACAAAATAATAAAGAGAGCATTCCGTAACTTGCCTAAAAAGTAGTACACCGATCGTTGTCACACAATTTTCTCTTTCACAGTTACAATTTTATTATGGATCCACGTGATTTTATCAAATCAGAAATATAATTCTTGGTTTTCAGCCCACGACTTTCTTCCTAAGCATTCTCTCAGAAGTTAATGCACTGCTCATAATATTTCTGTTAATCATAAAAATACATATCACAATTACGAATTTGTAATACCAATAAAATACACAGAAAGCTTCCGCTACATTGGCAAAACAGAAGCTATGGTGATGATTTCCCAAAATTATTATGATACCCTTGGCCTGATTCAATATATTTTTTGCTCAGCAATATCTTCGAAGAAAATATTACACATAAACTGTCGTAGTACGGCTCTACGCGATTTCGTAGATGCGTAGGCCGCCTACGATTATTTGCTGCTCGTAGCGCATTTCTTACGTCACATTTCATAAAGCTAGGATTTCCATTTTCTTACAAGGAAATTCGCAAAACAATGAAATGAGAATTGTTTATCATCTCCGTTATTGAATTTAATGTAATTTAAATAATAGTACTCAGAATTTGTGTATGAAACAACTTTTCTAACCTTATTTATGGATATTTTTTTGTTTCATTTCAATTCTTTCCGTTATTGAATTTAATGAAACTCTTTAAGGGTAGTACTTAGAATTTTTGTTTGCAACAACTTTTTCTTTACCTTGGTATGAAACTATTTTTTGTTCAATTTAAACAAGAAGCTAGTTCAAAATACATTAATACCCTTCGAAAAATAACATCGAATCATTTACAATATTGATACAATTCTCGACAGTACTCCGAACAATATGTGCCCGAACTTTCCAACAGTATCGATTAAATAAGAAATATCATGATAAATGGGTGTTACGACCTTGTAATTTATGCTTTCGGGCCATTCACAGTCGCTGCAAAACATTTACCAAAGTAAATCATTCTATAGCTAATATATTGCTCTGCTTGTCGCGAGGTAAAACAAAATTGAAATTATTTTATATTTATGCCAGCAATAAATAAATGTTTATTAATGTTTGGACAGTTGAAAAACAATCTTACAATAAAAAAACATCAATTTGCTGACAAAAATTGCACTTCTTCTTCTTCTTTTAAAAGTTGTATGGCTCCATCGGAATTCGATGATTTTGCCAATGTCGAAGTAGGGCAAGAAAGAGGAATAAAAATGGCGTGGTGATCAGTATAAATTTAATTTGTTGTAGTATTTACTGGTATTGCCCGGTGTTTATAGAGTTGTAGTTATCTGAAATATACCAAACACCAACTACCATAAGACAGCACACATATATAAAATAACACATGTATTAAAAATATAATAGTACTTCAGAGACAAACACAAAGAAAGGGAAACGAATACAGGCGATAGTTACAATTGGATTTGGTTAATTCTAATAAATTTGAAAAAGGCAATGTTCATAGAATCGTTACTTAAAGTTAAAACAAATGGGATATTAATTGGACGAGGAACATCTACAGGGATAAGGTCGTAAAGAGGAGCCAGTAGTCTAGGACACGAGAAGAATAAATGCTCGAGGGTGCCTTCCTCTAAGCCACACTCACAAAGAGAGTGGTCTCGAACTCTAATTTTTGCTAAAAATACTGGGGTACAAACAAATCCAAGTCGTAGTCTAGTTATAGTTGATACAAGAGCTTTACTCAGGTATTTGTATTTATTAAACCAACATTTAGGCGGAATTGTAGGTTGTATGCTACCATAAAACTTCCCTTTGATTAGATAAGACCTCTGCCAAAATTGCACTTAACACGTGTCCATTTCAAAAACTTTTTACTGGTGATAAAAATACCCACTTATTTTATTTCAGTCAATAAAGTTGACATCACACTATACTTTTTCTGATAATGGGGATAATTATCAAGTAGGTAACAGGAAAATAATTCACCATGAAGTGCATTGTGTATGGAAAGAATTCATACAAAGAAACGTGACGTCACTGCCACAGAATAATTTATTTAAATCTTTGTTGTACAAAAATTTAAACCACTATATAGAACAATAATTCATATTAAATTATTAAAATTAACAATACTAAAATCTGCATAAAGTTAAAGGTAGATACAGTTATTGCTTGCGTGTGTTAATTATAGGACCAGATGTTTCTACTATGTCTTTTTATTCAATTGTTTAATCTGTTCCATTTCGCCAGATATTAAATATATATTGTACATACTGTTGCCTTATTCAATTTTACATGTGTTGTTTAATTACACACATTCCTTGATAAAAGTAAATAAAACTCAATATTTGGTGCCAACAAAAATCATAACACCCCAAAAGAAACGTGAAAATAAATCCTTACAAAAGGAACAGCCGCAATGCATTTAGTTGATCCGCGGCACGACGCGCGGCAGCATCCCTGGCTTCTTTCAAGGCATCGAGCCACTCTCACACCTCAGTGGATGTATACGTGTTTGTTTGTACGTTTCACACGTTGTGAGGCGCGACGTGTCGAGACGAGTACTGTTCACGCCGTGGAGTAGTAAAGGATCGCTTTTTACGTACAGATGTTTGAAGCTAACTACGCTACGGATTTGGAAATTTTGACGCCTGTTAATTTGCCTAATGTACTGAGAGTGCTGTGTTGATTTTGTGTGTTTTCGGGGCTTAAGATGTAATTAATATGAGTAACTATGAGCATGCATATAAATATAATTACATTAGTTAGTTTATTAGAGTAATGTCAGACGAGAACTTTAGTAGAAAATATGTGTTATTAACCCAGTGTATGATAAATTGTACTTTTATTGTGTATACTTATATATTTGTAAGTATAAACGCGGCGGGTTGTAATAAAATATTCTGAGTAATAAAACACTTTACAGACACCACTAAAATGGCTTCCACTCCGTTAAAATTTCAACCAGAGCTCGAGAAGACACAACAGTTTGAAATTGGAGACAGTATTTGTAACAAAACTTTACGGCTTTAACAATAGAAACAAAAACGACGAGGGTGTTGAAGTTTGTAAGAGTAGGTTGGAGTGATGTCGTTTGTTACGATCCGTTGACCGAATGATTCAATGCGGGTCCAGCATTCAGTTTTATCTAGTGGATCGGAACGTCCTGTCGTGCCTCCCGCGCCGCTCCCGGCGAACGAGCGAGCCGAAATTGCGTCGCCCATACCGGCAAAGCACCCGATAAAACACTTCTACTGAACTAAAATTTCACCAAATTGAAAACCCTCGCGCTTAGCACGCCGCTTTTAGTGCGAACTATTCATTGAAATTGTTATTTCGTGTTCTGTTACAGTTATTTTTCAATCAAAAAGCTGAACGTTTATTTGTTTGAAATGGCGGTGTCCAATCTCCGCTGTTTGATTTAGCCTGCACATCCTAATGTCATATCAATAATTGAGTTGCTTTTTGTTTGAATAACCAAATTGGTGTGGACATGCACTTCGTGCGTTTTTTCAAATATTTGATGGAAATTTGAGTATTTTTCTAACGCCGTTTGAAATCGACCGTCGGATTAGGAATTAGAAATACATTTTTATTGGAACTGACTGGATTGAGTTTGAAATTTTGATTAGATCCGCTGCACGTTTTTAAATGGACCGATTCGGTGTAGACTATTAACCAGTGAAGCCCTTAGTCGTGTTGAGGGTTGAGCACCCTATAAACCGTTGCCAATTTCGTTCGTGTAATATGTAACACGTTGGCAGAGCTCGGCGTCTCACTGCGCTCTCTCCAGCGGCCCTTGACGCGTATCCGAGCGTCTGCGGATCACTAATTACTGCGTACCACCGTTCCTTCCGCATTTTTCATACAGATCACGGACCCACTCAAGTCGAGCGATATCGATTGGGAAAGTTCTGGGGGAATTTCTTGCGGTACCGCAGAGGAATCGCGGGAATGCAGTGAGGGAATGCTCCTTTGTCCTCTTCGAAAAAGGTTGCGCAATTACGTAACTCAAACAATATTGTCGCTATTGTGTTGTTTGATCAGGTATTGTGAACAGAATTTATGCTTCTTTGTAAAGTTCATGTCAGAGATGTTGTTATTTTGTTTTGAACATGTGATAAAAACTACGTAGAACGTCCAGTTTGGTGTTACAAAATGGGTATATATTTTCAAAGGCTTAAAAACATTTTATTAACCAATAAAATATGTTTTTAACAGGAAAATGTTATAATATTATGTTAATCTGATTTCGCCAACATCCAAAAATATCTAATCGTAATATTTTCCTTCCCGAACCCAACGTATAAATATAATATAATCATGTTCGCTAATCCTATTTGCAAGAAGTGGAAGTGCACAAACAATTCCTGAGCGTGGGTGACGTTCGTACACGTAACACAAGCCAAACAAGAAATCCGTGATCAAACACCTGCGATTACGTTCGACATCTACGTGTTCTCGTTTATGTGAAATTAAACACGTCATTTTAGACACATCTACATTTTCGTTTCTCTAGTCTAGTGGCAGTATTTAGGTTGTGAATTGTGAAGGCTTGGGTTTGATTTTCAAGTCTTGCATTACGATTTGTAACAGTTTTTATGTTCGAAATATCTTATATGAATCTTCTGCGGAAATACAAATCCTCCAAAACTTAAACCTAAGAAGCATAATATATTAAGTTTAATATCGATACACAATAGTACTCGTAAACATTAATATAAACGGAGCTGAATATAAATTGAAGTAAACCAATTAATTGAATCTGTTTATTCATAATACACAAAAATCAAATTTCATATAGTAACATAGTTATCCGAATAGGTCCTGTAAAAAACTGCTAAAAACGCACATCGTTTTAATTCAATTATTTTCGTACCTGTATCAGCTTATGTAGTCCCATTGGAGTATATCTCAAGAGTATGATTAACAGGGGTTAGGCCATATAATCCACCACGCTGGCCTAGTGCGGATCGGCGGATTTTCGCACCTATATTCACATATTTTACGTAAAGCACTAAAACCAATTATATCAATATGAAATACTTCAATTGATCACGTTAAATCGATAACGTTCAGTAATATAGTACAAGTTCTAAGAACTTTGGAAGTTGAGAAAAGGTCAACAAAACTACCGTAAATAAAGTTGTCAAGGTGAAACAATAAAGCGATACATCAAACAAAATGACAACGCCTGCTTCACACTCAAACCAAATTGATTTATCTAAACGGACGTTCCGGGAATTTATTACACCCGAAATGAAACTATCAGACTTTGGCGAGAATAAGTGTTATTTTTATCAGATATATTTCCGGAAACAGTGCTTAAATTTGCGTTTATTTTGTATTGTTTAGAATATATTGGGGTAAAGAAATATAAACAAAATTGCACAAAATATGTTAATGATTTTGACTTTGCTTAAAACACATTTTGGGTGTATGAAGAAACAGTATTTTCATTTTCCATTATGCTTATAAGGACACAAATAAATAAATGTCTATCTCATTTATAAATGTAGAATATCAGTAAACACAAATTCATGACAAGCGCTTATATCGTAAAAGTACTTGCCCTACGCGACCTCTGGGGGCAAATTCTGTA
This sequence comes from Hyles euphorbiae, assembly GCA_023078785.2. Classification (NCBI taxonomy): domain Eukaryota; kingdom Metazoa; phylum Arthropoda; class Insecta; order Lepidoptera; family Sphingidae; genus Hyles; species Hyles euphorbiae. The sequence goes on from CM041046.1 coordinate 8,178,633, forward strand.
CAAAAAGTAGTTCGTGTTACTTTGTCCTATTTACAGCGCTGAGCGTCTCTCGAGCCACGATAACTGGCCGAAACAATGTCACATTCGGTACTCGTAGTTTCATAAGGTTATTCTCAAAATATTTTTACTTTTTCATCTTTATTTTTACAAAACATTTATTTAAGCAGGGTTTGACTATTTTGTAATTTTTAATTGTACCTTTGGTCATGAAAGTTTTCAAAAGAATGAAGAAGAAAAAGCATTTACAGTCGCAAGGCTAATAAATGAAAACAAAAATAATATTATAAACTAACAGAGCTGCAAACAACATGCTAATGTGTAAATGACCAGTCAACAATGACCCGCCATTCAGCTGTAGACTGCAATGCAACTTGCTGCACTGTAACGCTGATTTTCAATGGGGGGTTCCGAAAGGAGTCCGAATGTGGGAACTAATATGAGTGGCTAAGTAGAGTGAGTAAGCAGTTGAATGCAGTGGCGGACGCCCGCCTACAAGGTGGATGGACGACCTGGTTAAGGTTGCAGGAAGTCGGTGGATGCAGGCCACATCCAACTGGTCAATGTGAAGATCCTTTGGGGAGGTAGAATGTGGCTGAAGCTACTTCTGTCTCTAGAGATAATGGTTTTTAGTAACATTCACGTAAATATAAGAAACAATTATGAAATACCCACATGACTTTAGCGCAATAGCGTCAAATATTCTCACCAAAAGTAACTACTTATTTATGCAAAAACAAACTACGAGAGACTTTTCGGTCTCACAAAGACCCAGACCCGAAAGACCGTTCACACAAATATTTGTTTCGGTGCGGGGATCGAACCGCAGCCTCTTGTTTCACAGCCGGCGTCTAACCAACTGCGCCACAGAGGCTGTCAAAAAGTAAATAATTACAAAATAACAAAATCCCCACCTTCCCTTAATAACCACATCATATTCCATAATATGTAATAAAGTGAATGCGTAGCCCCCTCACGCGTGCCTGTACTCGTTGTTTTCTTTTAGCACTTCAACTGCTTGGGTGCGTATCAACGGTGGAGTGTCGGCGGGTGTAAATTGAAACACTTGCAAATTTACCCCATACATTATTCATGTGCCAAACACCCCCGTCTGACAGTTACAGTCGATGCAAACTTCAGCGAAAGAGAAATATACTCTAAATGTTTTAACTGTGGCCTTTGGTACAACTATCGCGTCTAATGTTCGATTTATCTACGTCTGCGAGAATGTCTTACTTTTAAAGCTTGTTTCTCATTGTTGTGACGGGGTTTAAGATTGGTAAAATATGTTTAGTTACCGTTTGATAATGCTACCTCAATGATCTCAAAGTAATAGGCAAGGGCTTTGGACAGTGAAGTTTTAGGTTGCATTTCATTCGTTTTGTTGAGATCAATGTAATTATTTTAGGATGGATTATTATCTTTAATGTCATATAAATTTCATCCTCTTCAAGTTATTTATGTATGTCTAATTTTAATGTAAATCAACTATTGTTTTTATTATTTCCAAGTTAGGCAAACCTTTTTGCGTAATTATGCTACTGCTGCACCTGCGGCCCAGGGTATTTATTAATGCACTAACAAAGACATTACACAGATGTGGCCCTTGTTTGGTGTTAATTCAGATGCGCGTTTATATGATTTTCTATCATATTAATCAAGGCATATTGACAGTAACTTTATATTATTGCAGGTGTAGGAGCAGCATTAATATTTTTATAATTACATGATCTGCCTGCGGGTCTTAATAAGCCTATAATCCTACCACACTAGTAAGTACCGTTTGACGTTTCATACTTTTCAACTTTGTACAGGCATAATTCACAGATTTTCACTAATATTTTCCGTAACATCCCAATTCCATGGTTTTACGGAAGTTGTTATTGTAATTGTGTTTAAGCTCGAAAAGTATGTAACGTCAAATGGTAGCTATCAGTTTATTTGGATAATAATGACATATGGGTGACATTCGAGTCTCTCCCGTCCAATCGGCGATTCAGGGATGAGTTTATTCATTGATTCATTCTAAGTTTATATCCCGGCCACTGCCATAGTCCGCGGTATGGCTGATTCTCCTCTCTTTCGCCCGGTCTTTTGCATGTTCAACAGTGAAGCCATTGAGGCTCTTATCTTCTTTAACGCCATCAAGGCAGCTTCAGCCATCAAGCGCTTCTTCGATGTACAGGGATGAGTTTATATGTAACGTCAAATGGTAGCTATCAGTTTATTTGGATAATAATGACATATGGGTGACATTCGAGTCTCTCCCGTCCAATCGGCGATTCAGGGATGAGTTTATTCATTGATTCATTCTAAGTTTATATCCCGGCCACTGCCATAGTCCGCGGTATGGCTGATTCTCCTCTCTTTCGCCCGGTCTTTTGCATGTTCAACAGTGAAGCCATTGAGGCTCTTATCTTCTTTAACGCCATCAAGGCAGCTTCAGCCATCAAGCGCTTCTTCGATGTACAGGGATGAGTTTATATGCATATAAATCACGTCATTTGTAAGTATTATAATAGAGAGAGTCGATTTTTTAAAATCTGTGCATTATCCCATTATGTTCTTTTTTAATAATGGATACTGATCGTAACAAAATGGATAATTAACTATATATAATTAAGATGTATTCAAAAATAAATAAATAAGCAAAAAGCATTCTGTATCAGCCCATATACGTCACACTGAAGGACACGGGCCACCTCTACAATCGGGAGTACGATTGAAAGTGGTTAAGTCATATAGTACACCACGCTGGTCTAAGGCGGGCTGGCGGACTTTACATACCATATAAATTCTTATAAATCACTATGGTATGCAGGTTTCCTCACGATATTTTCATTAAACGTTTTAAAAGCATACTACTTCTAATTTTGGGCATATTGGTAATTCTTACCATCAATTCCTTCAGGTCTTACAGAACAATCGTCTCATTCAACCTTAAGAACACAAGCATGAATAAAATGGAGTCACTCGGCGTAAATTTACAGCACATTTGAACGTAGTTTATTGCCGAAATAATATTAGGGTTCAAATAATTGTCTGCGGCGGAGACCTGCAAATCACACCCGTTCCAGCAGCTTGGTGGCACATAAGTAAAGTGGGTCAACCATTATACGTCTAACAAATGGGTACCCGCCTTAAGTCGGGCTTGCAATAAGGAGTTGGTTCAGAAACCCGCAACCTGCATTATTCTGACCCTAATAAATTTGCCGAGTCAAACGGGCGGTGTCAGACAAATGAGTTTGAAGACGTACGGGTGTAGCAATTGTACGGGGTATATCGTATTGTTAATATCCATATCTTCATAATTCGAATGTGAGTCAGTGGAGCAGGGTTGCATAATTGTATTAACTTGTGAGATAGCTCTATCGTTGGTGGATACTCTATTTGTATTTAGCTGCATTCACATAAGGTGCATTGTCGTCAATTTCCTAAAACATCATAAAAAAAGCTACAATATTTTATAATTATACCATCCATCCATCCATCCATCAGCCAAAGGAAGTCCACTGCTGAACATAGGCCTCCCCCAAGGATTTCCCCAGAGACCTGTTGGAGGCAGCCTGCATCCATCGACGTCCCGCGACCTTTACCAGGTCGTCGGACCATCTTGTGGGTGGACGTCCAACGCTGCGCTTTCCGCTACGTGGCCTCCATTCGAGCACTTTCCGACCCCATCGGTCATCAGATCTCCGCGCTATGTGCCCTGCCCATTGCCACTTCAACTTGCTAACCCGGTGTATAATTATACCCAATTAAAATAATTAAATTATATTTCAACATGTATTTAACAGTCACACGCATAGTCCTAACTTCGTAGTAAGATGTGACTACTGTATAATAGACATTAAAAACTGCGAGATACTTCTTGGTCTCAGCACCTTGATTCAAAACAAATGCATAAGGATCACACGATTACAATACAGGGTTGGACGTGCAGCCTCTCGAGTCATTCCCAGCATCAAACAACGTCATGGATGATATCGAATGGTAAGCTTAAACACTCAACTGTCTGTCTACTGAAATTCAAGACCTCTCTACCAAGTCTTCTTCAGCAACTATGATGCACTTTAATCTAAAACCTTTGTAAATAATGTGCGTGAAAGCCTTTGCCCAATAGTGGGACGTATACAGATAGAAATCTTTAAAGCCGTAAAGTCGCGACGTCTAGACTAGCGGTATTCAATTTATCCCGTCAGGCTGTATCATTCGACGAGTTCATTAAAAGAACTGTTTACGAGTACAACTCACGCATCGAAGACTTCGCATCAAAGTACATTCCTCGAGACAAGCCTGCGCATAAACTCATTACCATTGCTAAGAAACACGCAGTTTTTCAAAGAAAAGTTAGATGGCTTACTATGAATTATTTTAATGGTAAATAAAACCTTGGCTGTGATGCTGATTAATATTACTGCTTCAGTTAAAAACAACCATAGCCTAAAGGCACAAAAAATATTTTTTATTTCATATCATTGCCCCGGACACAAGAAATAACAATAAATACCGCCCACCTCAAAACCTATACAAGAGAAATGTTAATTTACAAAACACATTTTCCTTGGAGAGTTTAACGTAATTTCTTTCTCACCAAGGCGTTTCCTGAAATAAATTACAAGTGTAAAATTCACAATAACAAAAGCGGAACAACAAAAGGCTCGCGGCTCGCAACATCCGGACGACCCTTCCAAACTTAGCAGCCTGATTACGGATTTCCGAGCAAGAAAAATAAAGGGAGAAATAATACGCAACCATGTAAAAACCAAGTGATTTCAAACACACCACTCTGCCGCTGTTATCGTTCAGAATTGTGCGGCTTTTTTATTCCTTATCGACGTTCTCCACAGAACATTTTCTAGTCAGTAACACGTTTATATGAAAATCGACGTAATCGAATAATGCGGGCTGTGGTGTATAGTGTTTCACGTAAAGATGAAACCTGGGATCTTTTTTGGGTACGGTGTCTCCTCCAGGAGTAGGTGTTGGAGCAGGGGCCGGTGGAGACCTGGGAGATGGTGACTTTGGAGGAGTGAATGGTCCTCTCCCTTCCATGGTAGTTGGAGCCCTCACCATTTTCCACAAAAACGGCTCTTTGTGTATTTTCCCGTGATGCTTCGCCAAATGTCGCGTGTCTTCTTTTCTCGGCTTCGACACCGTCAGCTCATACATTTCGGCCAAAGATAAATACCAATAGTCCGATCCGTCCCCTATTATTGGAAATAACCTCTTATTGGAAAAGCCCGGTCGGTGTTTTCTCACGAACTCATCATATTTACGCTTCAATCTTTTCATATAATCCGTGTAATGGATAGATTTGAGCAGCTTCTCGAATTCAGATAGCTGTGTCGTCGCCGGCTCGGAATATACGCCGGCACACACATACGTTCGCAATAAATGGTGTAGTTTGAACACGACAAATGCGAGCCACTGTCGAGCTTCTTCTTCTAGAATTCTTAGGTCATCGGCTCTGCTTCTGATACCGAACTCTATAGCTTCTGCCGCTCTTCTCTCACCACGTTCTTTCACTGTTGCCAACCAACGCCGATAGGAACGGTAACAAAACTTCGCTCGTCTCGAGTAATGACCGCGCCAAAGTGCCTGAAGAAAAAACATTTCTTGTAACCCTTTTCTTTTAACATACTTATTCGATTGAAGCCAGCTTTAACCAAAGTTTTCCTTATAATAAAATGGTTCTTTGTATGATACAAAAAAAGGATAAATAAATAAAAATACCTGTATGATTTTCCCCGCTCGGTCATAATGTCTGGCATGTTTGTTTCGGACAGCTCTTCTCAGAGCCATTCTATAAGCTTTACGAGCTATATGAATTCTGAACGCGCATTGAATTGTTGTTGCATTCTGCGAAAGCCACGCAACGTGTTTTCTAATGAGAAAACCTCTTGCAAAGCGCTGCAATAATAGAACAGCAAGAAATCTTTTGTGACGACGTTCTTCTGCTAAATTTGCCCGCTCTTGCAACTCGGAGTAAAACTCATTGGGTGATGGAAGCAAACGCTGCACTGAAGCCATATAAAACCACCAACAGATATCACATTATCTCAATCACAAACTCGATTGATCTCAATGTCAAAATATTTTCGACATAAACAAACTTTGACAACCCGTATTTGGAATCAAAAGGGTTGTGAAAACGCAACAAAAAGAATCTAATATTCAGTAATAAGACCTACTTACGTACTTGTTCAGACGAACCAACACAGGTTTCTATAGAAGCAATAACAACCCTCGCTTAATCATAATGACACTTTAGGATCCTTTCAGGGATAAGTTCATATATTTTTTTTACTTGTACCCTCAAATGAGGCGGTGTCTCGGTTGCCCATTTCGTTCCGTTCACCCCGCGAGTCACGAGTCTTATTTGAGTCTCCCTCGGCCCTCAGGTAAGCCCGTGTGAGACATCATGAATAATTCAACAATCAAATTGGCAAGGTGTGTACGCCTGTTTATTTATTTTCCACCCAAAATTTAGTGGTAATTCTCATACGAGTGCACATAACACCGAAATGAGTTACCACAATAAAGTCTAAATTAACATCGTGAAAGTATAATGAATATTTCGCTTATGTTCCGACGGTTTGTTATTTATCTTGAGATAAATTTTGATGGAATATTAAATAGCGTATTTTTCATTTTGGAAACGTTAATAGAAAAATAAAAGTGAAATCTCTTTGAGTCGTTAAAGGCTCTTTAGGTTTGGGCTCAAGAGGGATGGTGGACTTTAATAATTAACAATGTACCCGCAATGAGGCTTCTCAACAACACAGGAAATAACGAGGCCGGTAAATTTATCAACCATTTAACCTTTCGTGAGGATTGTAATTTAAACCTTAGGCCCTAGACGAGAGAATTTATTCGTAAATAATACATCTTCTTTAATCATTCATGATACGCAAATTGTGATATAAATAGGCGGTGTTACGTATTTTATCATTACGTTAATAATTTATGAAGTCACCAAAAAGTAAAATAACAAATAATCTAACAGTGTTAAAAAATATTTCACAGCTATTGATATCGACGACTTCAAATCACAGGTTTAATAAACAATTTATATTTTTTGACTAGTGGTAGTTCTCTCATATGTGAAAAGCCGCCTGCGTAGGAACCACCGCAATGTCTATTTTGCCGCCAAACAGCAGTGTAATTGTACTGTTATGTTTTGGTTTGAAGCAGCCAGCGTAACTACTGAACAAACTAAGACTTAATATCTTATGTCTCAGGATGGTGAGCGCAGTGGAATGCCAAGCATTACTTTATAATTCATGGTCTTGTTTGGTTTTGCTACTGAGTAGTCATGGCTCATGAGTGGTCGTATCTTTTATCATCAGGTGAACGGCAAGCTCATCTCGCTCGCTCATTCATTGCAATAAAATAACCATTTGTAATATCTTCTTTACTGTTATTAAAAATGGTATTTATTCCAGTCCCATCAACGTAAAATCCAGTTAATAAATGCCTTAAAGACGTAACAAATCTTAGTCTATTTAGTCCAAATATCGACTAATATGACATTCACAATTTCGTATTTCCAATAACATTCCAAATGGAAGTGGAAGAAATGCGGGGTGGTCTGGTGGTAACGGACCAGACGTGGCTGCTTACATGTGCACAGTGTTCGCGGGTTCAAATCCCAGGGACCTTTCGGAGTCATATTTGTATTGATTTTCAATTCCACGCACTATAACGTTGAAGGAAAACATCGTGAGGAAACCTGCATACCATAAGGATTTGTAAGAATTGCTATGGTATTAAAATCCGCCAACCCGTACTAGACCAGCGTGGTGGACTATATGGCCTAACCACTCTCAATCGTACTTTGGGTTGTAGAGGAGTCCCGCCCCTGCAGTGGGACTTATATGAGCTAATGCAAATAACATACCAAATATTGTGCTAAATTGAAAGCGTGAAAATCAGCATAATATCATTTACTTAATTTATTTTTTAAAAGTATTTCGTGCTAATGACCTGCGGTTCTAATGGTATTTCCCCCACTAGGTCAGTGAGACTATTAAAACACTATTAGTGCATTGGTTACGAGTATAATATGTTACGGCGGCATTATGAGGGAACGTTCATTAAAAAGTGTTGATTCAACGGAACTTTGGTGGCCTAATTGATTACTTACGGAAGTGAAATGTAATATTTACTCTATAAAAAATGATTTTATGAATAATATAATAGAGTAATTTATTAGAAATGTACAAAGCGTTGCATGTTTGAGAAAATTTTAGTGTAGAAGTAAATATTTTAAAGATTGAAAAATTGAATTATATTTGTTGGGAAAAGTATTTTGTTTAGGTAATTAAACAAATATTATGATGCATTTGACTTGATAAAACTATAGTGTAATACAGTTCCATTATGATCATCATCATCATCATCATATCAGCCACAGGAAGTCCACTGCTGAACATAGGCCTCCCCCAATGATCTCCACAATGACCTGTTGGAAGCGGCCTGCATCCAGCGACTTCCTGCGACCTTAGTCAGATCGTCCGTCCACCTTGTAGGCGGGCGTCCGACACTTCGCTTGCCTGTACGTGGCCTCCACTCGAGAACCTTTCGGCCCCAACGGCCATCGGTTCTACGAGCTACGTGCCCGGCCCACTGCCACTTCAACTTGCCAATCCTATGGGCTATGTCGGTAACCTTGGTTCTCCTACGGATCTCCTCATTTCTGATTCGATCTCGTAGGGAAATACCGAGCATAGCCCGCTCCATGGCTCGTTGAGTGACTTTGAGCCTTTTAATGAGGCCCACAGTGAGAGGCCACGTCTCGGTGCCGTATGTCATCACTGGTAACACACAACTATCGAAGACTTTCGATTTTAGGCACTGAGGTATTTTGGACGAGAAGACGTCGCGAAGTTTCCCGAACGCTGCCCAACCGAGTTGGATTCGCCGATTCCATTATGATGCATATAGCAAATTAAAAGATGTACACAACAAAATTACACACACGTAAACAAAAACAAGGAAAAATTATACTTTAAAAAATGCATCAGAATTCCACGCAATAATATTTTATTCAATAACCTAACCCAAGACTAATCACAAGACTCGATCTTAGTGTGGGGTCACGAGTACGCATAAGACTGTTGGGTGTTTATTTTTTTTGTATTCAAGCACTTGCTATTTCAAATTAGGACAATTACTTCAAATCCTAATCCTTGAACTCTGATTTCCCCCAAGATTAATAAGTATAGCATACAAGACACGGATGCTTTTGAGATGTTTAGCACCAACGCTAAGCCAAAGGATAACTGAGGACATAGCTTAACCGCACGATTGCATGCGGTGCCTCCATGCAATTTGGCGACAACGCACACTGTTTATGAACTCGAGAAGACAATACACCCAACGCGTCATACCATAAACAAGCGTTTATTAAAATATCTTAAGCTATACCAGTCTTTAGGTAATTGGTGCATACTAGTTTAGAATCGCTTCAATTTGCAGATCAAGCCAAAGTTTAACGGCTGGATCACTTGCAGAAATCTTAAATTCAGGCTTAATTTACAAATCTGGGTTATTAGTAGCCCGGCATAATTTTGTCGACTCACTATTTCACTCTCTCCAGCCACAAGAAGTCCACTGCTGAACATAGGCCTCCCCCAGCCAATGGATCTCCACATCGACAACTTAGAAGCAGTCTGCATTCAGCGACTTCTCAAATATTTTTGTCGACTGGCAAAGGTAAAAATATAATAAATATTCAAAAATACATGTATCAGAATGTACGTGGATTAACAATTTGAAAGTAAATAAATAAAAAAAACCCTGTTCTGATTTTTATTTGATCAAATCTATCCAATAGGAATGACATAAATTCAAGTGTGTTTTAAAAAATCAAATAATTGTCGGAAGTAATTGTCGTTTCCTAAAACAGTATTCTGTTTTTTTTGTGTTTTTATGTGTACTGGTTTACAATAAAAAATGGTGTTTTAGTTATAATATTCAAATTACTCTGCATTGAAACCATCTCTTTCTTGTAACATTGAAGTGAAATTCCCGTAACCAATTTCGGCCATGAAGTCAATTTATCAAACATAACTAAAATATGAAAAGCTTTTCCATATTAACTATTATTTTATCACTAGGGGTCGGCCAGGTTTCGACTGGGTTTCGCCTGTTTCTACTTTTTGAGTTAATTTCATACCAGCACCATGTCGGGCATTTGTTTTATTTGCATTCAAACTCAATATAACTGCCGTCGTAAGTGCCTTACATACCAAATTAAAGCGAATTTTGAAGATTGGCATGCTTAAAGGCATAGACAAACAGTCCAGAATTATGACAATATTTTTTTCGAGTGCAACTACATTAATAAAGCCCCCTCATAATAGTTTTTCCTATATATCTTCTATTTATAGACATCGATTAGTTACAAATTGATAATATGTGTAGATCAAAGGCAAGTCGAAGTAACTATCGCACACCAATTCACACAAGGCAATACTTAGCAACGCACTTGTGATTTACATAATTCGTGCGAACAGTGCCGCGTCGCTACGTAGTTAACCGCACCCAATTGGCTCGAACAATCATTGATTCCCTTTGATTAAATTCCCGACGGGGAATACTGATTACAACGAATTAAACACACTTTGTAATTTGTTGTTTCCACACACAAAGATTCTGGCACTGAATTACAATTAATTGGTGTACGATGGAAAATCTGGTGCCTTTTTGATACGTGAAAATGTGAAATATTTTTTCCGTGTGTGTAAAATGGTTTTGATTTGAAAACATTTATTCCTTTGTAAAATAATTGAATCCATACAAAATAAATTATTTTTTATTAAGTGTTCATCTGTTTAGAACACGGTGTATGAGTGTATATAGTTTTGTAAATAGAACAGAAACGTAGACCTGAGGATCCATCGATTCACTAAGTAAAAGAAAAGGACATAGAATATTCTGTGATTAATCAATAATTATTATTTGTTATAAGCCACAAGGTATCCGCTATTGAAAATATATTCTACACAAAATTCCAATTTAAAAGTAATCAATTCAATTTTGTAAAGTATTTTTCATATTAAAGCTAATACTTTCAGAACTATCCCTGGAGTAAATTTTATGTAAACAAATATTCTTCACAAATATGAACCATGTTTGTTTTCTTTCTTAATAATACTGTACGAAACAAAAGACTTCATCAACTATAAAAGTAAAGAGATAAACCCTTTTATTATTACTTTAACCTAGAATAATACAATAATACGTGCCTCTATTTACTAGTCTAGTCGACCCACATTTTTGTATATTATAAAGCGAACAGGCTTTGTAGCGCAGTGAAATAGTATAAGTGCTATTCATAATTTTGTGAGTAAGTAGTGCACTAAAACGTTTTGCTAATTACTGTTACATTGCTCGGTAGTGGAGACGCTGCATTGCAGTGTTTCAAGTAATTTTCAGTAATATCCTTAAGACGTCGGGCGTACTATCTGGCAGATAATATTTCGAATTAACGTTAGAGCAATGTTTATATGCAAGTTTATACGTATGAATGCATTTCAATTAATTTAATTTGTAGTTCTGTGTGTGATGTCAACTGACGATAATGAAGTCATGGCTTTGGAAGCAATTCATTCCGTGTTATTACACGGAATTATAATCAATAATTTAAGAAAAAAGACGGGTTGCACTCCGGGAGTGCTGGCAGAAGTGAAAACTTGATTATTAACGTTGAGCATGTTTGATATTTTGGAATGGTTAGGGCAGTGATTCTCAACCTTTTTTTGTTGCGGCACATATTTAATGATTTCAAAATTTGGCGGCACACAAAGAGCGCCTTGAGACATATTCCTATTGCTATGCACGCCGCTTCATCATAATTTGACACTAAGAAAAAACGAGTTGCAAAGCAAATAATAAAATAATTAACTTTTTTGTGGATTTAAATATACAAATTGGCGGTGACATAAGTATTTTTTTTGGACCACATATAGGGTACCGCATCAGCAGCCCATACACAAAATTTTATTAATTTATCACCACCCGTTTAGCCACAGGATAGTTTTTTAGTTTTCAATATTTAACCACCTGCTGTAGCGATTTGGCTAGGTCATTGACACAAACGAATAATAAAGGTCAAGTGCAATAAAATACAAGGTTTTATTATTAGTTGCATAGAAATAATATCAATAATTGAATTTAGACCTAATATCCATGATAGTAAGACTCATAACTTCGCGACGTCGTGATGTCGAATAGGCAACGTCGCGTCGTTGATCAAAATGAGGCTAGGGTGGCAACGACTTCATCGATCATACAATATCAATATTATCGATATAATTCAAACTTTATTATTTAAAATTAAAGAATTCAAACTTTATTAATAAAAACCTTTATTTATCGACAATATTAAAAACAAATGTGATACATAAAAGGAGATACACAACTCATATCTACATTTTATACCTACTTAATATTGCTATGGGTCATGTGGCAACGTCCAAATCAAATCAAATCAAATCAAAATATTCTTTATTCAAATAGTCTTTCACAAGATCTTTTGAATCGTCTTTTTCTGCTACCGTCCGAGACATCATTCGGTATCATTCTGTATGGGTACTGTTGAGACGCATTTTTTCAAAAGCAGGCGCTATGGTGACAATGTAGAAACCCGCTGATTAGAATGAAACGTGGAAAATAACATTTACTAAGTCTTTGTTTTTGTGTATTTATTTGTACTGAGGTCTTTTTGGCACGCTTAGAATATGTTCTGATAACTGTATTAATTAATATGATATTCTTTGACATTTACTGCCCTAAAAGTATTTAAATATGAATTATGCGGATTTTCATATTTCAATTGACGACATTTATTTACTCTCGATAAAAATATCGATGAATTTTTTTATGCATCTCTAATCGTGCATCCTTCCCCACCGCGCCTGCTCCTGGGATTACCCGCGACTCCTGGGCAGTGTTGCAACGTAATTACACTAAAACTATTTGTGCTTCATTTAATGTAAAATACCAAAACAAAGTATACAGTAAGAATAAAACATACTGGAATATGACTAACAAGATAAATAGTAGAGCTATTTCTGACACTTACTAACTGTTGTCTGTTTATCACTACAAAATAATGATATAGGGTCTTTTATTTCACCGAGCCATCCTTAAATTTTCAACCAAACCATAGATTCGATCTTAGTGTGGGGTCACGACTATGTATCTCCAGTACTTTATGATGAATTTTAGAAAAGTAACACATACAGCGATTAACTTCTTTAGTCTTTTTACGGAATACTTGTAACTTTTAAGAATTTCGCTTTCTATGAAAAAAGCCCTGTAATAAACAGTATAATAATCTCCTCTATTTTATATCCATCTACGATATTTTTACGAAACTTTTTCTGTATTTTTTGGAATCTAACCTAGCAACACTGCAATCGGCGATCGACGGTCGAAGGTCGACGATCGAAGGTCAGGTGTCACGGGCGGGGGCGGGGGCGGGGGCGGGGGTGTAAACTCGGGAGTCGGCACCCGCGCCACCTCGTCAGTGAGCCGCACTTGTTCTTTGCGAATGCGCGTGCGTTGCTCACAACACATTACGAATTACGATAGCATTTTATGTTCATGATGTCGCGATTTACAGCTGTGGAATACACTGATATGATTTGTTTGAAGGTCTATTTAGTGGCAGTAATATTTTACGCGACGTGCTATTTTCATCCCCCTGCGCAAAAATAAGACTGAATTTGTGTACTAATTGTAAGTGGCATCGTCGCTCCCAACCCAATGAAGCAATTTGGACTTACATAATTTGTGTAAAAGGTGACTTGAATAAGAGCGTTTTCAGTAGTTATTCTACGAATACAATTGTGCCTAAAAACTACAAAGGATTCATCGCGCCAAATCAATTTAAAGCCATTTGCGACGCGGCGACGAAAAATGCGGCGTTGCCGCTCTTATGTCTGGGTCAACTGAGGGCAGTAGGTAACTTATAAAGCGTGTTGTATTTAAACCAAATTATTTTATTATTTAGTTTGTTTGAAAATATCATTTTTTAAATTTTAATGTGATTTAAAATCTAATCATTTTAATTTGTTTTAATTGACGTTATTTAAAGACGTTGTAATTTAAAGAAATTATAACACCGACACTTTGTATATGAATGTTAAAATATTTTTCTTTTTAAATGATATAATTTAATAATATTAACATTATTATAAATTTGCAAAATTTGGCGGCACACAAAAGTGCCGCGGCACAGTGGTTGAGAATCACTGGATTAGGGAATAATTTTGCACCAATTGCTTTATCAGTATAAAAGTACTATCATTTATGTGGTAGAATACAATATTCATTTATTGCGCTATCGTACACAAACATGACAATTTATATTACATTAAAAATTTAACACTTTAAAACTATTACAATTATTTTACATTAAAAAGTTTATCTCTCCGAAAAATCAACTTTCATCCATAATTTCAACGACTTTTTCACCATCATCATTACCAGAACTATCATCGCCAATCTCTAAAACTGATACGATAGGTTTATGGTAGCTGAAGTAAGAAACGAACAGTTTTGATTCGAACCTATTTAAATGTCTAATAAAGACCGCATCAATAGTAGTTTTGTATTTCGTTGTGCTAAGATTGCGATCATTCGACATAGTTAAACCAAATTCATTATTTAAAAATTCAATTAATAGTTGATTTTTATCGTCTGCGAAGTTTATGTTGAAATCTCCACTCAAAATCATTGGCAATTCATCAAAGCTTTATAAACTGACAGCTAACTGACAGCTGTCTACTCTCCATCCGTCTTACGCTTTTTCGATCAGGTCACGTGTCCTGACGCGAGTTTAAGATTTTATACCCATTACAGAAAAAGTGCTCAACGCCGCTAAAGAAGTTTTCACTTCAAAAATACCGGGGGAAGACCGTGGGTACAGATTGCAAATTACATATAATTTTAGACTGCTGCCCCAGCCTGATCCCATAGTAAAAATAAGAAAAATCGTATTTTGCCTGCTCTCGATTGTCGAGCTCGTCAAGACGATTCCTCTGACTCCAAACAGGGGGGGTTTACTTTAAGAAATTACGGAGTTATGCCTGGACAAATATTTTAGGGGAGAGAGGGAGGAATTTGGGGATTTGGTTGGGGCCAATCTGTAGAGCTCACCGAGCCGGTTCCAACGATACCAAACTCGGTTGGTCTACGATCTATATTGGCCGAGATAGGATTGGGGGGGGGGTGAGGTAAATTTTCGGGGTGGGGGTAAGGGAGGGGGGGGAGGAAGGTTTCGTGGGGAGGCTAACTTAAATTAATTTTTTGGAGGTAAAATATTTTTTTTTGGGGGGGTAATTTTTTGCGTAATTTGGGATTTCTGGCGGGGTCAATTTGTAGCCCTCACCAAGACGGTTCCGAGGATACCAAACTCGGTGGGTCTACGATCTATATTGGCCGAGATAGGATTGGGGGGGTGAGGTAAATTTTCGGGGTGGGGGTAAGGGAGGGGGGGGGGGGGAGGAAGGTTTCGTGGGGAGGCTAACTTAAATTAATTTTTTGGAGGTAAAATATTTTTTTTTGGGGGGGTAATTTTTTGCGTAATTTGGGATTTCTGGCGGGGTCAATTTGTAGCCCTCACCAAGACGGTTCCGAGGATACCAAACTCGGTGGGTCTACGACCTATGTTGGCCGAGATAGGATTGGGGGGGGTGAGGTAAATTTTCGGGGTGGGGGTAGGGGAGGGGGGGGAGTGAGGTAAATTTTCGGGGTGGGGTAGGGGAGGGGGGGGGTAGGTTTCTTGGGGAGGCTAATAGGCACTATTTTGGAATAAGGGTGGGGGAAGGCAGGGGGGGGCTATGGGACAATTTTGGAAAAAGTGGGTGAAACTGAAAAAAAAACGAAACAGTAGGCCCAGGCATACATTTTCGCCGCGCTGTAGAGAGGGGATAGCTGTCTACTCTCCATCCGTCCTACTAAGATGTTTATAAAGCAAACGTCATTGCCGTCCTACGCTTTTTCGATCAGGTCACGTGTCCTGACGCGAGTTTAAGATTTTATACCCATTACAGAAAAGTGCTCAACGCCGCTAAAGAAGTTTTCACTTCAAAAATATATTACTAAATCGACGAATTGAAAAAAACACTTCTCTCCACGTTTTAAGCTGTACTTCACGCAAGCAATTAATCTGAAGAGTTAAGAAATAATGAGTTATCACTTTAATGTTATATTAGTTCGACAATTTGATTTTCAAAACTGAATTTGGAACCATTCCGGGCTTTTTGTGTTTATATATTTAACATGAAGGGCAACATTCTTTAAGTATCGATATTACAACACACAAGTTAATTTCCAAAACATAACATGACAGTAAATGTACTGTAAAATATCAAATAAATACTGTGCTGAAAATAAAATATATTACTGAAACAAAATTGAAAAACATAAATAAATGTTAAATTCATCCAAGCTTATAAAATCACATACATTTATAATGTATTTACTGCGTATGATTGGATGCTTATTATGCTCTTATGCTCCATCCGTATTATTTATTCCTTGTAAATAGGTGACCCGATTTGAAATAGTACTAGGAATCGTTATGAAAGTCACGTAATACTGTCTATTTGTAAGTACATGAAAAACTTAAGTCTATTTCTGCGCTAGTCACCAACCGCAACGGCAAACAGACGCGCAATCCAATTCAATTCTTATAGGGTTTCACTTATTTCTTGCTTCATTTATTTGTGTTATCGCGTGTACTTACATTTATATCTGTTATGTAACGGGTTTATATCTGACTTAACAAGAACGGAGTAACTAGAAAGCATACGAAATTAAATTAAGTTGGTTTATTGATCATGTAGGCAATTAAATAGTCAATATAGTAAGTACACAGTACTTATTCTATATTGGCAAAATAATTGATTAATTTCGTTTAATTTCGTTTTTGGTATTCGTCTTATTATTTATAACTATTTAAAATAAGTAAAATGCTATTCAAGGCAATACATCATTTACCCTAATCTACATTTGCGTGGACCATGAGTAAATCCCAGAATCAAACACGAAATAGATTCTTAGTATATCAATAATTTCTATTTCGAAAATTTTGGAAAAGCAATTACCATAATTTGCGCTTATTCATTTTTTTAATGCTAGCATTAATTCGTGACGAAAACGTATGACTTGAAAACAAGTTTAAAATATATTGTATTGCTCCAAAAATTAAGGCGTGCGACTATATTTTTATTTTATTATATTTTATTGAGATCAAACAATCAGACTATAAAATATTCACGTTTTGAAACCCACACAACACATACATGGAAATATTTTATCACGCGGGAACCAAACCCCACATCTTTACAATAACATTTCTAAACCACAATGCCTAGTCCAACCACTAAACCAAGTCACAAAACATATTGCTATACCGGAATAATACGAAAAATCCTTTTTTTAACGTAAATAAATTGAGATTAGTGTTCGCAGGCCAACCGCGCTGATCCGATTAAAGGAAACATGTGGGCTAGACAGTATTAAATCAATATCTAGTTATGTTCTGGCTAATACCCTTTTGCGGGCTTAGTTACCTTCCGCTATGTAACACGAAGAATAGACCGCGATACACGGTCTATGTATTATAGTCTAAGTAGAGTTATGCGTAAATTAATTATATTTATGCTACGTCTTATCTGTGTTCTATACGTTATTGTTCAGTAATGAGCGGGTAAATCAATATTATCTTATCGTAATGTAATGAAGGAGAATATAGTTACTAATATAAAGAAGTTTTAATAATATTGCATCAGTTACTATATGTACGTTCCATTGCTGAGCATCGACCTCTTCTACGACAAAGAAGGGACTAGATGTTAAAACCGATAAACATTTCAACCTAAGTAAATTGTATTCCTGAATGAATCCTAATCTCATATACAAGTATTTTGTCTAAATCTGGAAATAATAAACACTAACTAGGTGAATGAAACGATTGCTTAACGTATGCCTCTCTGTACGTTATTGTCCACTATTCCTTTATCTTCTTGTATTTAATTTGTAATATTGGTTTATGGCCACGTAGTCCTTTCGCCATGTAGGTGGGCATACGACAATGTGCTTACTATTTTTTTGCCACTCTAGAACCTTTCGACCCGAAAGGCCATCGGCTATACACGCGCCATGATCAAGTTGGATGGACGATCTGGCTAATGTTGCAGGAAGTCGTTGGATACAAGCCGGTTCCAACAGGACGATGTGGAGATCCTTGAGGGAGGCCTATGTTCAGCAGGAGAATTCTTGAGGCCTGAGGTGATGGTGATTATGATTATGACTATGACTATGTTAGTATTAAGTTTATTATTCGATGTTTAATAGTGTTATTAAAAATTAATAGTAGTCATGTACATCCTTTAATGGTCTAAACGTTTTTGTAGCTTTTATTTTTTAATGTATTGTATAGCTATATATTCTGTTAAAGTAAAAATGCAATACGTAGCAAAACTACATCAAAATATTTATAAAACATTGTCTCTTAAAAATACTGTGATTGTACGTAGTTACATAAACAAAATTATAATGAAACGTGTATCTTTAAAACAACTGTGAATAATAACTCGAACAGGTGACAGAATACATTAGCATTTTTTGGCAACTTCACGCGTCTAAGGATGAAGTCTAGCTTTCCTAGGACGTGCTTAAGGCTGTAACCTAAATGCAGGTATCTTTGTCTGTCGCGTGCACTTACATATTTGGCGGCTGCATGTGACGTCACATTACTTCCATCCCTTGATTTTTTTAGTATTTTAACCTTACGTAATACCTCTTTTTGTAAAGGATTTGCAGCTCTACTATTTTAATGAGTTTTCAGGACGGAGTAAATAACTTTTATGAAATTAAAAATACTAATTATCACATTTCCTACCTAGTTATCGCAACGACCTGCTTATTGTCCAGTTTTGTTTTAAATGTGTGTTAGTAAAGCAATAACTTTTAAAGATTAAAACTGATTTTGTTTTGAAAATATTCATTGTTAAAATATATTATTTTTTTAATCCATTAATATTTTTTCTAACTATAAAACTTAACAGTATATTGTATATTACATATTTACTTTAGTCTTATAAATGAACTTTCTTGAAGACTATGAAGATTATTTAAGCCGAAAACGTAATACAAAATAACATAAAAGTAAATAACAAACCCACGTATCAAAATCACAAAGCACTCAGAAACAAGCAATCAATTTCCCCAAAATCCGGTAGAAATTTCCGCCTCTCTATTAAATTACTGGATTATCTTATAGAAATAAAAAATTCTCTTTATGCTGCCAGCAGTAACTAATATCGTTTGAGCGATGAGGGTAGCGAAGTTTTACATTCTTCCCACTTCTTTGACCGGGTCACCCCCGAACTTTTCATACGTGTGCCATATTGCACAATGTCTCCGTGAAAAAAGAGCTCAAACTTCAGACGCTTTCGCAAACTTATTCTACGCTTCGTTTGTTCTTACTTTTTTATTTGCTATCCATTTAAAACGTACATAAGTGCAATTTTCGTATATTTAAATTGTTGCATAAAATATTATTTAATAAGTCTCATTTTATTATACTTTCTTCTCTGAATTGTAAATTTGTTTGAATTAACTTTAATTAAAAATATATTTTAAATTGTGAAATAAAACATTGTTTATAGAGTTTTTATGTTATTTCTATCTTTATTATTTTATTGTGAAAATAAGCCACTATTTTTTTAATAGCCATTTTTATTTATCTTTATAATAAATCTTTTTTTTACATTTTTATATATATAGTAAAAAACAAAATACATATAAAAATATAAAAAGTTATCCAACGATGGCGAGGCTCGAGACCCAAGCCACCGGTGCTTAGGAGCCCAAAGTGAGGAACCGTCTCACAATACGTGCCGTGTCAAGCAATACTGTCTTCTGAATCTGACTCCTGCCATTAATAATAATAGCCATTATTATTAATGCACCTGTCAATCTCTCTACTATTAACAACTATAAATCGTTCAATCAAAATATACACTACTTGATTTTTTCTTTAAAATATGTTTTAGGGCAGTGACCCCATTATTATTTTCAGCTGATTTATTATAGGCGAATGTAGTTAATTTATTCATACATTATCAAATAATTACTACAATTATACCCAAAATCAGTATGTAACACAAAATGATTGATAAGAAGACAGTACCATAATTTGAATGAAAATTATTTGAGTTGAAAATACGAGCCGATTCTGTGATTATCAACACGCTACCCGCGGCTTCTAATTAAAATAATTACTTGTAGGTTCAAATGATTCGAGAGAGAGATTACTTAATATCGTATTTGTAGACGGGATTATCTGAACATTATTATAATGACTTTGATATTCAGAATTCATTAAATTGAATATATTTTGTGGTAGAACTTTTATGATCCCTATACGTAATGACCTTTTTCAATTTAAACCTGAGTACGAAAATCTCAATTAATTTGGTATTACATTTGCACATTTTCCACAATAACGACCTATTTCTCTTAAAAATATGTAATTACTAGCCAATATTATAGCGTCAAAAATACATAAAGAAACTTGAACTAAACACTAAAACTCTTTTACAAATATTAATCCATTCATATACAGTACTTTTTTGTTTAATAACAATTTTACACGTCTGAATGCATGCATTCATACTTCTATCAATTCCACGATAGCATTTCCTTTATCTACATCCCCATTATGCTAATTAAAAAATAAAAAATCCCCGCATTTCTTTCTAAAAGCCTGCACTATCAGCTTGAAAGTTCAGTATGTATGTAGGGCACATTCATTGACCGACATCACTAAATAGCGAAACACATCGACGTCGCCGCATAATAAAGTCCATTATGTGAAGTAACGTAATACTCGTAGAGCGCATCTAGAAAATGCCACAACTAACAAGACACAGTGCTGTGCTGAGTATATTATGAGTTATATTTGACTTTTTTTTTGGTATTTTTTCGGGAAGAAATAGACATTGTGGTGGTACCTACCCAGATGACCTCTCCTCAGACCTCAGATGACGCCGGAAACCCTTAAACGCAATTTCTGTAATTAACTTTAAAAGGAGACACTAGAATACACTATGGAGCTTTAGCATTCTATTATACTATGGATAAGAATATTCGAAGTTAGTCAAGAAAATTATAAAAACAATTTAGTTTTGCTAGAGATTTTCTGTGTTATAATGGATTTTGAAATTAAGATTTCAATTATCTCTAATGTTATTTGCAAATATAAACAGTGTAGCCAATTAAAACTTAAAGCTGTTAATAGACAAGAATCTGTGCGTATTTACTTTCAATTTATGTTCATAGATGTTTGATGTTACAATACTAAAAAAACCTTCCAATTATTTTCCAATATGTCATTTACTAATTTTTATTGCTAGGACAGATGAAGCTGTGAAAATATATAATGTAAATTAAAATTGACGTGAATAGATTGACGATAGAAATGGAAACATAGTTAAAACTTTTATTTTAGAGATATATCGTCCAAAAATGTCACTTAGCATAGCCGAAAATAATGAATTTAAAAGTAGTAATCATCAAACCACCTATTATATCTAGAGATATTTGGTAATATTACGTACTTATTTTGATGCTGTAATTTTTATCGGTCAACAGAAGCACCCAAATCGACGGGTCATTATCAAAAGCCAGTGGATTAATTATGGAAGTTGGTGATGTCAATGATACCAGCTAAGATAACTTGATGATTTGTACATAGAATGGACGACAACAGCAGTTATAAGATCTTTCCCATCAATGTAACACTATATTCTGATTTAGATTAGATTAAATTGATATGTAAATTGACGTTAAATTACAAGTAATATATACTCTGATTGATACACCAGCCGTCTGTTGTTTAATTAATGGATAACAGGATCTTACCTCCAATTTCCGATACATTATGTCAAACCATCCGGTTGGTAAACTTCGACCAACTCCATCAGGACGGGGATTGTGTGAAATTCAATCTACTGTATGGAGTATACTAGTTTACGAGGTACTGCACGATGTGAACGCATAAAAATGTCATAATTTTGTATGCAACAGATATGAGCGTTACTTTATGATTCCCTAGGTGCTTTAGTTGATGTGATATGCGATACTGGAGAAGAGTTTCTTGATAAAATACGTAGATAAAAGAGTACGTTTTATGGAATTGAACATAGGTTAGGCTTTAAGATTGCAAGGCAAGTCAAAAAAGTGCTGGGATGGTGTCATCGCAGTTAAGCGTAATCTCATTACGGATTTATGATTTTCAAGACCGTGGGAAGACGTGTGAGCTATTGAGTTGTATCAACAAAGACCCACTTTTTTAAATTGACATATAATTTCATCAACAATAAGATATCGTGTTAAGAATAAACGAGTGTTATATTATGTTATATTACTATTTACTGTTAGGACCGAAAACGGCATAAGCAAGTAATAAAGCAATAAGTCCGAGACAGTAAATCACAGCAGTCTAAAATAATAACTTTACATCCAATTTTAGTAAAACACACCTGAGCATGCCAGGACTGAGTTTAAATATCAAGATTCAAACAAATATTAATCAAATGTTCATTACCATAATTTGAGGAGGGGACAGAGCGCGGGCTAATTTCAACTTATCCACTTTTTTCATCGTATAATAAATCCGAATTCCACAAGTTTTAAAAGGTGATAATAAAATTCCATTGGATGGGGAAGTTGACGCCGGCCGGTTGAACCCTACCATCATAACTGGGTTAGAGAAAAATGAAAACTTTCGCAATATGGCCATGGACGAAGTTTGCTATGCACAGAGTCAAGTAATAACAGTTCCCAGATAATATATTTGCAAATTTGCCAGTGAAACTCGCCCACTTGCCTACACCTTGCTAGTATTTTAAGCTAAAGTTAAATTAGAAATTGATGTCTTGTATAATGCTCGCGTCATTTCGCTCGTTCAAGACTTACGGTCGTCATTTGTCTTGAGTGCTTCGTTCATTCGCGAGTTTCAACTTACTTGCGTACTTAAATGACTTGGTAATATTTTCACATATTTTGACACCGCTGATTATGACATAAACAATCTTCACGTGATTTAAGAGTAGTAAAGTTATAAGTTACACAAATCTGTCCACGATTAAACATAACATAAAGCAGTAAGTAGTGGGAGGAGAATTATAAATGTCTATTGATAATAAGACATATGACTATGATCAATTTTTTGTATTCTTTTGCGTACAAACACAAGTACCATTCAAACAAAACATTTATGTAAAACCAGTATTACAGTAGTTTGTAATATTATGAGGCAAATAATAGTATTTTAAATTTACATAAGTCGTGTTTATATCTTGAAGGATTAACACACATTTGTCATTTTTTAGAAACAATATTTCATTTGATATTGCTTTTAGAGCATGGCCATTTTTGTAAGCCATTGTATTGTATTGTATCAGCCCATATACGTCCCACTGCAGGGCATGGGCGTACTCTACAATCGAGAGTACGATTGAGAGTGTTTTTATGAACCAAATAAATGAATATCAAAATGGGAGTGCGGTGGGGACATCTAACCGTCTCTTTCACACGCGCACACTGTAACGCATGTTAAGCGTAGTGACGTCACTAGTTTTGTTTTGCATCATTTTTCTTACGCTCACTGTAAGATTTAACACGTTTAAAATGGTTTCTTACATTTACGTGAATGTTACACATTGAAATAAAGCTATTATTTACAGATTTTATCGAGGATTTGGTTTGATTTTCACATTTTTTAACCTTCCCGACGACGTTTCGATTACTTTACAGCTTTCGTGGTCGCGGAGCGGACGGACCAAATCGGCGATAAAATCCGTAAATAATAGTTTTATTTCAACGTTTCTAACTCAATAAATTCTGAATGGATTTAGAGTCAAAAAAACGTCAGATTTTGGATATGGATACCATTTGATAAATAAAATAAAATAACTTGATTCGTATATACCTGCTACACTTTATTAGCCTATTTATGTCTTTCTGCTGGTTATTAGCTACTTATTGTCAAGAAAAGTTTTATTCGATCTGGGTGTAATTACCCGCGTCAATGGAATTCACCACTCAATTACTTGGAACGTTTTGGCATCAAAGTTGCTTCATAATATTATCGCATATAGGACATTGTGAACATACACGCAATTATGTTTGGAGAACTTTTAGTATTAATTTTAATTCATACTATATTTCTTAAAAATGGCGATAATGAACTACGAATATAAATGTTACACCGAAGATAGTTTGTATATTGAAATCGAACTTGTTACCTCCATCTCGTGAGTTGACTTTTTTAGTTGACTCTTATCTATGCTACTGCTCACTTTATTCACATCTGATAGTGAACACACAATGAAGGAAATTGTTAAGATTCACCACAAAAATAATTCTTATTAAATTGCAATCAGGTAGCCTAGAACTTGGACAAGAAAATACTATTTTTCGCCATAATCCAACTAAACTAATAGGTACCGTTTGACGTTTCATACTTTTCAGCGTTGTACAGGCGTAATTCAGACAGTAACTTTTTTTCTATACAACTATTATTCACATATATACATAAACTCACGCCTATATCCCAGAAGGGGTAGGCAGAGGTGCCAGGGCACCCACATTTCGCCTTGTATGTTCCGTCCCACAATGTGGTAGGTGGCGAGCCTATCGCCATATCGGGCATAAATTCCTAACACTAGGCTGATAATGAATAGAAAAATCCAATATCACTTTGCCCAAGACGGGATTATATAGTAGGAAAGTCAGTCGCAAGGTAATAAAAAGCTGTCAAATTGTATGACAAATAATATTTTTTCGACTAATATTTATCCTGTTTATTGCAATGAATGGTGGGACAAGCATGCCGTTCGCCTAATGGCAAGCAATACGACCTTAAGGAACAGTAGCAAAACCAAACAACACCTTGAATTACAAAGCAATGCTTGGCATTCCACTGCGCTTGCCACCTGAGACATAAGATGTTAAGGCTCTATACGTCCAGTAGTTACCCTGGCTACAATGTCCTTCAAACCGAAATACAACAGTGCATTTACACTGCTTCTTGGTGGAAAAAATAGACATTGCGGTGGTACCTATCCGGGCGGCCTCCCACAAATGACAGACCTACCACCACTATATCTATTAACGTAGGTGTAGCAAAGAGTAAAGTCGAAACCGAACTTTAATGAAACCATACCCATAGTACAATCATATAATAAGATAATTAAAACACAGTTGTAAAGTGTCCGGAGACATATTCCCGAAACTGTCTCGTTGTACCACCGGTGGATCTATTGTAAAACACGAACTAACTCCAACCGACGTGGAATTACTCTGGCGCACAAGTTTGGCACAGAGCTTATTTATTGAGGAACCGCAATCCGCAAATATACTATTTCCTCTTGTATTTTATTACTCATGTACTGCAGGATGTTCTATTTATAATATTTAATTTATATACCCAACCTACTTTGTTTGCATCATATTATGTAGAAACATATGCATTGTGGTTTTATACTATCAATCGCATGCCTAATCAAGTATTGTAAAAAACAAGAATTATACAAAAAATAATTCAAAATTAAACATGATGGCAATACATGTCGCCGTCACAACCCAGCGGCCTTTAAGAAAACAATCGTGTTGGCGACAGACGCTCGCACGTGTAGCTATGATGAACCAGGAACTTTCTCTCTGAACTCTACGGCGCTTATGCCATGTGATAATGGCATAAAATTCTCGATGAACGCTATGTGCATCCCTATACATATTGACGAGAAACTCTCCCGTGTAAATGGGACTTTACTAACATTGTCCAGTGGATTACTAAACAGAAGTGGCAGTGGTCAGTGATGATCGATGGAGCCGAAAATTTCTCCAGTCGAGGCCACGTAATAACAAGCGTAGCGTCGGATTTCCATCCACAAGGTGGACTGACAACATAATAGATTGTTCAAGAGCTTGATGCAAGCCTACTTCATACCACATATTTATTTATCTCTACTAAAGATATATAACAATAAAAACTGAAGCTCATTACATAGTTACACTAATAAACGATATTACAACGTAATGTATCATACGACAGCCTACGTGGCGCAGTTGCTTAGAAGCCGGCTGTGAAATGTGAGGCCACAGATTCGATCCCCGTACCGATTTTTTTTTATGTTATCCACAAGTATTTCTTTCGGTTTTGCGTATTTGTGAGACCAAAAAGTCTCTCGTGGTTTCTGATATCCATAACACAAATTTCGATCAAAGTGTGGGGCCAGGAGTATGTATGTGACTGTTGGGTGTATTTTTAGAGAAATAAAAGCTGTTGCATAGAATTTAACAAAGCCTTTAACATAATATTTTACCAGCTATAAAGTAAAATAAAATCAAAGCCCGAATGTTTGAAGTCATTATAAACTATAAAATACTTATGTTTATCTTTTTAATAAAGTCATCAAATAATTTAATTTTCTAAAATATTTAACTATATTAAACATCTTGTTTCAATTAGTTATTTCAAAGTATAACTCGAGGCGTAATAAATATTAAGTTCTCTTTGTTGTAAAATTATCAAAACATAAGTATTTGTAAAGTAATGAAAGATTATTTTATATTATGAAAATATAACGCTTCATATTTTACTCATGTACATTTACCTTTGAAACAAAAATAATACAATATTTATACCAATTGTTAAAATAAGATTGTGAATGCAAAATCGAATATAATGACTACGAGTATTGCGCTTCGATGATTTTGCTAAAATTAACCTTAAAAACACAATTTTAAGGTACGATTCAAAAATATTCATTCATTCATATACAAAACTTACATAAAATAAAATGACCGACCCGGGAATCAAACCCAGGTCTTCACTGCTATACTGACACTGGTATTGCCACTATAATGAATAGGAAATAAAGAATGTGATGTTTTATGACAGTAAAAGCACAACGTTGTGTCGTCGCCCAAGGGTTAGTTACAACGACTATGTTCGCGAAAGAACTGTTCACGAACGTATGTGAAAAACCGAGGGTCTTGCTCAATTATCTGGTATTGGAAAGGACTAAAACAAACTGTCCACAAATACATGAACTTACGTTGTTTTCCCTGAAGAGGTAGGCAGAGTTATTACTACCAGGACACCCACATTTCGACTTAAGTATTGCATCCCATGATGTGATAGGCCTATTATAATTTAAAAAAAAAACAATATCACTAAACGATCCGGGATTCGAACCTGAGGCCTCTTTCGTGCGGTGAGTTGCCTAATGCTCAATACCCCTTTTATTTTTTCAACACCTCCCGATTTTATGTGACGGTAACACTGCCATGATCCAAAAGTTATGAACGTTCATGGGCCGCAGTTTTCACTTTCCATCACGTGCCCTGCTTGATGATTTGCCGGACCTGTGCAATGAAATAAAACTTACGTATACATACGAATCAACGTATAATACAGTTGTTAACACACCGACGGGAAGGTGAAGACTAAAAAAGCAATCAAATTGTTAACATGTCGGCGGTAGAATTTTTAATTTACTTCACACAACGCAACGCGCGGAACGTTTCGCACGTTTCCCAATAAACGAAAAGCTTATTTCACTCACGCCTGACTTTGAAGCATCCTTCGATTGGAAACTGAAAAATATTTCCAATATTTTTGCCGGTGAAGAATTTTCGTTTCTATTCAAAAGTATGTGCGAACGTACACGAGGCACAAACGGGAGGAAATGAATTTTATTTAGCTTTAGTACTGGCATTTCAGTTTCATCATGTTAAAGTCACATTATGTACCTTAGTTCACAGTTCACTGGCGATTCTTTAATGTTACTTTGTAAGTGTTGCACGTGCCAGGAACGGAGCACACTTCATCGTTTATTATAATGTTACTTCTCGGAGCACGAATTTGTAAGACTACTTCTTGTATACTGTTTTTAAAAAAAACAACCTATAACACAGAGCTTAATTATTTACGAAATTTTATCTCTAAATATATTGTTCTATAAGATAAATACACACATATGTCCAGACATAGGGCTTATTGCTAAATATTCAAAGACATCGGAAATGAAAGAAAGCAACAAAATATTTCATTTAAAAACCATCACAAACTTTAAAAAGCAATAATCAGCAAAATAATACAACAAATTATATAGAAATACAAAAAAATGTTAGATGACATTGATTAGCTTAATTATATTAATAAAAAATGAAACCAATGTAAAATATTGGCATCTCAAATCTTAGGAATATGAAAAATCTTGAAATCAGAGAAAAAATGAGAAATGTACCTCGTTTCCAATTTAACAATGAGTCCAAACAAATAAATCCGTAAGTTACTATACTTTATGCATCTAGAACCACATCGACAAATGATTTCAAAAAAAGCATGTTAAAAAACATGCAAGGGATTACCAAGTAATATACGCCTCTCGGCTTAACAAGAAATAAAACAATAAAGGGAACAACCCTTACGAACAATCAAAACTTTTTAAAACAATTAACCAGATTCCGATGAACGTAATGATCGTCGGAAAGGGGTCGATTGAAAACGACGTAGAAAGTTTGACATTAGTTGTTATAGAAGTGAATTTTCCAATAATAAATACCAAGTCCATATATCCACTACAAAACGGCGTTGGCACTTCTAAATTTATGCACTCCATTGAAACTTGCATCGTGGAAATTTAACCGGCAAATAGAGTTAGTAAAAAAAGTAAATATTTTCTATACTGTCCGTCTGGTTTACACTTTTAGCATCATAACAAAGTTTGATTGCTTTTTCATTTGTACTGCGATATAAAATATTGCCTACGAGAATCACTTTTTAAGTGAGACATATTTTTTATTTCTAATCATTAGTTAAGTAATTTAGTCGCCAAAGCGTACGTAAATGTATACTAACATCCTAGATGTGAAGTCCAAAATACAGCCACAAAATATCTGGCAAAAACTAAAGGCATTCCTTAAATTTATACAATTACCTATTGATTCAAAATTTACATCACTTGGACGAAAAAGGAAACAGAAACATTTGATTAAATTTTATTTTTTAATAAAACTGTACAGTTTACTCAACCAATAAATTATCAAAACCAACCGCAAATTGCTTCAGCCCGTGCTAAACTATTTATAATTCCATACTAGCCGATATCTCATACTTACTTCACTTAAAACGTTGTAGTGTTTACCTAAGCAAGGAGCTATGAATAGCCCGCCTTTTTGATGCAAATTTAATGAGGCAACGTGGGGAAGGTCTTTTAAAACGACTGACCATTACTCCAGACAAGGGCCGTCTGGATTCTGTATCCACGTGGACTGCTACCCTTTTATCTGTACCATCTAAAATGATACTTACGTAAGAGCGTCTACAGCATGTGAAGTCTTGTAAGAATTAAAATTGTATGTGAAAACAGGAACATCATTGTTTTTTGTCCCATAAAACGAATAATCCAAGCTGTTGAGAACGGAATCCACGTTTTTATACTTATATCGAAAGAATATCTCACAATCATTTTATTTGCGCTTTTTATATAAAATATATTTATTGTACTCACGTATGAAAATGAAAGAAATGATGCGTGAGGTACGCAAATTTCCTATTTTTATCAATAGCAAACAATTGGAGCGCACGGTCCGCCTATATTAACATATTTTTTTATTCTAATATCGTGACGAATGTTTTCCGAGCACGTAGGGTGATATATTTCCTACGTTTTTAATGTTTTTGCAAAAACAATATTCATTTTCACGTACAAAGATTCATGATTTTTCGAAAGTTAATTGTCATCGTGATATTTTAGTTCTAGCTTTTGTAACAATAAAATCATTCATAAATAAGTAAATGTTAATTTAATTTAAATGACACAATACTATTTTTTTAACGCTCCATAATCTTATCTAACCAACTGATTTCCAAAAGACTCAAAACATATTTCCGATCACCACCAACCCCTCAACTTGACTGATAAATTTTTTTGCATATAGCCATAAATGATTAAGCCCAAAAACTGCTAATCACGATGATCGGGAGCCGTGACAGTACCGAACAGATAATGAATAATTAGTCTGCTAGACTCATTTGTATCTACCACCCCATGTGTTGCGGAATACAGAGGGGAAATCACCGTAGACGTTACACAAAAACGCGATTTTGGATAGCTTCGCTTCAGTAACGGCTTTTGTTGGAATATTAATTTAATTTTTTATTTTATAAATAAAGTTTATTATTTTTACTTTAAAACAGGACTTTAAAACTATTGATTTATCCTAAAAAACTACTAAAAGCTACGACTAGACGACTTTAAAAGTGTTTACTTTCAAAAATCGGCTTTTGCTAATTAATTAACCGATAAAATTCATCAACATCTTCAGCAATAGGATGTCCATTGTTGAAGGTAGGCTTGCTACAAAAATTTCAATAACGAAATATTTACCTGTAATCATTTAAATAAGATATAAATACGCGTTGAAGATTTTCTTGTTGTTAGGCAAAGCGAAAATCGCTCAGCTGAATAAATTGTACAAATAAATTTAATGGTTTCTTAGATTGACTCGAATGTACGCCCCATGCGAAAGCTGTTAAGCAATCGAAACGTCGGGAAGTTAAAAAAATGTTAAATTAAACCAAATCCGCGATAAAATCCATACACATTAGCAGTTTTATTTCAATTTACAAGAACATAATATGGAGATGAATGTATGAAGAATCAATAATAAAGATTCCTGTCGCAGAATCATTAAGTGGTAGCAGTATAAGTTGACACAGGGTCGTCAGAGGTGTTGGTATAAAATTCTTCATAAAATTTTCAGTGCATGTTAGTGTTGAATGAAGACTCATCACCGTTGCACTTAGAGAATGAATGGGCACTCAGACTTCTTGCATACATTCACAGATAAAAACGCGGAGATACACGCATGTGAATAAATTACGCACGAACACCCAATCTGAAGGAATTCTAAGTCACTATGTCAACTGTGAAATTAATTAAATATAACTACGTAAATCAAACGAGTTCGCAGCCGGTATTCATAACTGGGTATTTAAGACATTTGGAGCGGTCCTAACAAGGTGCTTAACTATTCACAGATGAATGTTAAAGCCCTTTCAGACTTTAACTTGTTCGTTAAAACACGCAAACGTTCCTTTAACGGTGTACGGGGAGAAAACGAGAGCTATTTTATGTGATCAAAAGCGACGTCTCAGTAATAAGGTTGTTACTAAATACCTACTATTAGTACGATTTTTTTTAAACGGTTAATTGGTGTATAAAAATGAAAAGAAACTCGTTTATGGTGAATAAAGATCTCATTAAAGCAACCGCCATTCAGAGTCATTCGCGAGAGTAAAAATAAATGTGAAATAAATGTGCAATTTCATTCATTCAATTTATGATCAATAACCACGGATTTCATTGGGAAACATCGGCGGAGGATTCGCGTTTGTGCATCCTTTGAATACATTTAAAGAGTCGAAATTATTGCAGTATTTTAACGTCGTAATAAGACCCGGAGTACTAGCAAAATGGCCTTTACAGTGATGTTCGACATTTTATTTCTGGTGTTAATAAAAGGTGAATGTACAAAATTGTGTATGCACGTGCGGGTTATATTCGGCTTTGTGGTATATTCATAGGAAATGTGCGCAGAGTTTTGCGCTCCGCATTGCATGAGCAGTTGAAAGTCGAAGACACCGGTGCAGGTGTACCGAGCCGTGTCAAGCCACACATACAAGCGACTTTTACAGAATAACGTTCGTCTTTCGCTGCAACAGCAGAATTGACGTGAATGGGAACTGAGATCCTCAGCGTTCGGAAATGAGCATTATGAGCTATTTGTGTGTTTTCATCTTTTGTTGACTCAGAATAGCAGCGGAACGTAATCTTACTTACAACATGACATGGTAATTAACAGCAAATGTGGTAGGATACGAAATCGTAAGTACTAGAATAGACATATTTCTCAAAACATAATATAACTAAAATTTTAATTTTCATGTTGGTGTCTTAACTTTACTTTGAAATTGGAACATTAATATCCTCCTGTAAACAGACTTATTTTGGTACCATTGTAATTAAATCACGAAAAAGTAAACGGGCAGATGATTTTTTTTTTTGGAACGCGAATGTTGTATTTTTATTCATTAAGTCGTACGCATTACTATTCTAATAATATAATAGTATAATATGACATATCTAATATTAAAATATTATAAAGGTGAAAGTTTGTGTTTGTTACATCTTCACAGTCAAACGGCTAGACCAATTTTGATAACATTTGGTATTGAGGAACCTTAGATAAACACATAAGCTACATTTTATCCTCAAAATAAAGTGTTCCCATGGAACGAGCAATTAATTCAACCATGTATATTTGCTACTCTGTTTAATTCATAGGCATCTCTCTGAGTTTGAAAGAGTTCTTTAGTTGAGTTTGGCATAATATAGGGCGTGTAGAATATGATATAAGAGGACAGGATTGCATGCCTTGAGTGTGCCATAGACTGAAACGTGACAGGACAGGATGTAAAGGGACGGGACCAGAAAAGCAATACATAGGATGGGATTCACCTTGAATTTAAATATGAAACATATTAGTGCGCGAAATAATACACCTGATGTGGACTGGACTCAAATAGTATTTTAAAAAGTATACTTTCACATATACACGCAGCTATTGCAGTCAAATATCCTATAACATCCAATATAGCACACTATTATCTACATGTTATCAGTTACCGTCCAAACACGAGCAAAAAGACTAGACTGCCCTTCACATGTCTCTCGTACATCGGGCTATGAGTATACATATTCATTGTGTTCACTATACGCCTCCAGACGACGGCTCGCTCGCTGTAAAACAACAGGAGAGAATTCTCTTTTAATTACGAACCCGGGTTGGACGCGTCACGGTGCTTAGATCTTTTTATAACTGCTACCCAACACTTGAAACGTTCAATTATGAAATGTATACACAAAAGCACAAGGTCCATTTTGTATTGATGAATAGCCGAAACAAATGCATTTTTAAGTTCCAATTGCAGTTCGAGATATTTTCTACTTATAGCAACCTAATGATGCGAAGATGCCGAACAACTGCAAAGCAAATTACGTACCTATTAGGAACTGATAATTACCTGAAACAAAAACAAAAGTGTTAATTAGTTCTGCAAATGTATTTTTAGCTGGAGGTGCACATGATAATATACCAGGATTAAATGGAACTCGCTTGCTCAAACATCAACAAATATTAGATTTTGTTGTGCTTCTAATTAAGGAGAGTACAGAATGAGCATAATTATTCGTATTGTTCGGTAACTATGCACGATATTCATATGAAACAGGCATTTTTACTTGTACTTTATGTAATAACTTTAAAAAGTTGCTGCATGTTTTATGATTTTCTTACGATTACCAAAAGTAAAGTAATTTAACTTCAAAACATATAGCAAGAATATTTATCTAAATATCAATATTCTTACATTTTACTACACGTAGGCCTGATTCAAAAATCACTTTGGGGTGATGTCACCAATATCCTTGCTATAATTAAATGTTTGTTAAGTGGAGGGGCGAGTGCAGGATGCAGTTTCTCGCGCCGATAATGTTGCTGCTCATCATTAACCAGATATTTTTTTTTTTTTTTTTTTTTTTTTTTTTTTTTTTTTTATACTGGCCTGGCATTGTGGCGGCATTGCACCTGATGGAAAGTGTCAATGCCGCCCAGGCAGAGTATTGGACGGCAGTCCCATGCCAATGGAGACAATTATGCCGGCCTGCTAAGGTGCCTCTTCACACCGCGGCGGAAGGACCCAGGATTGTAGGAAGGAGGGAACACGTACGCCGGCAAACAATTCCACAGCTTGACGGTGCGGCACAAAAACGAATTTGAGAACCGTTTGGTTCGCGCCGGGATGGTGTGGACCGTCAAGCTATGGCTTCGCAAGCCAGCACGCGTGGTTCTGGTTAGGAATGGAGAGGAGGGGAGCAAGTTGAACAATTCTTCAGAGCACTCACCGTGATACAGGCGGTAGAACACGCTTAGAGAGGCGACATCTCTCCGGAGTTGTAGCGACTCCAAGTTGCTCGTAACGTCGGCATCATTCACAATGCGGATGGCCCGCCGCTGCAATCCATCCAAGGCATCGAGCAGGTATTGGGCGGATCCATCCCAGAGGTGCGAGCAGTACTCCATACCCGGCCGGACCTGCGCTTTATATAAGCGACAAAGCTGACCGGGCGTGAAAAACCGACGCACCCTGTTCAGGACTCCAACCCTGCGTGATGATGTTGTTGAGATGTTTAGATACGTCTTCTATAGACGGTGGTTGTTTTACCATAGCTCAACAACGAGATCTTCATCCATTGGTTAGCACAATAGGATTGTCTCCAAGATTTGATTTGAAGTAGTATGTAATGGTTCCTAAAAAACATTGCTTATATAAAACATGAATTTGAAAACGGCATCCAAATTAGTTGTTAAATGACCGAGATATCAAAAAAATTAAATAGTGCGAACGGGACACTCGTTTTCTCTTTCGCACGCATGCACCTTATGGAAGCTGACATGACGTCGTGCTTGTTACATCCTTTTCTATTACTCCTACCACCAAATTTGTAACTTGCTTAATACTATACGGATTTTAAATATTCTTCCTGATTATGATAATGATTATATGCATATGCATATAAACGTAATATTTCGATGGAAACAATAATAAAAATTGATGACACCAGCCAATTCAGCACGTGCTGGAACTTTACTTGAACCATGTGAGACGTTAGCTACCTTAATTCTTAAGGTATCAGAAACCACAGAAAAACTTACACCATATTAATATATTTTGTGTTGACCTTCAAATAAGGCAAATGGGCAAATAATGGGAAAATATAAAATTTGCATAATGTACTAAACTACCTTAAACTCTCCATTATACTTCACAACTCGTACCCCAGGTTGAACATAAAGAGCTACTTTCCCCGAAAAGTCTAGAACAGAATATTTAATAAGCCTAAACAAACTTTACAGACCTAATCCGCACAAAAAAATCACTCAACAAAAACTTTTTGATTCGCCCTGCTTCACATAACTTGGTCAAAGTTTAATGCTTTCGGGGTTCGACACGTAAAGCAAAATAATAAAAAAATAGTAAACATTAAACACGTAGTTTTCCTCTACATGTCCATAGCTTTTTATATCGGTTATCGGTCTGGTTTTGTTGCTAATTTAAATAAAAAAAATAAAAACCGACTTCAAAACAAAAATCCACTAAAAACCAAAAATAAATAAAATAATAACTACCACTCCAAAGCAAAAAAATAATATTTATTTCATGGAGCTCGTGCATGTTGATTAATTTGCTTAATGACTTGACTAGCCAACAAATCAAAATATATGCGTAACATATTGAAGGCGGGCCGCCCAGTACCAAACATATAGGACCTATGCCTTATATTAATTTAAATATCTATATCGTACAAACATAAAATAAAAAGAAGCAACATACAGTCGAATTGAGAACCTCCTCCTTTTTTTGAAGTCGGTTAAAAAAAATCTACTTAAGGTAAGAAATTATTTTTCATACTGAATACATTGTTTTCATGCGTGACGCTACATAACGGTGAAAGAAAATATCGCGAAGAAACCTACAACAGCTATTTGTAAGAATTTCGATGATATGTTAAGTCCTCCAACCCATTCTTTGCCAGCGTTGTGGATTTTAATCCCTCTCAATATTACTCTCGATTGTGGATGAAACCCGTGCCCTAAAGTGGGTTGTATATGGGCTGATACTGTGATATTATCAATGATTGTATATTTATCAATTTATGTATAATATTTTGGGAATAATTTCCGGTAGAGTATCGATTGGCCAGAAAGATATCCTGTAATTTGTATATTCAAAATAAAATCTCTAAATTTATGACGTATACGGCATACTGTACACAAAAGATTCCTTCTAGGTGCAGACACGATAGCGTAAGCAAGATAGAAGTTCACGGTTTGTAACCGGCACAAATTTAATTACGTACCAAGCCGCCATGTAGTTGAGTCGACAACCGCCGCACCCGTATTTCATTAGTTATTTTAACCTGAACAGGCGCTTATTAAAATTTTAACCGTTGCAACTGAACGCTTATTTTTTGTGAGTAATAATTTAGCGAAGAATTAAATATCTTCTGTTAAAATATAATGGTGTTAAGGATTATTAAAGAAAGATAATAATGACTTTATGAATAGTAGAGCCACGTTCTAGAGTGGGGGCCACGTACAGGCAAGCGAAATGTCGGACGCCCGCCTACAAGGTGGACGGACGACCTGGCTAAGTTTGCAGGAAGTCGCTGGATGCAGGTCGCTTCCAACAGGTCGATGTGGAGATCGTTAGGGGAGGCCTATGTTCAGCAGTGGACTTCCTGTGGCTGAGATGAAGACAGAGTTGATACTGGTGGTACCCACTCCCGAAATTATTTCTGTTCTAAGATGTAATGAACAAGCCTACTGCCATGCCAGGTAACTCATACATATACATGTATAAGATCTATAATATCAAAAAATCTGTGTGTAACAATAAGTCATCCACTGTGAACTTCGGCTATAAACCGAGTGAATACGACTGTCACACCAACAATATCTTCAGGATCAAAATTATTTACAATCGCAATCAAAATGAAATTTCTCCCAAAAGCATACAAGAGAGTAAAACAATCACGAGTATTAGCGCTAATCTCAAAATAAGCAATTCACAAAGTTTCCAGTAACCGGCTTGCCTCGGCCATTGAATACAGATTCTGGTCAGTAGGTGCGCCGCAACTGGATATCTGTTAGAGGTTGAATTTAATTATTTTCGGGTGACTTCCTAACTGGATCGAAGTTTGCCACTTTGACCACCGCCGGAGGAAACTTGCACGGTCGTGTTCTTTATTACAAGTGCTGTTACGTTAACTTTATAACATTTGCTAGTTTCAAGTTGGTCCGGGTTATCAAATACATTAAATATTATATTAACCAGGAAAACCTGTACAGTTTTAAAGTTACGCAGTTGAAAAAGGCAGACATACTCGGATAGCCTCCGTGGCGCAGTTGGTTAGACACCGAATTTGGAACGAAAGATTGCGAGTTCGATCCTCGCACCGACATAAATGTTTGTTTGAACCACAAATATTTGTGTAGGGTCTGGGTGTTTGAGAAACTGCAAAGTATCTCGTAGTTTCTAATACCCACGACAAAAGACTTCATTTGATCTTATTGTTTGGTCGGAACTATGTATGTGACTGTTGGGTGTATTATATTATTATTATTGCCTTGACTAATCAGACAAACATAATATTTCTCGTCAGTCCATATTCGTATTGAATCGCATTATACCGCAATTGCCGAAAGGTGTCACTGCGGTCACCCTACCGAGTATAAAAATATAATAATGTTCGCTGAAAGGGTTAATGTCTGCGGCCTGTAGTAAAATGATTAACCTAATTATTTAACAAGCATAAATTATGTTACACGGGCCACATGTAAGTGAGAAATAAGGGGAAATACAAAAGATTAACTGAAAATCAGTTTTTAAAGGCTTTTATGTTTATAGTCTTTGTTAAATAAATACAAAAAATGTTAAATAAATGAAATACTAAAGGCCAACATTATTAAATCGAATGGCGATAGATAACCTACGTTTGATTCTCTATTCGGCTTGCAATAGATCTACCATCAGCATTGAGATAATACCATCAGGTATATTTTTGGGACTTTTACTTGCATATTATAATTTATTTACATTTTAATCAATGATATTATGACAAAGTTTAAAAGAAATTGTTTCATCGCGGAGCCAACGTCGTATCATTTCAAATTTGTGAAATGTATAAGTTACATCACTCCGTAAATGGGATTGGAAAAATCAGTAAACTGCCAAACCTTTTACTTAATTTGGCAATGTGATATAATACCTTCCCGATTATCTTTGTTATTGATAGTTGTAAACGATCATTTAGTTCAGTTGGTTTAAAACAATATCTATATTTTCTTTTAACAACGCACAATTACAAAATTAAAGCGAGAGGCGTTATTAAAACATAGCTCAAACCAACTATCAAATATATATCAAGATATTATTTGATTTACATTACCGAACTCCGATTTCGAGTTATTTAAATAACTCTATTAGTAACTAAATTGAAGTGGGTAACATTTAACAAATAAACCATTAAAATCTCTAGGTAGATAAATATTTACTTTCAATATATATTTCAAAGTGAAGCAATCAATGTAGGCTGCGAGAGAATGTTTTATAAATAATTCACTTGAAATCTTAAGTCACAATATTAATTGGCTTTGAAATTCAATTGGTATAATTGGACGAGATGTCACCAAGTTAAAACAAATGCTTGATTTCTTAGTATATTTGTTTCGCATAAATGCTTTGTAGCCGGCCATTAATTAGAACTGTAATAAGATTTTTTGCCCTAGAAAACTGAGAGCGTTTAATTAAATCTATATTCATTTTCCGCTCAAAACGGTATCATAATATGTAGTTTAAGACATATAATTTTCTTGAATAAATAAATAAGTCTTGACTTTTATTATAATTATATGTTTGACGGCCTCCGTGGCGCAGTCGGTTAGACGCCGTCTGAGTAACGAGAGGCCGCGGGTTCGATCCCCGCACCGAGAGAAATATTTGTCCGACCCACAAATACTTCTTTCAGATCTGGGTGTTTGTGAGACCGAAAAATCTCTCGTAGTTCCTGATACCCACGACACAAGACCTGATCTTAGTGTGGCGAAAGGACTTTGTATGTGACTGTTGGGTTTTATTTACTATTTATTTATGATTGTAGGTCAAAAATAAGAATCTAAAGCCAGAGAGTAATATTTACGTTTCACCGTGTGTGAAGTTTTAAAATTATTGTAAGAAACTTGAACTCCTAATTCAAAGGAAATTAATAGTTTTTAGTCTGTCTTCCTACAAAGATATATTCGAATCCAGGAGAGAGATCAATATCGAATGACATTAAAAAGCTCTTCTCATCGTACGCTGAAGCTCAGTGCTCAGTTGTTGGTATCGAAGATGTGCCTCTACTCTATATTTTCACTGGATCAAGACATTTAATTTTATAACACTATTTCAGAAAGAATTTGCTAGTTATTTAGATTCTCGTATGTACATATCTAAATATCAGTAATAAAGTTTTAATAAAAATAGGGCCTCAAATTCATCGTCGGATTTGAAAATTAGGGCAAACACCTACGTTTTTCCATTCGTTTGCACTACTCCAAGATTATTCGTTTGTACAATATTTTAAGCACTTTATAACGCAACTTTAATAAACACAATATATTGAAAATTATATAATGATTTATACTTGTTAAAATTAATTAACGTAAAGGGTTGTTTGTATTAAACACTCCCATATACCATGACTTTTAAAATTAATTATGTACAGAATATTACATGTCATTAAGCGAGTGGATGGCCAACCAGGGGAATGGGAGACCGACGCTCTACTTGATGGGTATCCAGTTTGATTCCTGTGCACACATATATAAGTTCTCGATATTACTTTTTTGACTATTATTACTTTAAAATGGCCAATGGTAACATAGATTTTTTTTATGTTTTGGATCATCTTTGTTGTTAATTAATACACCCAACAGTCACATACATAATCCTGAACTCCTGTTACAATCAACTAAGTCATGTGTGGTAATCTAAAACGATGAAGGAAAACATCGTGAGGAAACCTACATACCATAGCGTTTTATAAAAAAATCTATGGTATGTAAGTCCGCCAATCCCCACTAGGCCAGCGTGATGGACTATATGGCCTAACCACTCTCAATCGTATTCTCGATTGTAGAGTATGCCCGTGCCCTGCAGTGGGACGTATATGGGCTGATACATCATGTGTGGTAATCACCTACGAGAGACTTTTCGGTCTCACAAACACCCAAACCCGCAACAAATACTAGTGGGCTACACAAACATTTGTCTCGGTGCAGGAATCGAATCCGCTGCCTCTTGTTTCACAGCCAACGTTTAACCAAATGCGCCATGGACGCTGTCGAGGCTATTGCAGTTATATTGAACTGCTGTAGGAATTGGGTGAGATCAATTACTACCACGTTCACAGAAAATCTACTAAAGTGGCCGGCAGTTTGCTGTTATAATTTGAACAGTGAGAGAGATTGTGGAAGCTCAATAGCCTCCATCTATTTCAGTCGTATTTCTTTCTCTTTCTTTCTCATTTTGAGCGACAAGTGTTTATTGGCGATATGAAACACTTAGCGAACAAAAGATCTGTATAGAAGACTACTGTCGCATTAAACATTATCTTCGGGTGTTTCTCTTTTTTTTATTTTATTGATGACGAGACAAGCATGCCGTTCGCCTTAGGGTTAGCGTGACGACGGCTCATGAGCATTAGTAAAACCAAACACCTTGAATTACAAAGCAATGCTTGCCACTGCGCTCGCCGTAGTTAGGTACTCTAGCTACAACGTCCTTCAAACTGAAACACAACAGTGTTTTACACTGTCGTTTGGCTGAAGAGTTAAACATATAGCTACTAAAATGCCACTACTAGCTCGACTTTACCAGCAATCTAAGACCCGAGTCAAAAATCAACAAAGCAACGTCCCAAAGCGTTTCACCGTTCCGCGTGATTTTTATTAATAGCCCAGCGAGAAGCCCTGGCATCACCGCGTTATAATCCATTATAGTTAAACCGGAGTGGATGCCAAGCCGACCTGTTGAGTGCACTAACATGTTATTCTTGCTCCGAGACGCTCAGATACACTGCAATACATTACACGTAAGCCAAGCACTAACGACTTCATTTATATCCTCTTGTCAGATACGCTGGCTGCTTTTTCGTGAGCAAACAAATCGCTGCTCCATTCTTTTAATGAATTCATACATGGAATTATTTTCGAATGGCACAGGATAATCGGAAACAGCGGGATGGTTTATCCTATCATATTATATTCATGAAGTACTA
This sequence comes from Hyles euphorbiae, assembly GCA_023078785.2. Taxonomy (NCBI): domain Eukaryota; kingdom Metazoa; phylum Arthropoda; class Insecta; order Lepidoptera; family Sphingidae; genus Hyles; species Hyles euphorbiae. The sequence continues at coordinate 8,219,681 of CM041046.1, forward strand.
TACTAAGAGGACAGGAGGGAAATAATTTGAGAGAGAGAGGGAAGAGTGAGATTAAAATACGTTTCTTTGTCTTATACGTGTCGTTGCACGGTACCAAACATTTTTGTTTAAAATACTTTCTCAATACTTGTATAAAATTACGTCATACTCTTTTAAAGATCCGATCATCAAATAAGCAGGCGAAATACTAAACCCCAGTGCAACTCGGTGCCTAACAGCGCGTAACTACCGCCTATAAACATTTACTCCATTGGGACTGTAGATACATCGCCGTCCTTTGAAGATTGGTGAGGCTCCCGCGGAATGCAACAGCAAATCTGTTACGTCACGTCAGTTGTAAAACGGTAGTACCATCTCGGTCGTATGTTTTATTAAGGTGTACTAGTTATTTTTATACACACAATTATACATTTAATTTATTTAATCATTTACCATAATATAGGTAAAAGCTTAGTCTCGCTAAGCGACGATATGTATTTTCATATAATTCCTATGTTTATCGCGGATTTGGTTATTATTTTAGATTTTTGCCTTCCCGACGTTTTAATTACTTAACAGCTTTCATAGTTATAATTCAGGTAAACCGCGATATAATCCGTATAATTTTATTTGAAAGTCCCTAATTCACACATAAACACAATTTAAATTTAGATTTCGTTCAGCTATTTCACAACACACGTGCTAATGCGGCATTAATACCAGAATCATTATAATGTGTACATAAGTGGAACGAGTTCGCTAACGTTGTTTAGCCCGCAGAAGCTGCATCAAAAACATATTTGATTTTAAGCAGCATCTGTGTCAAGTTTCGTGCAACATTGGCTCTGAATGGCCGGCCGGCCCCGTAAAGTCCCCGATCTCGTTTCAGATAGCTCCATCAATCTTCTGCAACAGTGTATCGGCTTCCTATTTTAAAAACGGAACCCGGACAAGGCTCACTAAGCCCTTGCTGCTGTGAAAAATGCTTTCCAACTACCACACGCGCGAACCACCGCCGAATCCCCTAATTCTTACAAAAACTTCTAAAGCACTTTACAAAGCAATTATTTCCAACGCTTGTTAAAATACACCGGTATCAATTAAAACAAATGGTTTTTCTAATCGTTTTTCGAATGAACAATGCTATTTCAACACTGAACTCGAATACGATTTACATTCACGTTTGTTTGTATAGATTACGTCGGAATTTATTTCAGTTAACTATCAACGCCGAGCGGGGAGTTCTCGTTATGAGCTACAATTTTTCTTTGTTTAAAAAAAAGTTTCATTCGAATCTCAACCAATTCCATTAGCAGTTGTGGTAGAAAAGTTTATCAAGCTTTACATTTATTTCGAGTTGCTCGGTGTTTGTCCGGGAGTTTTAAAAGCGTGCCGATCCGCGACGTCCTTGTATAAATACAAAGGGGCTATTTGAAAACGTTTCTAATAACGAATAACTCAATCCGGGCCTCCGTCTGGTTGCAGTGAGCCACTCAATCAAGCGAACTGAACGGCGCGCCCGCCTCACCGACTACGTTCTGCCTGTAACGAATGTATTGTACTCTTAGTGCTAAAATAAAAAGAACACGGCCGACGGTACCTTCTCTAGTGAACCGCAGGAATTGCTCTGATGAACGAGCAATGCGGTTCTAATAGCAATACGCCTTTTTTCTCGCCGCACTCGCCCCGCTCGCTGCGAGCACTTTTGTAAGAAAAAATCGTTGTCGAAACGACAGAGATATTCCGATACGGGTTTTTAATTAATTTTACAATTACTGCAACACTTTTAAATGGAATTATATGGAATTAACAGGGACGAAAACTGAATGAAACTGCGCTCAGGTTTTAATTAAATAAATTGTTTATAGAGTTGTTGAAGAGCTAACAGTTGTATTTTCGCGTTTCAGCATGACTATTGAGAAATGTATTCTGAGAATTGTTCGGTGCATTTTGTTCCTTATGAGCGGAGTGCATCTACAACATTAACGACATTACAGCACTCTAGATATTAAAGTTTAAAAGTTTTATTTCTTAATATGCCGTCGTCGTATCGCTGACACGGAAGTCGGAGTATCACTTGTTTGCGAACATTTCTCGGATATTTATTCAATGTTGTTATTCTGTACAAATATTTATACTATGACCGTTCTTAAATTTCAGTCGGCATTTCAAGGGTTATTCTTGTTGCGTCAGTATCAATTACTTCCTAAAGTTAATTAATTTTATTAGTGACCAGATAATTTAATTGTTATTCGCTACACTGGTCTTTGCTCAATACTGTTTAGCTTTAATACAAATGTCAAATATAAAATTAAATATGTGAAATAATAGATGTCAAATATATTTGGGCAGGCGTGAAAATAATAGCTGAAAAAATCAAATTCAAATTGAGTTAGAAATATCGACAATAGAGAAAACAAGGGGCGATTTTTATGGATTAATCAAACGTTCAACAAACGTTTGTATAAAATTGGAACAAAATACACTGGACTGTGGATATTTTATTATGAACGTGTATATTTTGCGCACGCATTTTAATCCGATTGTCGGGCTGCGCGCTCCGATCCAATCAGGATTTTTATTAACCCTCATTATTATTGATTGCCACGAAACTGCATTGCTAAAGAAACGAATGTATCGACCAATCTGCTTTTCCATTTATCAGATTAAATATTATTATTATTTCTAGAATCCACTCGTATTTATAAAAGTAAAATATATACATGCGTATTCAAAACAAATCAGGTTTTTTTTATTGCAATGAATGACCAAATTGCTTAGTGACATCTGAATTAATTAGGGGTTGTTTTATTTGCTTTTAAATAATAGTACAGAATAATTAAAGCAATAATTAATTTTAGAAATTGCTGTTAATGGCATGACTACCATGCCATTCGCCTGATGGTAACTGACATGATCGGTCATGAATAATAGTAACAAAATCAAACAACACTATAAATCACAAAGCAAAGCTTGGCATTCCACTGCGCTTCCCATCTTGAGACATACGATGTTAAGTCTCAATATGTCCAGTAGTTCTCTGTTCTCTACTATGTTGTTCAAATCAGAACACAACAGTGCATTTATACTGCTGTTTGGCGGAAAAATAGACATTTCGGTGCTGCCTACCCACGCGGCCTCTCACATATTATTATGAGGGAGCTACAAAAGAAATAAATTACTTCATAAAATGGCGGTGGTTTTCCTGAATCCACACGGAAGCAACCACTTTATACGGGGTATATCAAGACTCCCACCGAAAAGGAAGCTAGATGGTAGTTTTAGTGACGTCAGACACAATGCATCTAAAAGTATGTATTTGAGTGGTAAATAGATAGATTTTTCGATTTTATTTATTTATTTATTTTATTACCACACAAACCCGATGATATTTAAAAAACCACAAATAAATATGTTGCGTTTCATTACGAATTTTTAATTTCATTGTGTTTATAGTCATTAAAACCTCCACCAGGCTTTGTTTTCAGTAGCACTTGATATACCCCATATAATATTCATAAAATATTATTAAAGATTGCGAAAGTAAATATATCGATTTTTTTATTGATAACCAAAATGTCTAATCTTATAGATAAAAAACAGGCTTTAATAGTACGTCGCACTATAGTACATGGGCCTCATCTATGATTTAAAAGGATTTCAGGCCCAATTCTATGCTAGACCACAACAAGCGTTTGGACGTAGCCACGATATGTTTCTTCCCTATTAAAATTAATTTTAAATATTCAACATTATTTATAACATTAATATTTAAAAGATTTAATCTATGAATTAACCTCGAAATTATGTCAAGACTAAATGTAATTAACTCAGGACTCATAAGCGCAGTACTTGTAGAATGGTACCGTTAATTAACCATAATGATACAGTACGGATAACTTAGCCGTGCGGTGAGTTAAGTCGCAACTTAAACTTTATAGCGGATTGGTTCTTGAGATAAGTAAAGGAAAACCTGAAATAGAGAACTTTGCATTACCATGCGAGTTTCTGAGAGCGTTATTAATGTAATTACTAACTCAATTTAATCGAATACTAGTAGTGGAGTTCTAAGTGGTACTCAACTTACAGCAGGCCACGGAAAAATATGTCTTGACATTTTTAGAACAACATGTTGTGCATCCAATTTGCCGATAGGTATAGTATTACATAGGAAAATATTTTACAATAAAGCATGACTTATGAACCGTGACTTTTTCATTCGTGCAACGAAATTTACCCCGAATTTTTTGTCAGATGTCAGAAAAAGTGCCAATCGTTATGGCACTTTTTGTAGGATTGAATTTTGGATTAAATCTCGCTGTACTCTTTTGGGAATGCCTACGTTTTTGAAAATGCATTTGTCATGTGTATATTCTATATGCGGCACTTGGATTTTAGTCCGACACATTGAGCTGATGTAGGCCGTCTTCGTAAATATTCGAAGTTTTTGCTTCATTCAGGTTACACAAGTAACCAATTAATTCATAATTCTCTTCTAAATTTATTTCTGTAACACCTATAGGCTTACTGGTAGAAACACTTTCATCACTAAGCCCACTAATATTAAATCTTTGTACAAGAAGCCCAAATAAACTAGAGATGTAACTCTTCAACGGCATTGGCATGCAACACTAATCACATCTGTTCAATATCGGAACGTTAATATTCAGTTAGTGCGGACACGGTGACCACAATCTGCGTCCATTCACATCCGTAAACAAGTCGCATCAGGATCAGATAACCGCATTAGCGCGTGCGGCGTGTCACAAACAGATTGCACGCGTATTACCTGCCACTTGGTTTACCGGTAACACCTGCGTGCCTTTTTATCGATATCGATGAACTGTGGCAAGGAGAATGTTTGAATATCGATTAAGTGTGATGGGATGCGGATTAATCGATGTTGATTTCAATACCTACAAATTCGCTTGGCACTTGTGATGGTTTGGTCAGGTAAATTACAAGAGTACATTATGAACATGGGGGCCACCGATATATAAATGCTTATAGGTACTGATTTTGGTCGTCATATATGATATAGGAGCCAGAAGTCTTACAATCGAGAAGACGAAAATCAAATGCCAAGGAAACCATTGAGAACAAAAGCAAACCCTGTTACCGGTTCGGTTATTGCACGATAGAAAGGGAGAAAAAATGAATTAGACACGTATTATTTGCCTTTTTTATCGATATAAATGAACTACGATATACTTTATATCCCTTAGTGGTTTACTTGTTTTTAACCGACTTCAAAAAAAGGAGGAGGTTCTCAATTCGACTGCATGTTGCTTTTTTTTTTTTTTTTTTGTGTTTGTTACCTCGTTTCTCTGTACTGTGTGAACCGATTTCGATCATTCTTTCTTTGATTGAAAGCTGGTGCTTGTCGTTTGGTCCCATAAAAATATGGTGAAGTTCTGATGAATATCTTCGGACCTGGAGAGAGGAACTCCTTAAAATTAAGGAGAATTGCAATGGTTCTTTTTGCATTACGTTCATTAGAAAAGTTAAGATACAGTGAGAGAGGGAAAAAGGGGTGGGGGTGAGGGGGGGTGGGTGATAAAATTAAAATACACGTAAATTCTAATATCTTCGGCAGCTTTTAAGCGATTTTAGTGATTTCTTTTTCATTGGAAAAAACGTATTGACAGGTTGATCCCAGGAACACAACATTAAGATCTTATTATCATGTTCGGACCTGGAGAGTAGAACTCCTCAAAATTTAATAGGATTTCAACGGTTCTTTTTGCATTGAGTTCAGTATAAAAGCTAGGCTACAGTGGTTGAGGGAAAAAGGGGTAGACGCGAAGGGAGGGGGGGGGGAGAAAAAATAATAAACATATGAATATTCCAATATCTTTGGCAGCTTTTAGCCGATTTTATTATCATCGGAAAGAACATATTCCTTGTGGAGACCAAATCTTTTTCATTTAAATGCCTATCAACACTAAAAAGATAAAAATAACTAAAATTTTTAATAAAAAAATAAAAACCGACTTCAAAACAAAAATCCACTAAAAACCAAAAATAAATAAAATAATAACTACCACTCCAAAGCAAAAAATAATATTTATTTCATGGAGCTCGTGCATGTTGATTAATTTGCTTAATGACTTGACTAGCCAACAAATCAAAATATATGCGTAACATATTGAAGGCGGGTCGCCCAGTACCAAACATATAGATATTTAAATTAATATAAGGCATAGGTCCTATATGTTTGGTACTGGGCGGCCCGCCTTCAATATTTTACGCATATATTTTGATTTGTTGGCTAGTCAAGTCATTAAGCAAATTAATCAACATGCTCGAGCTCCATGAAATAAATATTATTTTTTTGCTTTGGAGTGGTAGTTATTATTTTATTTATTTTTGGTTTTTAGTGGATTTTTGTTTTGAAGTCGGTTTTTATTTTTTTTAATAAAATTTTTTTTTTCCATATTCTAGTATCTGCAATGTATTCCTATGTGGATTAAATAAATAAAACATACGGGATCAATGAATAAAATATTCCACCTAATAAGTCCTTTATACCTGGTCTTATGTAACACTCGCGTGAGATCGACGCAATATGATTTAGACATCGATTTTAAACGGATTCAGCTTATAAGATTACTAGCATTTCGATGTGAACCTTATATAAGAATTATCATGATTTTCACATCAAGTACGCGTTGATCGTTGAACTAAAAAAATCTAATTTCATCTAACATTATTTTAAAAGGTACAAAAGAAATCTCTCCACTTTTGTTCCATTATTTTTATAAACGCGACAATTATATTCAAACGCAGTGATAAAGTTATTGAATTTAACGTCCGTGTAATTTCTTTCTTAGTAGACGAAAATCCATCATTTATCATTAAAGTTAATTACCTTGAACGCTTCAGTCCATTCAGCTAATTAGTCCTCTCCAAAAAATCGAGGATAATTGCGAAGAGTGATTGCCAAGATTTCCTTTCTCGGAAGGACAGTCTTTTGATAAATTACATACCTTTGCGATTCAGCCCAATTTACTTAATTCCGTGTTGTTTTTGCACGGAGCATTGAGAAACTAATGAACTGGATGGAGATGCAGAAAATAAATAGTATCTATTTTCAATTTGCAATGCGTCAGTTATTTAATGGTCTATATTTTCTTTGAACGCTAGTCAAGTACGTTATTATTGTTGCTACAATAACTCACTCGTATTTATTTGTTTTAATTATATGTAAAGATGTTTTTGTTTTAAAGATTATTTTGTGTTTATAAATATATATTTTTATCTACTAAATATCGAATTGCAGAGCGTAAGTACGCTATCATACTTTATAAACAGTTTGATTGTTGTTAAATATTTTTTTCATTAATAGCCTTTCTATTTATGCACTGTTGTCTTCCAGATCGATCAGTGTTATAACACTGTTGTGTTCCGGTTTGAAGGAAATTTTGGCCTTAGTAACTACTGAACATATTGAGACTTAACATATTTTCTCGTAGGATAGCGAGCGCAGTGAAATGTCAAGCATTGCTGTGTAATTCATGGTGTTGTTGGTTTTGCTACTGTCCACGAGCAGTCGTATCGCCACCATCACGCGAATGGCATGCTTATCTCGCCAAAGATTGATATACAAAAAATCGCTTGTAGATCAGATGGCCTACAATCGATGCCGGTTATACCTAGGCGTCATTTGACTTAGGTGTAGAAATCTTCTATGAACTTATTATTAAAATTATCTACCAACTTTTACCAACACCTATTAATCCATCACAACCAACCCAGACCTACAGGTAGGTACTCAGCTCTGGGATACATTAAGCCCACATGTTATGAAGATCGCAAATTCGTAAGAATATATTCCAATAAACCCATCCTTATTCATTTTCAGTCCAAATTAAAATACGAAAGGACTTTCCACCTCATTGGATGTACATATATATTGATATTAATAACTAAAATAGCTTGAGATTCCACTATTACGTCAGACGTGGTAGTTATAACAATAGCATTGCCTATTGGACCGGATGTGTAAATACACAGTTGGTTTGCATTCCGAGCATTACCTAATTATTCAATTGTTCGGTTAACGGATGGATATTGTGTACATATTGTAATGTAGATGCTTAGCTGTGCCTCACATGTGTGCATAGTGCAAATTTAATTATCCGAGGATTAAGACGACAATGTATCTTGTACTTCAAGATTTTATTTGTTATTATAGTCAATAGTGTGCTCTTGTGCAGTGACCATTGCTTGGTTCATTTTGGTGCTGTTCTGCTGTGGTCACTTTGTAATCTACAAGTTTTAAAGTATTTCTCTGGATTTTAGATTGATAAAAACCAAGGATTGTATGCCTACTCTTCCTTAGGAATCAGAATTGTTTTATTGTTCAAAAATGGTACCAACATTTGTATCATAACACTATGTAAGTAAAATATAATTAGTTCTAACATATCAAAAAACATACTGTTTTGAACTCAAAACATCATCTCACTACATCACTAAACTTGAGGCTGTTACTGTATTTTTTTTCTTCTGTTTATGAGATATTAAAGATTTATATATCCTTCTTGAGTCGTTCTCCTCAATTCTAAGAGTTGGGACCCTTCACACTAGGAGCAAAACATGTATTCACAAAACGAGATCTGCGGTTTCTTTTGTTTTAATAACAGTTACGCTCCTTCTTATTAACAGGATAAAAAATGCATAAACGCTTCAACAAACAATCGTACTTGCGCTATCTTTTAAAAGTCTTAAGAGCTTTTAGTGGTTAGTGAATGAATTAACAAGTTTACAGAAGTTATTAAAGTTAAGAGCGAAAAGAATAAAACATTAAATTAGTTTCACGGATGTTTGCCTCTGTCCCAAAGGCATTCTTAGCTAATTTCTTTTAATTCATAATTTTAAACGTTGCACGATATAATTGTTATGAAGAACAAAGAAGAAATATTATTCCGTTTTGATTGTGTTTTAGTCGACTCATTGGTGTAGCGGCAGAATGTTTAGACCACAGAAAAATTTTAGACTGAATACCGTGATCTCGTTTGAATCTTAGGTTGATTAATCTGCTTATTAGTTCTTGTTTCAAAAAATAGCATTAATATATGTTCTTCGGTACTATACATATTTGGTACGGCGATATCCACATCCTCATTATAGTTGGACGGATATAAGCTGCGTAAATTGTGAATGACAATGTTACTTCTGTCTACCTGGTTTTGTATTTAAGAGTGAATTTATATCAGTGTTTTTGTTATAAAAGAAATTAGAGAAACGAATGGAAATATTTTTATAATAACGCATACTATAAAATATTCCCAGATATTCTACAACAATTATTAAAAGAAAATCGTAGACCAACGAGACGTCCTAGCGAAGCAATATTTGCTCTATCTTTAACTTGCAAAGGAAAGGAAAAATACAGCTCGTATGAAATAAACTGAGACAGATTTAAATAAATCTCTGAGGGGAACTATTTCCCGTGTTGGAGAAAATGACTTTCGTTCCTTCAGTATCTCCCGCTCACTTTCTTTAAGACACCAATCCTTGGTCATAGAACGAAATGAAAATTAATGGTGGGCGTGAGTATTTTTTCGTGTCGGTTTGAGTACACACCATTACTTCCGTTTTTGGCGTGGAACCCTCATTTATTATGTAAGTTGGACGGTGAAAACATACGCAAAAATGCAGATGGCATGGCGAAACAACCTCATTTCGCAACCAAAGTAAATTATGTCCCCGCAGATGCTACTCGCTCGGATATTATTACCGACATAATCGAAATCATTTATCGGACTTCTAATTTCTAATGCTTTTAATGTTAGTTCTGCATTTTTGTATATAATTTATTGCTAGGCGACTAATTGTGGCAAATGGCGGGAGTCGTCATTTGTTGTCATGATTTATTTGGACAATGCACTTAACAATGAAATTATTTTCCTACTAGTATATAAAAAGAGTTACACCTTGATTTTACTTATTAACATACCATGTGCCGGTTCAACGAAATAATACTGTCTCCATTTAATATCCACACATTTTACCGATCTCTTTGAATTTATATAATTGTTTAATTTTGTTTTAATACCAGATTTCATTCACGAACAAAAAATAAGTGCCTGTCGAAATATAGTAGCAAAAAATATTGACAAGGCGATAGTTGTAATTGAGTGAATTTAAACACATTTGAAGTGGCAGATCCACACGTCTGAGGGGGCAGGTCATTGGAAACCTGAAGGCGATTTCCCATATTCAGGTGCAGTAGAAATTTGAGTTTGACCTTTACTCTACAGCAATGAAATAAAAAGATAATTTGTCGATAAGTAGATTTCTAATTCTGAATGATAGAGTTTAATTTAGAAAAAATATAAATACAATAAAAATCTTGTGTAAGTATGTTGTTGAAGTTGATATAATTTAAAGGCCATTTTTCATAAAACGCGGCTTTAAACAAATTGCTTCCGACAGTAAAACTATTTTAAAAAAAGCGACCCCCTCTTTATAACAGATTTAATCGTTTGTCCTCTGAATTTTGTTATTCCTGGTGATTTTTCTTGATATTAGCTAATTGGATTGATGGAGCGGCGTTCGCAACTGTGTCACGGGGAAATAATGAACGGCCGGACAAAATGAACTTCTCTTATAAAAGAACTATTTTTCGCGAAAGAGCAACGAATGACTTTTAGCGGACTTTTGTACATTTTCGAAATGTGAAATTGTATATTTGCTTTCGATTTATGAAATAATATTCTTTATTTCTCCTATTATAGCGATAAATTTAAGTCCCTCTGACTTTTCGGAGTCATGTGTGTATTGATAGTCAATTATTACGCACTATAACGGTAAAGGAAAATATCGTGAGGAAAATATCTATGGTGTGTATAGTCCACCAACCCGCACTAGGTTAGCCTGATGGACTATATGGCCTAACCACTCTTAATCCAACTCTCGATTGTAGAGTAAGCACATGCCCTGCAGTGGGACGCATATGGGCTGATACAGATTATCCATATCAAACAGAGTACTATGGCAATAAACTTGCCATTTCACGCATCATGAGATACCCATTAGACAATACGTGTTATATCCCATATTAGTCGGAGGCTAATCGCATTTCTGCCTGTCAGGGAGTAATGATAAGTAATGACGTCATACACATTGCCACATCTAATAATATGGAATCACCAATCCAATCAATACGCTACATTTGTATAATAATACGCCGTGCACGACCAAGTCCGAACACGCTATTTACATGTTCGTACCAGTGACGGTATCTCATCGGTGATTGGATGAAATTAGAGGAAGGTAAACACACGTGATCTAGAGCCGTTGTTTGCCCACTCCTCCCTTGAATGGGCGGTCGTGGAACCTCTTTCAAGGCTTGATGAAACACAAACTGTGTCACTGGGTACCGCCGAAATTTCAGATCCTGTTTGTAGTTGCCAACGAACTACCTCATGCTGGTGTTAATGAGGTTTTGCTACCAACTTTATGTGTGTGTAAATTGAAATCCGTTTGACACAAGCAAGCCTGCTTTTGATTGAGTCGAGTGTAAACAACGTATTATGAACGGGTATTGAAATGCGTAATTTCGATGTAGGCAACTGAGGTGAACTTTGAACATTGTTAATTATTATTAACTAGGTAATTGGTAATAATTTAGAACATTGTTTACCTTAGTTACTATAAGCAGATTATCAGCAAACATAAGATGATATTTTATGTAAACATACACTTGGTAATGCACTTATAGCCTTATTCAAAGACAAATTTAAAACCTATTTTGGCTTCGAATATTGTGTCCCTTACGAACAATTTTGAATTCAGTTTAAACGAAGAAGATAAAACATTCCATAACCAAAAGAGGATTTAAAACTGTATAATAATAATTCCGTTAACAATTAAACGTCAATTATTATACGTCATTTATATTCTATTGGCGTGTGGCGAATTTAGGAACTACAAAGATTGATCATTATAAAAATATCTATACATGGCATTGTTTGAGATATGTTTTTATATTACGAAGTATAAACAATAAACATTTGTACTTGTAATCTAATAGTGTCTAATAAAATAAAATGTGTAAAGAGAAAAACTGTCCCTAGTATTTTGATAAAAGCATGGCGACAACGCATACGGAGCCTGAAATTCGCACGCCAATAGATTATAAACGATCTGTATATGAGATTGAAATGTCGTATTACGATCATGGTAAGAGTTGTTTGAAAATCCGTCATTTGTGACACACACAAGACTGTCGTGTTCCGAAATCAGCCTGTATGTTATATATACAGTGTCCTTAAATACAGTTGTGAACTAGCCAGCATCAATTTGACAAGAGATTACTGTTTCTCACCGACCAGAATACTTGTTGTTCGTACTGTGTCCTTGGGATTACATGAAATTCTGTGATCAAAATGAAATGTATAGCGTAAATACTATTAAGATTATGGACCCCAAGGCACTAATACAATTTCCATGCATGTGAAACATCGTGAATATAAGCAACAGAGCTAAAGATCCTTAACTCTCTGCTCAGAGAAAAATAATCATGGCAAATAAAAAAGTGCACTACAAATATTTAAATAAACTTTAAAAATATCCAGTAATAGACTAAGTTTGTTACACGAAAATAATATAATACAATGTTTGAAGCCAATTGTAAGATGGGTGACCACGATCGATGATAAGTTTTAGACCTCAAAATTCCACATGGAACTTTTTTAAATTTGGAACGTTCTCAAACTGTTGGATTTGGGTCTTGCTAACTCACTAATCTGCTTCTAGCATTCATGGATAACTTGAAAACTAACATGAACATATAATCAAAGTAAAATTCAACTTTGCACGAAGCCACAATCGGCATACGATGAATGACTATGAAACCCTCCACACGTGGCATAGATAGATTAATGAGGATATGAATAAATAAGCGCGTTATTCCCACTCAGCGTTATTACATACAGACTGAGCAAACACAGCCCGACCAATAGCATAGATGAAACTGTTTCAATATTGCGGAATTTCATTTATCATAATTTGCCTCTCAAGTAAAGGGAACACGGTAACGCTCCACTTCCGAAGCACATGATTTGCATAATAACCCGGGCTTAGTGTTCTGCACTACTGGTGGTCAAATCTGAACCATAAATTCGATATTGCAAGGCATCATTTTGCATAATCGTCGTGTGTGGATTCATGCTTGTTCGCACATACAGGTTCGGAGACATTTGAATGTATTAGTGGTAAAGTTTATTGAGAGTTCGTATTGGGATAACGGTTGGAAATTAGTGCGATTGACTTATGAAGATTTGATTCAAAGTTAGATCACAGAACAATGCGCATGTCGTAAATCAATTAAGCGAGGTCTTTGTGTAATTATCTTATCTGTAATGATGTCTGCGTAGATTATAAGTGTACTAGGAATGGAACATTTTTAGGGATGATCCATCAGAATGTCTTAAGTGTCGTCGAATTGAATATATTGCCTGAACCCAAAATGGAACACGTACCCGCGACCAGTGTCCCGTGTTTTCCACCGTCGTTTTTTTAACTACAGGTCAAGATAACCACTAGTTAATTTACAACAGCAGAGGCATTGTTATTATCAGTATCAGATATTTAATTAAACTGTTATTATAATAATTTATACTATGAAGAAACACCAAACAATTTGATTGTTTACGGGAAAAACAATATATTGTAGATTACATAATTCGGTACAGACCAGACGATGCTTTGTAAGCCTTTACGAGTCCTTGGCAAAGACAGCTCAATTCATATTCACTTTACATTTGGGAGCAAGCAAAAAATGCAAGGCCGATAGTGAAACCGATAGGCAAATACCCGGCCCAAATCATGACCTAATATCGGGCAATTTATCACCGACAGACCTTTGTGCCCGTGCCATCAATCTTGAGCTTCCTGCGCACTCAACACTCCAACTAATTATAGACGATCCAGTGTCGACAGTTTGCTTGCGGATTTCTAAGGCTTTTTACAAGACGATGTTTGGCGGACGATTTGGTGGATGAGCGCTGATTGACCGGGAAAATGTTTATTTTACCTTGACAAGGTATTTAAAGCGAGTCTAATCGGAGCAATGAGGAATCTTTGTTATTCTTAACACAAAAAATGATATTGATTATCACAAAGGCCCGATGAAGAGCGAACGGGTCATATTATGTTAAATAATTTATTATTGTCATTGAATGGCTTCTCTTTCAAAATGAGAGAGAAAATGAAAAGTGAATGAAACAAGACAGCTAGGTTGTCGTTTCACGTCTTTTTCTTGTGAAACATTAGTACCACACCGAACAAGCCGGTCCATTCCCACAGTAGTTCAAGGTAACACTATGGCTCCACCATATTACATATTAATATTAATATGTGTACCTATTCTATGATTAACATTGCGCCTTGCATAATAGATGTAACAAATTTGGAGTACATATTTAAAAATTAATATGCAAATGCGCGTAGGTTTGAATTAATTTTATTTTACGGCCCAGAAAATTTATTACATTTCAGGCAAATGCATGCTATGAGTGACATTAACGTAATAAACCATAAAAATATTTCACAGCAAGCTATGGAGTGGCATCCATACACGCGAGTGGTAAAGAAGAGCCATTTGCTTTATTACATTTACATCACACGCCCGTTAAAGCAACCGACTAAACAAAATGTTGCATGAAATTTTCTTGCTTGTCCCTATTGATCTTTTAGTTCACATCACAGGCTTTAGGTACATAATTATGTTTGTTTGTTAATACATCTCATCGTTAATACATTACTTAAGTTCTTTTTTTTTGTCAATATAAACTAAAAACACACACACAGCATATGAATAATATACAGAATTATGGACTACTAATAGCAGTATGTAAAATGTAGTCTGTGAATACTAAGTTAATTATAACTAAAATATTTTATATACAAACTAAAATGTTTTCTTGGTTGCGTTAATAGTATTCAAAACTATTGATATCGGCCAATGAACCCAATTTAATACAATAATGAATAAAAATAACTATCGCATTTACACAGTCAAAAACCCGCCTATTAAATTTTCAAACCAAGCAAAATTGAACGCGTGTGTACACCAAACAGATAACAAAGCACCATAGAAGAATTTATATTGACGTTTATAGGTAGCAATTCGATTTAACTAAAGAGGGGGTAAACACACAACTTCTATTGGCTCAGAGGTTTTCCAAAAATAGTGAATGCACTATTCTCACTCGATACAGTGTCGCCGTCAGCACTTACAAGCGCAAATAAAAATTGAAAAATCTGAGCCCCGCAAATCCCCGGAGGGTCTCCGTGCTCACGTTTCACACGCACCGCACCCTGTCTCCCTTTATAAAAGGGCTTCTGTTGTTAACATTATTTATTTAATCATTTATTTATTACGGTTTTGTGAAATAGCTCGCGTTGTAGCCAAAATTTGAGTCCATTAGTTCTGGTTTAAGGCCATCTATTCGTACAAAATTTCGTTGTTTGTTTGCAAATTATACTACGTTTTGACGCTAAGTTAAATGTAAGTAAACAAATAACCAGTACACAATTTATCCATTGCACCCATTCTATTCGTACACGCCATGAATCAATTCAGCTGAACTCATTTGCGTCTGCAGTAAGTTTTGCTTTGCGTCCCGTACGTACTAGTTCGGAGCACGCAAAATCAAAACTAATGGCTCTAGCAACACGAACTATATTACACTGCCTTACATGTCTCACTTACTGGCCTATTTATGTTACACCTTATATCCTGCCACACTACATTCTTATTCTGTTCCGGTGTTATATAGCCTATGTATTCACGTTATTTGATGTCGGGCCGCGGAAAATTACAGTCTCACTATTTATTATTATTAGCAGCATTGTGTCACCGTACCTAAACTAACATAATAAAATAAAACACTACACACTGTGCTAGTTAATTTGTATTTGCGTGCAGAGATTATTTCCAATTAGGTACAAACTAAACAATTATATTATTCCACGCTATTTTCCTTACGAGCTCAATTAAACACTAGAAGTAAAATCAGCTCCACATAAAATAATATCACACGAGCATTTCCCCGTTATCTATAACATAAATACCGCCCGTAATGCTGCGGGCGCGATCGCTGGAAAGATAAAGAATCAGGTCAGCCACATCCTCACTCTGCGCCACCTTGCCGAGTGGATATATGTCTTTCCTCCCTTCGTATATTATAGACGCTTGCTCTTTACTAAATCCTGCTGCTTCTACAAACGAAGTCTTCGTTCCCCCTGGATTCACTGAATTTACGCGAACACCACTTCCACTGAGCTCCAATGCGGTGCACTTTGTGAACATGTCAAGAGCTGCTTTGGAGACAGAGTAAGGTAAGAATTGAATGTCTTTGATAGGACGCATGGAAGCCACACTAGAGACGTTGACGACATTTCCTTTGGTTTTTATGAGGTAAGGTGCAGCAAGGCTTGTTAGCAAGTAGGCTGGGCGCATATTGATCGACATCGCGCGATCAAACAATTCAACGCCATCGTGAATACTTCCACGGAATCCGACACCGGCATTGTTTACCAACACATCTATTTTACCGAACGTATGTATGGTTTTTTCAACGATGTTTTTCACGTTATCATCGACGGTTAAATCCGCTGGAACAATCAATGGTTTTATGTTTTTAGCTTCCTCACATTGTTGTGCTACTGTTTTCAGTGCTTCTTCATTTCTTCCAACGAGGACTAGTTTAGCAGATTGTTTGGCGTACTGTAGTGCTGTTGCCGCACCAATGCCAGAACTAGCGCCGGTGATAATAACAACTTTATCTCCGAAGTCCATCGCGTCAAACGTCTCGGCGTATACTAACAGGTTTAGAAAATTGAATACAAATAAGTATAGTTTGGCCTCCAATTCAAGTGCGTTCCAAACGACCTTAGTGGAACGAATCAGTGAACTGACATTTTTTTATCTAACACATTTACCGCTCTGTAATTAAGGTAGTCGATTATTTGTTTTTGATCAATTTTGTTTTGTATAAACAAAGTCTTATTATTTTGTTTGACGTTTAGACTATTCCACAGTAAAGAATATTTTAACAATCATAAAAATCAATGCCTTTTTATTGTGGAATGTTTCATTATCTTAATTTTTTTTCTTCTTGGTCCGCTTTAGGTATTTATAATAGTTAAATTTTTAAGTTATTTTGAATAATAATTTTATAACTGTAATATAAAATTTTTGGGTATGGTGATATTTTGAATTGTCCCATTTGAATAGATTTTTAGTAATATATTAAAATAAATACTTTGCACCTTGACTACACTTCTTTTTTCGAGATCAATTAAAACTATTCATAAGTTATTCTCCATAATCATTCTCCTCTTTACCAAACATTTGACACTAGAACCGCTATGAACTTTAATCTTTACAAAAAAACATAAAATTAAAAATTTCACCCACAATGAATGCTGCTAAAATAATTCCCACACGAGTACAAAGATTTTTTTACAAAATATTCGTATAATGACAGAGGACGCGACCGTCCCTTCCGTGACGTGTGCAACACAGCTCGCCGCGTACCGCGAATACTTCCGTACGTAGCCTGTCATTTCATTATTGTCTGTCACCCTGGGGGAAACACGCTACTAGAATTCGCAATATATGTTTTTTTTTTCACGCATTTATATTTTATTTTCAATATTAATATTATCAGCTTCGCGGATCAAGCAGTGTATCGAGCGGATTAATTGTTTATTAGCTAGTACTATTAGAAACAATATTAGATTTTATATTAACCTTAAACAACATTTCCTTACGTCAATAATGTTATGATATTTACCACTATTTTAGCTAATCTAATTTTAGTTTGACCATCAATAAACAAACAGATATCGATTATGTTATTAAAAGTTACAGGTTTGAATATTTTCTTAGTGATTTTTACAAACATTTTACTACTACTGAAATAACACCACATCAATAATTTTCAAAATATCCTATAGGAATCGACCTGTTTCAAGCAACCTTTCACAATGTTACAGATTAGATCTTCAATCTGCCTAATGCGTTCCTTCTCTGGACTGCCATATGTGTACGGCGTCTATCCTCAATCACTTTTCTATCACTTTAACCACTGTTTCTACGTCCTATGTGATTCGACTACATCATTCATGTTGCTAGTCCACGTATATTATAATTGAAAACAAATAATATTTTTTTTTAATTATTTGAAGTATCTTGTTCATAATTGTTTTTATGGTAGATTTAAAAAAAAATAATAAACAACGCTCAATTTTACTATCTTTTGTAGAGGAGGCCCGTGCCTGCACTAGGACGTTTATGGGCTGATACAAAAAATAAGTTATCGCGACGTTTACATTCATCCGCGTCATTAAGAATTATTAAGGCTAGAATTTTCCCATGGTTATTATCATTATTTGACCTCAACGCTGAACTACAAATATAATCATGAGTCATTTATCATCTTTGATCTAACACCTTACACAACAACAATAATCATAGTAAAATCCTCAATACATACATATAGTTAAAAGGGCAATCAGCATTATTCATGCAAGATTCGGTTAATCCATTCATTCTGACTTGCTCGTATCGGGCCAAACTGCGTAATGTCGATTTCGAGGCATGCCATTTGCATGAATGAGAAACTCGAATGTGGATGTTTATGCAATATCCACACTTATGACAGAAGCTGTAAGGGTTGGTTTACTTTGCAGTGATTGCTCTTACTGTAACTAAGTTTAGCCGCAGGTTTCGTGCGGTATATTTAAGGATTGTCCAGATCCGTAATGTGTGCTAACATGCCGTATTCGAATTTGGAATGAAAATGTAGTTGCAAAATGCATGTCGGTTAGCAGAACAGCATTGATGGCTATTATAGCTCATTAACGGGAGCGGGATTTTAGACGTAGATAGTGTAACTTAGTAAGCTGTTATAAAAACAGATGTCTGTATTCATATGGACTATAGGGCCTAACCTCTCTCAATTGTACTCTAGATTGTAGAGGAGGCCCGTGCCCTACAGTGGGACGTATATATGTATGTGCTGATAAAGATTTATACTAATAGATACTAATGTATACATGGATAGATTTTGTAAAGAAAATGTGTTAACTGATTATGAGCGGGCTTAAAACATTGTTACTGAAATTAGCCAGGACTGGACTTAGTTTAGAGTCCAGACTAAATGCTTGCTGTTACAAAGATAGAATCCACTTACTTCAATTCCAGGGAATCCCGCCGAAGCTAAGAGCTCAAGAGTATTGGAATGCCAAAGGGTTATAATTGATCCGCAAACATTCAAATTATGTTCTTGACTTTATTTTTAGAAGCATCTACTTCAAAGCCCTAGATGGAATTTCGATTTGAACTTCCCCGAATTGTGGTACTGTATCCAATATCGATCGCACCATATTCCTTGCTTGGTTGACCACTGATCAATCAATTACGTAATCCGTCAGCGCATGGAATGGGACTTCGTATTTGATGTTAATGATCTACCGTTATCTGACCTCAGTCGATGATTCGCCTTCACCATTGACATTTTCTTGGTACTTAATACCAATATTATTTAAAGGGCTTAGTACTTTGGCATTCGTTTTAGTTTTATAATATAAATCTGCTCGCGCCCCAAATTCACTATCATTTTTAAGTGTAACTACATCCACAAACTATAAATTGCCTATCTATGAGGAATTAAGTGGCGCCAGTTTTTTCCACCAGAAATTTACTGATCAAGCATATGTTCTGTAAATAAAATAAAAGTTGTTACAGGTGCCTTTTTTTTTTCTTTAAAAGACCTTTTTTCTCAAAGATCTTATTTTAAATAAGGTTTAAATAAGGACCTTATTTTAATATGGTTATTTTAAATAAGGTCTTTGAGTCGCTCTGCGAATATGTCAGACCTAGGCCTCTCTTTTTAAAGACGGCTTCGAACTTACTGCACCATCGAGGCTTCTAATAACCTTTGCTTTGTGAAAGAATTACATAATGCAATTGGAATGCTTCTCAATCAACTCGTGATCGGTTTATACTGTCAACTAGTTTTACCACTAATCAGTAAGAGTTGATGACCTCTTTGTTTACCTTTCTAAATATATTAATATTATTATCCCTATATATAAAAACTCTAGAAGCTTATGAAACATTCCATAACCTGAATCTTTCGCAATCAAAGTTTATTAAAGTCCTGAGTAAGTAAGAATTATGTTAATCATGTAGCAATGCAGAGATATTTTGCTTATTTTTATACTGGTAGGGCAAAGTCAGTCATATCTGACATCTGATGGTCAATACCGGGTATATCTAGACTGCATAAACATTTTAAGCATCATAGTTTTTGCTAAAATTATATTTTGAATCCTTGCATCATTGAGTCTAAAAATAAATGGATGGAATTCTAATTTAAGGGAACAAAATACTAATTTACCATCCAAACAAGACGATACTTAGTAACACTGGCTTTCCTGCAATTTTTTTTGTTGTCGATGGGACGATCAAGGTGGGATGGAGAGCATCAACGGCAAATTTTACACCTGGATACGAATATGCAAGAACTATAAAAACATCAACAGATAAGCACTAATTTTCAATTCTTATACATCATTTAGCATTACAAGCAAGCCAAGGAGTTTCGCAGCGGGAGGCAGCCAACTTAGGATGTTATTATAAATCTCCCGTACGCGCTGGATCACTCGCCAACCCTCCTCATAATTTATACTTTATTATTGGCGGCTTACGTAGCAACTTCCTGCCTATAGTCAGATACGGTTAATTGTGACATGTGAACTTGCATCCCCATTATAATTTGTTTAGTTGCAATAATTTTAATGGCCAAATAAATATTTTAATACTAACTTTGTTCAATTATAATCTGAATTTCGAGGTATTGAACCTATCTTGGGATCCTTGTCTATTTAATATTGTGTCTATGTATAAACCAATTAAAACAATCTGTATCAGCCCATATACGTCCCACTGCAGGGCCACGGGTCTCCTCTACAATCGAGAGTACGATTGAGAGTGGTTAGGCCATATAGTCCACCACCCTGGCCTCGTACAGGTTGGCGCATTACTGCAATATAATCATCATCTATTACTCTACTGGCTTTCAGAGTTTTAATAAAATTGAATGACCATATGAAATATTTAGTAAACGAATTCATAAGCCAAAAGGAACCTTACACTTATAAAGCATATAACCATGTACTCATCATATACTAATTACTTCAAGTTAGTTTATGAACCCGCTCATAAAGCCACACGATAAAACTGGTCAAACAAACATCTTAAGAGTAAAATTAATTTAACCTTCAGACTACAGTCGGATAATTAGGGAAAATAATTTGAATTCAGTATTGTTCTGTTCATCTCTAAAGCCTATCCTGTCATTTATAGATCTCATACAAATTCATGAGAAAAAGAATAGAAGAACTTGGCCTTTGAACGCTCTTTCCAAACACAATGACGAAAAACAATATACTTCACTTCGTAGAATTTCTGTTTCATTATAAAATGGAGTTTAATTTATTTCAAAGTAATAACGTGCTATCAATTTTGTATCAAGAATACATTAAAATTTAAACACATGAAAATGTGAACTATATTTTAAGTATTTAATATTTACATACCAAACACACGTATTAAAATCTCTACGAGGCTCAAAAGTCTTAGTATGTTAATTTAATATGCCTTTTAAGAACGTTTTTCATGTAAAGCTTATAAATAAATCTTAACTACATCGTAAATATTATATTTAGGACTTACCTATATCATAAAAAGGTTAGAACTGACTATTTTTAATCATATTTATAATTATTTGTGTTATGTAAAATATCATGCTAAAAAGTAACATATCAACGGTGAAATACCAATACCTCATGTCATTTTCCAACCTATTTATTTATGGATATTCCTCCTATTTGATCGTATACCTACTACACTATCATAAAATACAGGAATTCAATATAACATATAAAGCCTACATTATTACAATTCTATAATAATAAATACCTATATGAACTACTTTTTAACTTAACAAAAATAAACTTTTTTCACTTTGGGTAAATTTAGGACTTTGTCAGTTAAGTGTTATTGGCACGTCGCCGTCGTTATAATACATTTTCTTTTGATTTGTAGACTCGTATCATATAAATCTAGGCTATTTAAAGATGTATGGCCAGACTGGACTATAGTTTTGTCAACAAAAGGATGTTAATACACAATACTCATAATCATCACCCCACAAGTCTATAGCGAAACAAATATTAAATCTACTTTCCACAATGCACAATTACGTAATGAATAAATTAAATTTCGAATGCAACCGACAATGGCCAAATTGTCAAAATTAGCGAATAATAAATAAGCAATGCTGTTAAACGTTAAACAGATTGTTTAAATTTGTGTTTATGTTATGTTCGACATTTTAAGAAAATTTGGTAATTAGGAGAACATTCATGAGATCATAAATTAATTGATCACTATCTTCGTCCACTTCAAGAAATCTACTAATGAATCTAGGCCTATTCCTAAAGGAAAAAAATCACGATGACTTGTTGGAAGTGCCTGACAGCCAACCTTTAAGGGTTCATATAAATTCTTCTATCCACATTGTAGTTAAATCAGTTGCCGGGTCTACGACTTTTGTGCCCGGCCTAAAACCTCCATTTGTAACTTAATCAACTGAAATCGTCAACGTAATGTTTGGTGTAATTTGGTATTCTAATGTTCCTTACATATAGCTTGATAATTTTGTCAGTATATGTACTATTTACTACTCTACCTGATATGAATGTGCGATTTCTTACACACATATGCTGACTCAGTAAAAAGTCTAAAGAACTACACGACTGTTGATGATGTTGTAAACAAAACTATGTGCATAATATTATGATATTAAATTATTAAATAAAAGGCCCAAACAAGGCGAAAAGCGAGTATCCTGGTACCCTACCTTTTCTGGAAAAAAGGCGTGAGTTTATGACGTATCTTTGTAAATTAAATCAAAACGGTAGGTATAAGTCAATGGAACTTTCATAAAAAAATAAACATTACGTGAATAAATAAACAGTGTAATGAATGAACGTCAAACATCAACGATATATTGAAAAGGCGTTAAAAACAGATGAAACGAAAAGACCTAATAGAATTGTCCATTTAGCCGCTATCGAAACACAGCCGGGTAAAATCACAAAAATCAATCAGACACCAATTGGCTCACGCTCAAAACGGATACAAGCGGAAGATAACCGCTTAACTCTCATTATATCGCGGCAGGAGAGCATCAAGATAAATGTGCCGAAAATATCCGAAAATACCCGAACACAGTTCTTCGAGCTCGTATTTCCCTCGGGAGAATTCCTAGATATAGGTGTTCCCTGCACAAACGGAATGCGGGAATCTGCGAGGAAATCTCTTTGCACTCGGATAACACTGGCTGCGTTTATAACCCGAATGTTATTGAATATGATACGCACTTGATAAAAGGGCGGAAACTCGATAATAATGGAACACTCGCTCGCGTCTCATAAAAGCGAAATACTGTATTATTTATTTTTATGAGATTAAATCCATAAAAACGTCGGATAGAATGTACAAATAAGTATTCCAAGAATATTATCTTAAGAATATACGCGTGTTCTCAAAATTGTTTCATTTATCTGAAGTATGATATATAAATATTATTATGATAATTTAACCCAGTCTACGATCCCTTGTCTAAAACATCAGACATATTAAGGGTCTATTTAAAAATTACAATGCATTTGTTGGCAAAATATTTGTAATCCTGGCTATGTAAAATACTGTATATCGTAAGCAATGGCTTAACGCGCTCACTTAAAGTGCAGGGGATTAAAAATATCATTGGCTACAAAAATATTTCGGTCCCTATTCTGACAACACATTCTAAGCCTAGGTTGCCCCTATCGTACTAACGTTAAAACAAATAAATAATATTCAGCAAATAATAAGCTAAAATTCAGTAAATTATAAGCAGTAAAATAATGACCGTAATAATAAACAATATTTAAAATATATAACTAGGGCGAGTTCATACAAGGTGGCTCTGAAGGCAGGACAGCAAGCACGACGCGCCATCCATCAGGCTCTCATGCCCTATGACAAGAAGGCTTACTTTCCTCATGAATATTTATCGCCCTGTTTATTCCCCAAACTGAGTGGCTTGAGAAAAAAAATATTACACTTTTTACGCAATTCTGACGGTAACTGTACCCGCGGCTTTGATGTAGCAGAAATTGCGTGTGTACTTAAATATAACTTCAAAACATCGTGTGATCAAATGATGCCGTCGTGTGTAAACAATGTTATGTTTGTGATTTTTATAATAAAATATATTTTTATTGTAGTATTTATTTGCTATTATATTATACATCTTAGCCTGCCCTTGCTTTCACCTTTTGTTTATCCATCTAATGTCTGTCTGTAAGAAATGACTTAGTGCGATAAGATCGTTATTTTTATTTTTTTGTACATAGTTTTATTAAGGGTATTGGCTCCTCAGTGTACCAAATGAATAACAAATAAATAAAATAGTCGTAATATTGGCACAAATACTTATTCCAACATTGGCAACAGTACCGTCTTTACACTAAGGGCACACGGGGCCCGTGCCCAGGGCCCCCATCCTCAGGGGGGCCCCGAAGAAGAGCAAGTGTAAAAAAAAGATAGACTGAAATTTTTTTTTTACATTTTTACTCATACGTTTCACGACTCCTATGACCTATGTACGTGTGTATGTACGTATATTAACAAAATTGTAAGAAGTAATAATCATCTATTTCAGTAGATTAGTGTTAATATAATTCCACATCCTAAAAGAGATCCCTCCAAACCAAAAGTGAAATGTTATAAATGTGTTCTCTGTCACAGAAATAGTAATCCTTACTAATATTATAAAGGTGAAAGTTTGTATGTATGTATGTATGGATGTTTGTTACTCTTTCATGAAAAAACGGCTCAACAGATTTTGATGAAATTTGGTATAGTGATAGCTGACACCCTGGATTAACACATAGGCTACTTTTTATCCCGAAAAATGTAGTGTTCCCGTGGGATGAGTCAGGAAACCAAATATACATATTTTCTACTCTTTCAAATTCAAATTGTTGGCACGGGATGTCCTCTCCTACGGAAGGGAAATATAGTCGACGGCACGCGGGAAATATAGTTAGTAGACACGCGAAATAATATGTTCTTAATAAAATACGGTCTGTTTTGTACGTGTGTAAGTGAATGTAAATATTATGAGTTATAAATTATTACCTACCTAAAGTTAATGAATCATCGGCGAGGCGTGACGATGTGATCGCGGCGCGGTGGATGGCTGCATTCCTCCACGACGAATAGTTTAGTTATTGGAATTGGCTCCTCTTCCATGTTGGTTTCACCTATAAATTTTAGTATCCTGCTTTATAACATTGTTGTTTGTATTTTTATTTTATTTTTATCACTTTATAAACGATTTCCAAAATATACTTTCACTTTTAAAAAATCATATTAAGTCATATATATGTAAAATAAGCAATTTGCACTTACCCGAGACGTTTGTTTTATTTTACGGTACTGCCATGCTGCAAATAGTAAACAGTAAATATTTGCGAAGCCTGGCCGCACTCTTTGGGCCTAATGTGGCATAACGTTAATTATCTGAGAAGCGTCCTCCCACGTTCCTGCCGTCGGACGACTGCATAGTGCCTTTTTAATTTGAATATAATATTTATTGCGCAATGCATATGCTCGCTCAGCCGTGACGCGCCGCGACAATTGGTTATACGCATGCGCATTGTGCAAACTAGTCGGTATGGCGTGTGAGGGCGAGATGGAACTTTTATCTAATTGTTTGTTAATTATATATTTATGTTATTGTATTTTGTTGATTGTATAGTATTGTGTAATTTGTTTTATTTTAGTTTTTAATTATAAGTACTTGTGAAAGTTTATTGTGATTGTTTATGACTACTTATTGCCTACACTATTTATTTCCTCCTACTTACGATGTCTTTGTTAATATTGTAATTGTTGCTGGGCTAGCTTAGCTTCTGTACGTCGCATCGCCTAAGGTTACATCTGAAAACCAGCGCTGTGTGGTTGCTTCTGTTATCATACAGCATCATGCTGAGATGTTGACCTGTTATCGCGAGTGAGCTGCGCAACATACATACCTGTTATTTTTTTCTCCTTATTTTTTATATTTAGTCTCTTTTTGTTTAATTTATTGTATTGTTACATTTTTTATAATTATTGTACTGTGTTGTATGCGGCTTATTTGCGCGATAATAAAGCATTTTTCTTTCTTTCTTTCTTCTTTCTTTCTTTCTTGATGTGGATTGGACTCAAAAACTATCTGCACCCGGGCGAAGCCGGGCCCGACAGCTAGTTATACTATATAGGAAGTATGTTTGCATAAAAACATTTGTATAACACTAAGGTAGGAGGCCCCCGGTCCAAGGGGGCCCCGAGCTTGAAAGGCCTCAGGCCCGAAGGGGTCCTCGGCCCAAGATGCCGTAAGCAGAGAAGGAATGTAACATTGATTTATAAAATTAGTAAGATAAAATCTACAATTCGCTGGATTGTTTACCAATTCTTGGATTTCATAGATTCGTGGAGTTTATAAAGTTTAGTTTTTTACAGTAAGGGAGGGCCCCGTCTGATGATTTTGTTTCACAATCGTTTAATCCATATTCCCATATTTTCTCAATAACCACGTCCTTGGGATTGCTGTGGTTTGAAAGTGGAAAATCTTTATTCTTTAAATTATTTCTATATTGATATTATATGCTGTTATATGATATTTAAAAAATATGATCTATGGAATGCGATCAAATATAAACTAGATTTCCGATGATCAGTTGAAAAATAGCCAGTAAGACAAGTAAATAACTATATAAATTAATTTTAAAATTTGTGAAAATAATTACCACGTTACCAAAATTTTAGAGGAGAAATCTTTATGGATGAGTTAATGTTAATAACTATTTATATATATCTACACTTGGACCCAACTGGCTCCGCCCGTGTGCAGATCCTTTTTGAATGATGAATCCAGTCCAAATCAGCAACATATTATTTATATCAAAACTTTTAACAGCCTCCGTGGCGCTGTCGATTAGACGTTACGACGCCTGTGAAACGAGAAACCGCGGGTTTGATCCTCCCACCGAGAGAAATGTTTGTGCGGCCCACAAATATTTTTTTTTATTCTGCCTCGGCATAGTGGCCGCATTGCGCCTGATGGTGAGCGCAAATGCCGCCCAGGCAGAGTGTCTACTGGCATCGGACGGCAGTCCCATGTCAATAGACACAATTATGCCGGCCTGCTAAGATGCCTCTTCACACTACGGCGGAAGGACCCAGGATTATAGGACACGTGAGGAACACGTGAGACGGCAAACAATTCCACAGCCTGACGGTGAGGCACAAAAAAGAATTTAAGAACCGTTTGGTTCACGCCGGGATGGTGTGGACCGTCAAGCCATGGCTTCGCAAGCCAGCACGAGTGGTTCTGGTTAGGAATGGAGAGAAAGGGATCAAGTTGAGCAATTCTTCAGAACAATCACCGTGATACAGGCGGTAGAACACGCTTAGAGAGGCGAAATCCCTCCGGAGTTGTAGCGACTCTAAGTTGTTTGTAACGTCTGCATCATTCACAATGCGGATAGCCCGCCACTGCAATCCATCCAAGGCATCGAGCAGGTATTGGGCGGATCCATTCCAGAGGTGCGAGCAGTACTCCATACCCGGCCGGACCTGCGCTTTATATAAGCGGCAAAGCTGACCGGGCGTGAAAAACCGACGCACCCTGTTCAGGACTCCAACCCTGCGTAATGTAGCAGTTATTACGACCTCGATGTGATTCCTTGGATTGAGATCACAGCGGATATCCACACCAAGGATACTTAGGGCCGAAACTGCGTTAAGCGGGCACGGGCGCGGTTTCATACAAAAGTGCTCCGTCGCGGGGATCCGCGCGGGCGTCCCGCACGGGGACGCGCGTCCCGCACCCGCACCGCGGAGCCCGCCTTCGTGCGTCGGAACCCGTCGCGGGGGCACGCGCGGTAAAGCGCGCGGTGTCCGCCAGCGGTAACATGACGGTGATGGCATAGGGCACCGAGACGTGGCCTCTCACTTTGGACTTCATTAGAAGGCTCAAAGTCACTCAACGAGCAATCGAGAGGTATGCTCGGTATTTCCCTACGAGATCGACTCAGAAATGAGGAGACATAGCGCAAAGGATTCTATAGATGATTCATAGCGAAAGGTTCTAGAGTGGAGGCCACGTACTGGCAAGCAAAATGTCGGACGCCCGGTTACAAGGTGGACGGATGACCTGGCTACATTTGCAGGAAGTCGCTGGATGCAGGCTGCTTCCAACAGGTCGATGCGGAGACCGTTGGGGGAGGCCGATGTTCAGCAGTGGACTTCCTGTGGCTGAGATGATGATGATGATGAATATACTTGAGCAAAAATAAAGATTTTTTACTTAGCGCAATGTTATTGCCAGCCTTTCCGTTGGTGATATGACTGATACAGATTTTACCCTTAAGTTGTTGACCATCAAATATGGTTTCAGTTTCGAAGATAATTCACCATAGACCGGTATCGAAACTTTAAAATATTTGTACAATGAGTTTTCATTTTCTCTTAATTTACTGAACTTTACAACAAATTCTCCGCCTAGCAACCTAAATTCAATTAACAGCCTTCCTGGCTGTCGTTTTTTTTTTGCTAGTCGTCGTTTTGGTATGTAATAATATATTAAGCTCTCCATCGACACGACTGTACATGCACACCTTTAAAATTGAACCAGCGACACTGCGTAAATCCGGTCTCCGCGACGGGTACCCGCGACGGGGACCGTCGCGTTCTCACGGAGCCCGCCCGCGTGTCCACGCGAGGAAACGCGCGACGGTTGCCCGTCGCGGGCGCCCGCTTAACGCAGTTTCGGCCCTTAGGTCATTCCGCATTGAGAGGGGAGCACCCTCAAGAACGGGGAGGGGAGAGAACGGGGATTTTTTACACGTGAACGCACACACGTGGGTTTTCTTGGCATTGAACTCAACCATATTCCTGGAACCCCATGTAGAAATAAGATCCAAGGTCCGGTTAAGCTCAATGAAAAGATCTTCGCGTCCGTTCACAGTTTCGACTCGGCAACCTGGAGGCTCGTGGTGGTATCGCCCATGAACCGTGCTGTCATCTGCATAGCAATGAATGTTATCAAGCGACAACATGTTATTAATATGCAGAATAAACAAGGTGGGCGACAGCACCGAGCCCTGAGGAACTCCGGCATTTACCGACATGAGCGCCGAAGCGTGTCCGTCGACGACTACACGTATTCTACGCCCATGCAGAAAGCCGGAAATCCACGAACACAGGTTGCCGGGCAGACCGTATGCCGGAAGTTTGAAGAAAGAACACCACGGTGCCAGACCCTATCAAACGCCTTGGCAATGTCGAGGCTCACAGCAAGAGCTTCGCCACGCCGGTCAATCGCCTCACCCCAGCGATGCAGGACAAACCCTAGAAGATCACCCGTCGATCGATATTGACGGAATCTGTATTGTCGGTCACTGATCAATGAGTGATCCTCCAGGAGCGGACCAATTGAGCGTTTATGATCCGCTCCATGACCTTACATATCACTGAGGTGATAGCGATAGGGCGGTAATTGGTAGGGTCCGACCGATCACCCTTTTTGGGGATCGGTTGTACATTGGCCTCCCTCCAAGATTCCGGCACAACACCTGTGCGGTAGGACGCTCGGTAGAGGCGAGTCAGTGCAGGAGACAACTCGGCTGCACAAGTTCTTAAAACCACCGCTGATATCCCATCCGGCCCACTGGCTTTCCGCACATCGAGAGACCGTAACTCACGCCGCACATCACACTGCCTGATGCGAATATCCGCCATTGAGAAACCGCAATCAGGCAGTGTAGGCAGCGTCTGGGAACCACGGTCTTCGAGGCGGGAATTAGCCGCAAAGAGATTTGCCAGCAAGGCAGCCTTCTCTTGCGGCTTGTGGGCCAGCGACCCTTCTGGGTACCTCAGCGGTGGCAACGCTGGACGGCAGAAGTTAGATTGAACGGCCCTGGCCAAACTCCAATAAGCACGACTGCTAGTTGGGTGATTGGCCAACGCACGCCCAATTCTGCTAACGCGCTGGGCATCCGCCCTAACGTGGCCTACGATAGGGCTTCTTGCAGGCCTTGATGGCACGGTTGTAGGCTTCTTTGAGGGAACTGATATTGGGATCCTTCATGGCGCGTCCCCTGATCCAAGCGCGATAGGCCGCCTGTTTGTCACTGACAGCATCGGCGCATGCATGAACCAGGAGCGTCCTCGGCCCTTACTGGCGATCTCAGAGGAACGAATGTAATATTCCATTCCAAGTCTAATCTCGTCAGCAATAGCGTTGGCACTCACTTCGATTTCTTTCGGTTCTGGGTGTTTGTGAGATCGAAAAGTCTCTCGTAGTTTCTAATACCCACGACACAAGACTAGATTCTATTACATCCTTTCCTGTCCCGTCTCATTAATTCCGGATAATAAAAAATAATATTTTAATAGATCTAAAATACCTAAATAAGCCAACAATTGTTTAGGTCGGTGCCAGCTAGACTACTATTAAACTTTATAACATCATGTTACGAACTATGCGAGTAGAACCATGGGGTTCCGCTGATCTCAAACTTTAAGGCCAGTACCGACCTCAAAAAGTGGTTGGCTCATTTAGGTATTTTATATATATTAAAAGATTAATTTTATTTCTTTTTTTTATTACTATTTTGAAGACGGTTTAATTCTTTCAAATTATTTTCTATTCCTAATTTATTTTAATTTCTGTTGTAATAATCGAAACTTATTACCCTTACCTATGTCGGTTAGGACGCTGAGATAAAATAGTTAACATGTATGCACGTCGCGAACTGAAAAAAGTTAGACTCCTGCTTTATCTCAAAAACTAAGTAACCGATTTTGATGAAACTTATACAACTCCTAAGTTGGACTATATTAAATCGAAAGCAAAAATATTTTTTGAAATCCGACTTTTAATTTTTCAGATATGAGTGGACAAACATACAAACATGCATACATTTTTTTAATTTGAAATTCGTATTCAGGCGCTGGTATAGACTAATATATCCAAAAACTATGCAACTCTGACAAAATTACATACATACACATCAAATACATAATCTCCTTTTTTTAAGGCGATTAAAAACGAAATTATTTTGATAAGGATTAATACCATATAATTAAAAAAAAAAACATTCGCAAATAATACATCCTTTTAGGAAAAAACCTTATTAACTATTTTAGTGGTAATCAGTACTCACTAATAAAAACATTTTAGTGAGCCTGTGTAATGAGCTAACCTAGAAAGATCTAGAGACATCATACACAGTTTCTTACATTACATCCCTTGGAGAGGGACAATTCCGACAAGATTGATACATAACTTTGATATGAAATGATCATAGTAGATAAATGTTAGATGAATTTTTTTCTTTATTTTTCAAAAGGGCCCCAAATTTTTGTGTGCCCAGGGCCCCATAATAGGTAAAGACGGCCCTGATTGGCAATTAAGGACGGATTGAATTAAGGGCCATTGTGGACCTAGTTCACTTAACCCTAATGACTTCACACAATGGAGATTTCAAGACCTATAATTTGGCTTGTTTGGAAACTTTGCATTGGCCCCAATTTACGTGAACTTAATGAAGGTATCGCGGTAGAACCGCTGACTCGCAATTTGTCTGACGCTACGTTGGCTTAAAGAGTCCGAAGCGCAAATACTAAAATAAAATTAACTTTAATTTTTATTAAAGCCGAATTATGAAAACTTAGAGATAACGACTGTGTGTACTAACACATTATTAAAAGCTTACTAATCTGTAGCCGAGTCGTGATGAGCTAGATTTGATCTTAATTGTTAAGCCTAATATGTAAGTTTATCGTCCTATTTAGGAAACTTAGGCGAAGTTTAGTTTACACAATTGCTTAATAGTATCCAATATTCCCCTAAACCTATCAAGATATCGTGTTGCTATGTAAACTTAGGGTTGGCAATCAAGCAGGCCGTTCATCTGATGGTAAATAATCACCTTAGGGAATTGAGGAACACCTAAGAGGGTTGTATGAGGGAGGACGTGTAATTGTTGGGTCTCTGGCAATCTGAGAGGAGCATTAGTTGTACCTAGCACGTCGAGTCATAAGCGTTTGTATTTACTACATAAGTTTACACGTAAATTGATCAATCATTGGTCTAATAGAAATCTGTATAGACTATAAACTATGAGGTTGAAGAAAGTGTATCAAAAAGAGAAAAAAAAAATTGCCTGGTACTAGAATTTATCCGTAAACATGTACTAAATTAGCAAGTTAGACTATATGGCCACTGTTAATCATATTCTCGATTGTAGAGAAGGGACGTACCCTACAGTGGGTCATATAAGGACTAACACAGTACCGAAATTTATAGCTACTGTAAGCGAAGTTCGTCTCCTATAACATCTTGGAGACAGATCTGGGACACAAGCAAGCTCGGTGAGATATGTGCATGAATAGTGACGTAAAGTGACTGATAATCTAGTTGAGAATGGACTACCAAGATGGATGTCGTAAGTTTCAAGCACACAGCTCCCACTTTG
This sequence comes from Hyles euphorbiae, assembly GCA_023078785.2. NCBI lineage: Eukaryota > Metazoa > Arthropoda > Insecta > Lepidoptera > Sphingidae > Hyles > Hyles euphorbiae. The sequence goes on from CM041046.1 coordinate 8,252,333, forward strand.
ACATGACATATGTACTCAAAGTTGCTCTCTTGCTTTTGGCTAGACATCGGCCGGGTGGATAGTAAATAAATAAAAACACCTAACGGTCACATACATAGTCCTGAGCCCCACGATTCTTTTACACTAAGATTAAGATTGAAATTTTCTCGTTTTTCGAGCGAATCACACAATCATTTGTTCCAGTTCGGGGATCGAACTCGCGGCCCCTCGTTTCTCAGTCGGTCTCTAACCAAATGCGCCATGGAGGCTGTCCAATTTGTGTAAATTAAGATTAAAAGATAAGTTGCATATGAACTATTTCTAAATCAACACCACAATATTTGATAACGATTTTATTGAACCCATATTAAACCCAAAAGTTTTTGGAAGTCGTCAATACTCGCCACAAAAAAGTACACAAAAGGCGGGCCTTTGTCACAGGTCCCGTCTTTGTTTTGCCAAACTTCTTTGATCAATCATGACAAATTGTATTTTGTTATAAGAGTACACCGTGACGAAGTTGGACAGTTGTTTGGAAAAGTTCTCTTTTGTGGAAACAAACGAGTAAGTTAGAATTAGTTATTGATGTTAAAAATCCATCATTTTTATAACAAAACCCACAGCAGGTACATTAACAAACTTTCCAATTCCGTGTAAAGTAGGAAACAAAACGAGAATCTGAACAAAGAATTTCCATATTTACCTTAAAAGCATTCGCAAATAAATGTTAAAAACGCTGCTTGTACACTAAAACATTGTTTATCGTTTATTAGTGTTATCGACTTGGCAACAGTTCCACGTTTCATCTAAAATATTAAAATATGCCCGAGACCATACCACGCGACCAGATGGCCAAATTTCGACGATGTAATACGGCGCAGTAATTTGAGTTACAACTTTTTCAAACTGTCACGATAAAAGATAAAACAAGAGCTATAAAAAAACCAAGCCAAAAAAGTACAGGCCACCGCTATAGCATTGACGTCGAAAGTTCTTCAATATATCGTGTCAGTAATATCATAATATCTGTTCCATCCTCTTTCAAGTTTCACAATATTTTACGCGGGATTCCATAACGACGAATGCCTTGGAGGCCGAGAAAAATATGGTAAGCAATAAAAATGTCAAGTCAGGTCATCAGAATGGAAAGCCCGAAGCGTTTTGTCGCCAGATGTGCCACTGAATCAATGAAAAACTGTTTTCTTTCGTGTCTCACATCAACGATGTATGTGCGTATCTTACACGGTTGGAACGTAGGAAAATATTCATGGCTTTAAATTGTGATATTTTAGATGAGATAGATTAAACAGATTAAAATATAATTTACCGATTATATTTGTATATTATTGTTCAATGCAGGATGAATTGACAAATTGGATTTTAATTTTTAATAAGATTATTGCAGTTAGTAAAATATAAAAAACACTATGATGTATAAAATAAATCCAAATTTCACTTCTATTTTTGAATTTGTGAAACTTTATGACGTATAAAATGTGAAAATTGTTAAACATTTTGTGTATACAGTGATCCATTAACTCGCTATAGCAGTTTGTGTATAAAGCAAGCTAAGGGAAACTTCACGCGAACGTAATAATGTGCTGTTATGTTTGGTGACGGAACAAATTTCTGATACGAGCACCTGCTTGCGCTGACACGCCAAATATGTATTCCATCGTGAATTTATTCCTGTATCGTTTAATAAAAATGTCATTCTTACGACAGTCTATAAAACAAAACGGGTTCTGCTCTTTAATAAAACATAAGACGTCAGTATATTTTTTGTATTTCGCTGGTATCACCTGCCAAAATATTCATATCTACTTTCATGAAAACTCCAAGACGCTATCTAGACACGAAATATATACGCGTATTATTGAACCCAACGAAATTAAATTGAAACTACAATTTAAGCCAAAAACCCAACAGAAATTCAATTTTACGGAAGTAAACAATTGTAAACAAACAACCTTGAATAGATTAATCCGTAATCCAACATTAATTAACTTTTTCTATCATTCAAACTAATCACAGCGGCGGTATTCACGCCTCACCACATCTAAATCTAAACAAAACATTGTGACGCAAAACAAAGGACGACCGACAACGCACCACCATAAAATCCCAATCCAATACAAAGGCAGCTAGTTACCATCAGCGGGCGTGTTTATCCATACGTATTTTAAAGAGGCACATAACACTATGGAGAGAACAATGAGTACAGAACGGTTTTCATGTCGGAAGTGGCATTACACTGAACATTAGCCTCGACGATAAGGCGCCGACACAAATTGGTCCGGGCACGCGAACACAACGATCGCATTAGAACAAAATGTGGATCTAGAAATCGGAATATGCCTGGCCGCCTTCGTGTAAACCAACTTGTAAGGGAAACTGAAGACACCTATTCCGACGATAATACTTTTAGTTCAAATGAAACGGTAGCTTCAAAGAGCTGTCAGTGGTGAAATGGATTGTGTTAGAATTGCTAGACGTGAAATGAAGCTAAATGTAGGGTAAACTTTTTTGTAAATTCTATTTGATTTTGATGTTTTAATAAATATTTGTTTAATCTATGAATTACTTATAAAATGAAACATTAATTTATATAATACCGACCCTCACTCTCTAGAGTGTGTGATCATTGCTATTTTTTCTAGATTGTCTTCTGTGTCCTACAGTAGACGAATACAGGACAAATGAACACATAATTATGGTAATATTTAAGCAGCATTTTATTTTGTTCTATGTATGGGTAACAGGAATGCTAAAGAACAATATATAACAAATTAGATGTATTAGAATCGCAGGATGGTTAAATAAATAAATTACCACGAACCCCACATCGCAACAAAATCGATGAAGCCTCAAACTAAAATCTTATTCACGTATAAAATAGCCTAAATCTCCTCCATCCGTGTTCTCGATACATATACAGCAGGATGCTGTTATTCACCGCCCTCTAGTGACAAACGGCAATAAATTAGCCACGGGTGGATATCCATTGACTCCGATCTACGATCTCAAATGCAACGGCGCTGCATTTGAATAATGTACGGAAAATGTATTATGCGAAGACGTATAAATTACAGCCGATTCTTATGGGCTTTGCATGTTTTAGAAATTAAGCTGATGATAAGATGAGGTAAAAATAATGATATCTGCCAAAACTATTGATTTTCCCAATATGTTTTACGCACTTAAAGTGGCTTACTTACTCATGGTTATTGCGAGTGTCACGGAATAGTGAAGTTTTCTAAAATTATATTTTTTACAATGGTTACTTCCCTGGTAAATGTAAATATCGTATAATTATAGCTGTAATTAAATTGCTTGTTTTATAATAATAACACGTAAGTAATATAATGTTTACAAGTTGCGGAGAGATTTCAATACTTTACAACAAGAGACAGAAGCCATGACGTCAACATCCACGGAAAATTAACAATCCCGCAAATTATCGTATTGTAATAAAAATCTAACCTACTTGAAAATCGAGCTTAAAAACCTATTGGTTCAAAACCATATTTAAAAGGCGGAACTACATAAACTCAACTTTCTTTGCTACTTTTTAGTGGCTGCGACATGGCTCTTAAATTGTTAATAAAAATGTTTTATACAATTTTTATGGTACCTATTACTAACTTGTTTTATACAAGGTAAAATGTTTAAAATTGTTAAAATAATATACACGTATCTACTTTAAAAGAGAACGTGATGCTAGATCTTCCGTCACGAAAACCTGTCCAACTCACAGCTAGAGGATTGTTCACATTAAAAAAAAAAAAAAACTAAATAGTAACTGCCTGGAAAACTGAACAATGGACTGGCCTAAGTCCTCTCATTGGTTTAAACGACGGATCTTGTGGCCTCCAGAAGAAACCATATAAGTTGGATTGTTTTAATTCTATAACAAATAATCCTAAAATATTTTTCTAACATTCAACAATACCACTAAGTCAAATCCACTGTAAGTGTAACAAAGAGAAATATTCTTTCACATTTGACCTACTGCTGACTAAACCGTATTACGAGTACATATAGCAAGCCCGATGACAGGGCCATTAACATTTATCTTAGTTCCCTAGAGAATACGCCTTCCAAAGCGCTGGAGGTTCATCCCATTGTGATATCAACGGCAGAGGCGGACTTAGATCAAATATCCTGTCGGCGAGTATTATACAGTGACATAGAAATTTACAATACTTTTGGAGTTCAAAATAGTTTTAAAGTAGTAGGTATTGAGTGATAGCTCGAATATTGTAAATTAATGTTACTACGATGAAATTTCACATTTAACTGGCGTGTAGCATAAAAACATCTACAATGCGTACAAATTCGGTAGTGCGTTTTATTTTAGTATCATTACAGACTTCTCTACCAATAGGTAATATAAAACACTAAAGCATGTTAGAACTATTGTTCTAACGATACGTACTAAACTGTAGCCTTTTAAAAATTGTAGTCTTTGGTAATTTCCTGTACCCGAAGTTTAACTCTTTTGTAAGAAACATATTTCACGTCGGTATCTAATAAACAAACGTATCATCTGCAGTTAAGCGAAAAGTCAATTTTAACATTTCGTTCTTAATTCGAAAACTAAGAAAACATACATACATAAACTCATGCATTTTTCCCAAGAAGGGGTAGGCAGAGGTGTCAGGACATCCACATTTCGCCTTGTATGTTCCGTCCCACGATGTGATAGGTGGCGAGCCTATCGCCATATCGGGCACAAATTCCTGAGTCTGGGCTGGTAATGAATTGAAAAATCCAATATCACTTTGCCCAACCCGGGATTCGAACCCGAGACCTCAGCTTTGCAACCGTACTGTAGTACAACTACGCCACCGAGGCAGTCAACTAAGAAAACCTTCCCGATAAATCCATGCCCTGCATATAATACTGGATACGAGCCTGTCCGCAAGCAATCAAACAAACGATAATGACGTCAGAGGCGCCGAAAGCTTCTTTGTGTACATCTCGCATCAACGTCACAATCTCTGCACACAGGAAGGAAGCAACGATTCTGTTTGAGGAAACAATGCAATAATATTTAGGTGTTTCGACCGCGCCACACAATAGAACTATGCTGCCAACAATACAATGTTATTTTATTATATTATTTCTTATTCAAAACACAATTTTCGTAAGAGTCACAATATGTCAATAGCAATAATTGATTAAAGCTGATAGAATTGAAATCAATGTATGTCTCAAATGGTTCTTCGATGGGATGAAATTAAATTGTCCCGATTTTTTATTAAATACCTATTAATTTGATTAATTTTATTTTTTACGAATGAATTTACGTAATGATTTTTACAATAAATTGATAATTGAATGCAAACCGCTTTGAATAAGTTAATTTGTAATATAGAAAAAATGCGTTTTAAACAGAACCAGACAACTTTTTAGAGGGAATCGTAATATGAATCATTATATGAATAAAAGGCTGTTACTATCGTTAGCTAGCTACTCAACACATGAATCTAAAGTAACCTAAACGCACTCTCCGACACATCGACTGACTTTAGATTTTATGAATTTCACTCAATAGACATCAACTCTAAATTCTAAGTCATGAAGCCAATTGCCCCGCATCAATACACAAACAATTAAATTCAACACATGACAATCACTTACGTCCAGTAAGTACTGCTAAATAAACTGGCCCAATACCGGAGTCGTTTACGCGGCCCGTACACAAAGCCCCATAGATTACGTCGTACGAAACACACGTGCTGAAATGCGAACGGCACAATCAAATGTCATTAGGGCAATGGGCCGTTCTGATGTCACGCCCGGAATGACGATCGCACGGTAAATATTTTCGTTATTGGACTTCCCTGTGTGTACTCCATTCGGGACTTTTATTGTGCCGTGAGATGAAAAGAGCAGTCGAAAAGAAATGACGCCGGTGTAACTGTTTGCCGCTCTGTACGGCTAGGCGTTTCGTTAAATCCCGCTTTAATACTTGCTGTTCAAAGGAATTGGGTATTGTATAGCTAGTGCAATATTAGCTGGAACAAGGCTAATATTGTACAACTGGGAATATTTACTTTTGTTTAGCAAATTATTATATTATACTGGAATAAGTAATTATTATTATGAGCCTGTAGCGTCCCACTGCAGGGCAAAGGCCTCTCTTTCCGCCTTCCATGCATCCCGGTCAAGGGCTTTATGACCAATCCTTCAAATATGCATCCAACTCGTCTCGCCACCTGCGTCTAGGTCTTCCACGTGGTCGACGGCCGTTCGGAATAAGTAAGTACATATAATATTTGTTTGAAAAAAAAACTGGAATCGTGTGAGGCCGTGTTATAAACCAATTCTTGGAACCGAAAATGTTTTGCAATCTTTAGGGGATACTTGAAGCTTTGTTGATGAAGGCGTGAGCTTATTTATTTCAATAATATCTATTATTATGCTTCCAATAATAGTAAATTACAATAGTTAGCTCTCTGAAAATGTACGATTCCTGTTTATAGTCTTGCAATGTACAAAAGTATACAACAGTAGGTATACATCTATTACAGAAGACTTAAAGAAGAAACTGTATAATTAATCGAATTAACTATAAATAATTCACTGACTGAAAAACTGACATAATCGGCTAAGCTGATAAAAAAACAAAAGTAACTCAATGTCTCGCTTGAGATGATAAATATAAACGAGTAATCGCTGATAGAGAGAGTCCCTTCGCGGACGGTAACTGGCCGCAATGTCCATCTATATTTCATCTTTTCAACGTTTTATCGCCCTCCACAGACGAAAACGCGCGGACAATTGACCAAGCTCTTATAAACATGCAAATAAAAAATGTTTGAAAGGGCACATGATAAGGATTAGAGGGACAGTGGTTATATAAGCACAAATTCTAGGTCCGAGATTTATATTTTTAATAGAAAATGTTTTTATGCAAGATAATATAGCAAACCCTAATGTATTTGAAGGATTTGTATTGGTCGATTTCGAATTCGTCTCTTGTTAGTTAGTTTTGGATTCTATTAACATTTTGCTAATAGAAAAAAATAGCTTTCCGGAAATTTGACTTAAATAAAATCAGGATTGACATATCCTGCTAGTTTAAAAAATAGAAAAAATAGATAAATTTAAGTCACACGTTTATGTTTAGATTGTGATGACCAAACGCTATCCGAACTAAACACAAAGTTATAAAGCCAAAACCGTACAAAAAGCCAACAAGAAATATGAAAACATATTTAACATACACCAAAAAATCGCAACCGCCTCACGTCCATGCTCTTTTACATGGAAATAATCCAGGCGGCGTCCTCGGTCCCACATACCCACATGTACTCAATGATATACATGAATGGAGTGTCCGGCAGGTCTTTTCATCGTTTATCGCGCAGCACGGATGAGAGAGTCGACACAATCGGCCGTCCCGCATTCACTGCCAGGTAAATGTCGAGCTTTTGCATTCAAATACGCTGAGCTAAATTCTTTATCTTAACAACAATCTTTGCATACATTATGAGGGCGCGTGTTACACTGAAAATTTAAGTGGAACACGTTTCATATTCGCCTACTGTCTTAGCAATTGGATATGGGATTTGTTGTAAGTAATTTGATGTAGAGTATTAAGCTGAGCGTACTTTGATCTGCTTGTACTGCCTTTGTAAAATGTAGAACACGGGCGTCCAATCTTTTCTTACCTAGTTTTATGTAACTCACGTGGAGACGACACTACACGATATAGTATATATGCATATTGCAGAATAATATTTAATCACAGTCTGACGTCAATCGTGTTGAATAATATAGAAAAGTATGATATTATCCCAGGGTAACGAACGTATTGAATTTAAACAAATTGAAACAAGGACAATATTTCAATCACAAAAAATAACACCAGTAAAATCACACGTAAAATGTGGCAAAATTTACTGCTTTGCACGCTGTGTTTACAAATTTGAACAGCGATTTTATCCACGTAGAATTATGGAAGAGATATATATTTATTTTTTCAAAATCAACAACATATTACAACACTATAATCTATCAATTTTTAAATAACGTAGTTGCAAGAACGATTATATCTATTCGATTGGTGTTATCTTATGTGTAAAAAAAGAAAAAGCAGCCATCATAATATCAAAATACCTACATATATATGTACATACATAAATGAACACCAACAACAAACAACTCACGCATTTTACACAGAAGGGGTAGGCACAAGTGCAACCAGGCGACTCACATTTCGTCACCATATCGGGCAAAAATTCCCAACTGTGCACTGATAAATTAATACAAATATCCAATGTCACTGCTCGACCCGTTGCTCGGACCCAAAACCTCAGCTTTGCAGTTATACCGTAGTCTAACTACGAAACGGAGGCAGTCTCAATTTTTTTTATTGCTATCAATGATATTCTATATAACCGGTCATGGATAGTAACAAAACCAAGCAACACCATGACTTACTGCGCTCGCCAGCCTGAGACATTTGATGTTAAGTTCCAATATATCCAGTAGTACCTCTGGCTACAGTTTCCTTTAATCCGGAACCGGAGTGTACATATTTACACTGCTATTTAGCGGGAGAAATAGACATTGTGGTGGTACCTTCCCAGGCGGCCTCTCACACATTAGAAAGCTACCACCAGTGCATACTATTAAAAAAAACTACTAAATCTATTCTCAAATCAATCTAATTCAAAAGTGTGGGTTGAAACCAGTAGGTAGGAGGTACACATTTTGCAATGTTAACTATGTCCTGAATGGGTCGACTCGGTCAGGTAATACTAACATACAGAGCACAGAGAGTAAAGTAACTTTATGCGGTGAGATTGGTAGGAGTGAAACATTCAAAGGACGGGTATTTGCGATCCCTATACTGCTATTGCTGCTTCTGTATTTTAATGGACAACGGGGTTCAGCACTTAATCATAAATTGATTACCAATGTGTTCAATAAGAAATAATAATTATACACTATATTGTTAAACAGAAAAACAATGGATTCGCTTGGTATAGGGCAGAAAAATCTGTATCAGCCCATATACGTCCCACTGCAGGGCACGGGTCTACTCTACAATCGAGAATACGATTGAGAGTAAGTAAGAGTGAGTAGCAGAAAAATATGACGTGAAAATAAAGAGGACTATACCAAGTCGTGAGTTGACGTGCGTTAATATAGATAGATAGATATTTAAAAGTTTTGTATATTTTTTGTCGATATGACACACAAATACGCGTTATTCCATAAATAAAACTGGAACCCAACATCCTGCCGGGTAAGGAGATATGTCAATTAAAGTAAACCAATTTTAGGGAAATTTGTAAAAAAAAAAATATATTTTTAAGACGGTGGAAATTATGATATTCAAATGACAACTTTACCTAATATCTTAAATGTGAAGATGTAGATGCGACAATTACTTAGAATGAACTTCAATTATTTTTGCACTGACGATTGAATTGGTGCGGGATCTTCGATATTGCCAAGACACTGGTTCAATCGCGCATGCAGAGCCTGTCAGTGACAAACAGACATCGCGCTTCCGACAGGGATGGCGCAAGTAACGATGCTCCAGTACATCTTAGTAAATCAGGCCTATAAATGACTTAGTATGTGCATGCGTTAGAAAAACTAAAATAAGCATGGATTGAGGTTATAGTTAAATAAATTTGTAAGTCCTTCAGTACATCTGAGTAAATCTAGCCTATAAGTGACTTGGTATGTACATGCGTTGGAAAAGTTTGAATCAGCATGTAAACGTCAAAGATATTTTTGCAAGTCAAATATCAACTTGCACTAAAATGGAATCAAGACCATTATTGTGATAATTAGAGGAGATCATATTAACATCGGGACACAGAAAGCTTTAATGTCATCAGAAAAAGACTATTAACTGTTTATCATAAGACTCTTTTATATATTCGAAAACATCTTGTTCCAAGTTAGAATACATCGATTTCCTGCTAGCTTTACCGATAGTCCGTACAAAAGTTGCTGCTAATTCTAAAAATACTTCTGAAGTTCTGCAAATTATGGTAATTCTTTAAGACCTTTAGCCTCCATCGTATATAGTATACACATATATAATAAATTTCTAGAATATTCCTACGTGCTTACTGCCGAACTAGGCCGAACGAGAGCACTTAAGGCGCATGTAAATTAGTTTACATATATCGGAACACCGCAATATAAAGAGGTCAAAGTAACTTTATGATTCAAAGAAAAAGATACAACAAGTAAATGTTAGCTTCATTAATCATCTGAATGTGTACGTATTTTTGTGGCGCATTATGGTGTCGGTTCCTTCAGCAGTAAATTATACAGTAGATATTATTTTCTAACACGTATTCTTTTCGGACATCGACCTCGACCTCTAGGTTGAACGAAAATATGCTGGCTTGATTTTGTAAGCAACCAGTTCAGTTGAGCATTGTGCAAATTCTGAGGGAGTTTGTATTAAAAACAGGTAGCTCTAATGTAGTACGACGCTTTCAAAGAACCAAAAACATATTAATTTTACGAAATACTTTTAGTTATAAATAGCTTAATAATTATAGGCTTCCAATCTAGGAAGATAACAACTATCCATCAATTTTGGATACTGAAAAGCAAAGTAGAAAAGAATACTCAAGAAAATGGCTCCTAGCTCCTTGGGCGTTATCCTTAGATTGTATTAAAATAATATATACTCGTTTGTACATTCATAACAGGTATTTTTCTTCGGTTCTGGGTGTTAATGATACCGAAATGTCTCTCGTACTTCCTGATATGAATACAAGACTCTATCTTAGAGCGGGTCATGACTATCTATGTGACTGTTGATGTGTGTATATTTATATATTTTATTTTTTATCTTTATAAGAATGGAAATGAGTGAAACGGGGACGGTACCACTATCTCAAGGAAAACCACGAAATTTTAGCAGTAACAACATTGCAGTCTCATTTCATTTGATTAGCGAGATTGGCGGTGGCACAGTAATCCTTTTATTGTCCATTTTCGCACTCTTCTGCTCCGTTCCGTAATAGTTACACGCATAATACAATTCCGTGCTTTTCTCTTGACTTATAAAAACAGTAATTTGTATATTAATTATTCTTCTGAGTGTAATAATTAATTCTCGAATTATTATGATTTCACCAACAGTAACTCAAGTTTTATCACAGCTGCCTATTTCATAATACCTAACCAAACCTAGAACACAGCTCGGTTTCCCAACGAGTCTAAAATTTAAATCCGACAACTTTCACCACTGCAAAATTCATATATCATATATTAAGCGGGTAAGTGATATTAAACTCCACTAACCTGAAGTGCAGTTCTTTTATAAGGTGTCGGTGTGAGCCCATATACCCCATCGATATGCTAATGCCTTTGGAGCGACGGTGTGGCGTTACGCGATATTCCTATACCTGCCGGAGAGCAATTTGCAAGCGAAATATCGCGGAGGACACTATACAATTTTATGTCGTGCCCCGAACGCAGCTCGTGTTGTTTGTACCTGTACACGACCTATTTCGGGTACGAATATTACATTTAGACTCGCGTAACTGAAAAAGCGATGTTCGTTTGTGGATCCAATCATAATTAAAGGGTATTGTGGGATAAACGACCTTTATTGTGACTGTGAGGGTTCGACATTTCTCCAAAATGTTGTTTTTTTATCAATCCATTGACAAAACGTATGATCGTATATATTTGTGTGATATGATTTCTTGTGACTTCGATATTACTATACACAAGTTCGAATGTTTAGACTGCTTACTCGATATGCCTTGTTCATAATTATGGGCACCAAAGTAGTTCATCAATTGCGATGAAATATATCAATTAATAAGTTTTGCTTAACACCTAGGATAATTTTATAAAAAAAATGTTTACGACAAGGGTGTAACTAAACTAAACATAGCTTAAAACATGTTTCTGTCGAATATCTACTGTGATCGAAATAAGAAATTAAAGAACGTAATATAACCATGTTATTTGTGTTACATTTCAAAGAGATTTAAGGTTCAACGCACTAAACATTCGCAGACTCAATTGCGTGTTTTCGGTACGGTGAATCGACAAATATATTTCTTTAAATAAATCTCGACAGAGGGCAATAATGTACTTATATTAACGATTTTTCCAATAAACTAAGTATAACTAAACATTTATTATAAATACCTGAATTGATTGATAAAACCTAAATTGATAGAAGCGCGAGAACGCAAAGCCGCGAAAAAAACCTAGAAATGTAAAAAACTCAACATACAAAACTACTCTATTGTCTGCGTAAAGCTTGAAATATATGTGTTAGGGCTTATACGGCCGGAATTCTGTTTTATACCATTCTAAAATAAAAGCATACTATGAAAAACGAGCGTACGTCTAAAACGTAAAAAACGACATTACCACCGATGCATAGCGGGCCATTTCCAACGGAACTCCGAAAGAGAAGTCAAGTAAAGACCTTTTAAAAATATTCAAAATGTCTGCTCTTAAGAACACAATGGAGACAATCACACTCAGAATAAGGAAGATTCTGAGCATAAATTGCGTCTCGACTTTTAATTATTTAGTATCTAAAAAGAATGCGCAAAGTGTTCTCTACATTGTAACAGAATGCTACACATTGACCCAGCCGGGTATGTGAGCGAGGGTATAGTAAATCATTTTAATAATTGATCCGGGTTTAAATATTCATGAAGTTCCAAGCTGAAGGTGTACCCGGAGAAAAACGGATGAAAAATGTTTCGACCCCACCTAATATTTCACTCCATTTGACCGTTTTTGGCGATGCTATCTTATACTTGTTTAATATTGTTTTATACGTTAAATGTTTTGTACATACACATGTGTATATGGATATTCACTGATTTATATTTATTTTTAAGGGTTTTACACAAAATTAGAACAAAAATTATGTTGCTTAGTAGGTCTATCTGATCATTTTAAAATAAAATAAATTCTGGAAGTATAAATAAAAGGCATTAAAAATCTTAATTACTCATACAAGCTTTTTCATGCGTTTGATTGTTCCTGGCAAATAAGTTTTTTAGTAAGTTACAAAATAAATTACTAATTTAAATGTATATAAATCACTAGGAGAAATATCTCAATCCTCGTTTATTAACGTTTTGAAATTAAAACCTAATTATATTAAATAACTTAGTCTTAAAAAATTACTACATCAAGGATAGTCAACAAACTCACCTGAATAAGGTAGCCTAAATTCAGTAAATATTATTAAATTGGTCAAAATTAATAATTCAAAACGAATAATGACCTGAAAAACTGAACGGGTCAGATTTATATTTATTCCCTATTTTTAACCACCAATATTTTCAATAAACCTAGCTCAATTGTTTAATACAAACTATTAATATAATCGAACTTTATACAAATAAACAAATATTGTTTTATGTTAATAAATTAAATGTTCGGACAATCATCAAATCAAATCAAATACCCGTCTCTTTAAAGCTATCGAGTTCAATCAGACATTTTCTTCCCACACACGTATCTAAGAGCTTACTGTAAAGTGGCTTTCGAAATGTGTCTTCCTCAGTCTCTAAGGAAATTTTGTAAGGAAATTCTGATGGCTAGGGCTGACACAGACGTACGTGTGGCTGAATAAAACGCTTAAACATTAACGCAGGTCACTAGGGCATATACTTCTTGCGGAAGAGCCATTGAATATTTTGGACATAATTATTTCGCCTCATTTTGACGAAAAACTGACAGCGACGCTCATTAAAATGGAACAGACGTGTAGTTATACTTATAGATGTAGCGGTGTTATTATAATTTTGAGGGATCGCTTTATTTAAAAACGAATGCTGAATAAATTTAATATTTTCGATATTTTGGTTTGTGTTTGTTATTTTAGTTGTATATTGCATTCTTTAAACATTTGGAAATATTATACGTATTCTTGTATCAGCCCATATACGTCCCACTGCAGAGAATAGGCCTCCTCTACAATCGAGAACACAACCGAGAGTGGTTAGGCCATATATTCACCACGCTGTGCAGTGCGGGTTGGCGGTACATGTGTTTATTATATTTTTTTATCTAATTAATATTCCGTAAATACACATATTCGCGAAATATATGTACGTATTTTGAAATACAAAGTAAAATTATTTTGAATTGAATCTAATTATATTTTGAAATAAAATAATATGAGACATCTTGGTTTTTTTTTTTTGTTCCTGTGAATGACGAAACGAGCATGCCGTTCGCCTGATGGTAAGCGATACGACCGCTCATGAACAGTAGCAGAACCAAACAACACCTTGAATTACAAAGCAATGCTTGGCATTCCACTGCGCTCGCCATCCTGAGACTGACCTGAGACATAAGATGTTAAGTCTCAATATGTCCAGTTACTCTGGCTACAATGTCCTTCAATCCGAAACACAACAGTGCATTTAAACTGCTGTTTGACGGGAGAAATAGACATTGCGGTGGTACCCACCCAGGCAGCCTCTCACATATGATAACAATTGTTATTTAAAAAAAATGTGCCTAATACTTTTTTTAATATTCTTTAAACACCATCTTTGAAAAATTAAAGCAAAAATTCCTAGTAATATATACAGGAAGTCATTTAATTCTGAAAATGATGAGAATGAATAATTAATTTACGATTTGAATAACAATCACGGGCAAATTGCTTTAATATTTAATAAAGTGGTGCCGATGGGGCAGACCTTAATTTCAGAATCTTATTGATAACAAAAGCTAACAATTTCTATTGCCGCTGGTTACAATTAGCCTACTACCCAATCAATGGTTAATTTGTTTGAAAGTTTTTAATTAGTGATGTAATTATATTATGAGTTTCTACCTGACCAGAATATTAAAAAGAAATAGTTTTTTAACTCCCGGGCGTCCTCTGCGACTTTTCAAAGTCACATAAAGTACTCGTGGTAATGGTCACTCATTTAGACGGTGAAGACAAACATCAGGACGATTCAATTTCACATGGGAATTCATGCCTCTATACCTCTATGGGTTTGTACGTGGGGAAGAATAATTAAAGACCGGCAACGCATCTCTATGCCCTACGGTGTTGCAGATGTTCATGGGCGGCGGTGATCACTTCCCATCAGGTGAACCGCACGCTCGTTTGCCCCCTATAACATAAAAAAGTAAAGTTTCTAATATTCTCGGTACATTTTACAAGTATTTGAACTAGGGTTGAAAGTATTACTACAGTACTCGTATTATGATTGAAAAGAGTTGGCCAAGGGCCAACCATAAAGGAAATGCGAGGTCACCAAATGCGACAAATTAAAAATATTGAAAGATAATCTAGAATATATTTATTTCGTTTTCAGCTATAAAATACAAAACTCTTAATGAAAATTCGGAAATCCATATCCCCTAGAACTGAAAATATGTATAATTTTCTGTCTTTCAAATGAAGCTTATTTATCTTGTAAAATAAATTTTCAAATGAAGAAAAAAAAAACATTCAGTCGAATTGATTACCACCTTTTTTGATGTCGATCAAAAATCAATTAAAAAGTAAGAAAGTTAAGAAAGCATAAATTAAACTATAATTTCAATCCAACTAATCCAAAGAAAAATGAATCGCTTTATTTCCTACATAATAACTAAAATATTATAATTAAATATATTTTTTTAAATTCTCAATAATACCAATATATAATTATGAATATTGTGAGGCGTATTAGATTTTGATTTGCTCCGACCAAGTGACTTTTTGTCAAAGTTATGGCTTCCAATGTATAAAAGTCGAGTATCCTTCGAAACCATATTTAAGTAGATGCTTTAAAAAATCGAACACTAGTAATATGAGTCGACACTTGTCTCATAGTAGTATTACCTAATTTTAAGAGAATTTTCTACGCAGTAGCTCAACATAAAAACATAATGCAAATAGACCACAATAAAAACAAACAAATAAACGTTATCAGAAGCATCTCACATGTAATACATAAACACAACAGGATAACCAATGACTTCCCTGGGAATACTCGGGCGAACCTCGTAATTATATCTTATATAATAATCAACCCTTCCTTACATATACTTTATTACTAATTCACACGACAAAATTACGACATGGCGTGCAAGCTCGCGGTATATCAATAAAGTGGTTTACAAAACGTATGTACATACATTATATGTAACAAGATATGTGTAATCAAATAGATGGAAGGGCGCGTAAGTAGCAGGTGTCACTGAAATTCATGGGGTGTTTGTATTGCTAATAGCAACCTCGCACTTGGAAGGAAATCAACGGACGAATCTGATGTAAGGCCGCGTCCAGGCTATCTTACTGTTTTATGTAACTTTTAGTTTTTTATAAAACTATTTTAGTCATTTTGTCTATTAATAAGTATAATTTTTCACATAAATATCCTAAAACTTTTTTTCATTAAGAATACTGAATTCATACTCCGATATATCCAGCCGGTAGACTCTCTATTTGATTGGCCTGCACGTATCATAAAGTGCATTGTAGTAATTTTTGATGTTAACATATTTCTTTTTTTAGCAATGAATGGCAAATCGGGCAAACCATTCGCCTGATGGTAAGAGATACGACCGCTCATAAACGGTGGCAAAACCAAGCAACTCTTGGCACTTCACTGTGCTCGCCTTCCCGAGAAATAAGATGTTAAGTCTCAATGTTTGCTTTTTATAATCATTGCTGTTTGGCGGAAGAAATAGATATTGTGGTCGTACCTACCTAGGTGGCCTCTCACATATGAGACCTACTACTAATAAATAATAAAAATAAGGATTACTACCAAGCATATTGACCGAACGAACCGCGACAGCCAAGATATTATTGTACTTCAGTTTCCTGTAAGAGAATGGTGTTGCTTCGCTATAACACTATTACATTACGCCTAAATATACGTCAACACAATAAGGAAATCATTAACACATCCACATAATACTTTGTATTAGATTCGAGCTTAGGAGCATTAAGCCGCTTTTAAGATCTTAAGGCATATGTGGAAGTTAGTGTTAAAGCAGGCAGGCCGCCTATCCATAAAGATATTAAAGTAATAAGTAAAATATTGTTCATCAAAACACCAACTAATTCTGTGCAAACACACCAATCGCGCTAGAACGAACGGTGCAAACAAATCCTTGCCGTGACAATGGATCCCGAGGTTCCGCTGCCAAGTTTACACAGCCCTGCTTGATACATAAAGCTATTTATTGTATAGGCTGCATTTGACATGTCACCCCTAATGGAACAAAGTATAGGTTCATAATAACTTGACACCATGACCCAAATCACTTTGATAACAAACATTATCATAATAGAGCCGCGAGTGGAAAGTGGACGCGGTGTAATTGGCATCTATACGTTTATTTGTTTTCTGATTACTTCGGTGTCTTATTTTATTGCAATGATTTGGCGAGACGATAATACCGTTTGCCTGATGATAAGCGATACGACCGCTCATAAATAGTTGCAAGACGAAACAACACCTGTGACATAAGATATTCAGTCTTAATATGTCCAGTATATAGTTTGATCTT
The DNA here is from genome assembly GCA_023078785.2 of Hyles euphorbiae. NCBI lineage: Eukaryota > Metazoa > Arthropoda > Insecta > Lepidoptera > Sphingidae > Hyles > Hyles euphorbiae. The sequence goes on from CM041046.1 coordinate 8,269,823, forward strand.
TTATTAGTTATTTTATGCTCCATCGACTGTACCACATCTTATTATTTCCCATAATTATCGTGTTCTTAGACACGGAAATCCATTGCCGTACATAGACTTAAAGATGTTTCCGTAGTTCTACTAAGTTTACTAATAAAATTGCTTTATACAGATCGAGCACAATGCTCTTCAGTATCAATTGAATAATGCAGAAATAACCACTTATCTTTGTATTTTCGCTTTATTTACTCTAATCCTATACCTGTTATAGAATGTACAAAATCTGTAAATTACGGTGAAATATAATACTCGTAGTAATATTATGTTGTATACTCATATTATTCCGATGCTTTATTACAATTGTCTATTAAACGAAGTTAAATCAAAACATAACATTTAAATTATAAGATATTTTAATATCTCCTCGCAAAAGTACAGACGCAAGGTTTCTTCTCAACTCGCAGAAAATTGAAGATTAAAGTTATTACGCTCTCCATATAGTTGCAAATTCCGGCGATGTCTTAGAACTTTGCCAACTTAGGTTTGCGCAGCATCAAATCAATAACTACGTAGCATATGTTCCAGGCCAACAACTTCAATTTCCACAGACTTTAGTATTACTCTTAGTTTGTTGTTCCAGTGCCCGTGTCACCTTGTAAGATCCTACAAACATTTGGGAATATTTTCAATAATTCAATCTTGGCTTAGATATTTTCTCGAGATTTCTTATAAAGAAAGAATACACATCGAACCACCTATTCTGTGAGTTCTGCATTGCTTGGTTTCTACCTAGTCATTTATATAATGCTATGCTTTTACGGACATTAAAATTCGGAACTCTAAACCGACTCCTACAAATTGATTCGTGACTTAAGTGCCTCAACGGGAGGTGTTTCGTACTAGATACATAAACCTGGTTCACTAACACACCAAAATTTACAAATAGGGCACCATTCCGAATCGAATCTCATTCTAGAGAGGCCGTAAACTTAAATACCCTCTAAAATCTATCGGCGAAAAGTCCCCGAAACTCTATAAACGTGAATTATGACTGCGCTAAGGATTTACGTCGAGGAGATTGACTTTATTCGTTAGCCCATTCCCAGTAAGGGTGGCCATTAAAGAAGTATTCTTCACAAATGGTGTTATCGCTGCCGAGATAAAGCGACGAGCGCTGCGCCCATATCAACCCTATTGTATACACTCGCCCCATAATTATTTTTGTCCGGCAAAAAGTGCAGGATTACCAGGGATAAACCCTGTAATTAATTATCTTAATAAAAAGACTAAAAAATTATCTTAATATTACACTTGCTTTGGGAATAGTGAACTTAAGATCACGATCTATATAAAATGCACGAACCACAACAATTAGTTCAAAGTTTCTTGTAAATATTACAGTGAGTAGTGAATGATTTAGTAGTTCACGTTGGATCAGAGGTGAAGAGTGAACGTTAATCTTCCCACGTATTAACTAAGGACTTGTAACGAACTTTGAACTTATAGGAACTTATATTTTCATGGATTAAAATTATTATAACTGTTAGTAAGGCAGACCTTAGTTGATACTTCATGGCTTGAAATTAAACAATATCACCACATTATATTTTCCTAATTTATATGCACAAAAAGCTCCTTCATTAATCACATCAATACTCACACTTGCCATACAAGTCGAAGGCTTACATAATGCTTTTCCGGAGAAACTAATGTACACAAAAAATATTCTGACCTTCCCAATGAACGCTAATAAAATCTAAATTCATCGTATATATTTGTGGGCATATTATATTACATTATTTGCAGTATCAAGAACCAAACTTAACCACGAAAATTATAAATAAAACAGAACTCGCATTTTATCAAACTAAATGGCCCTTTTTTCTACGAGAATTCTCTAAAAAAGGGTTGCGTGGAACATAAGGCCGCGGTATCAAGACCGAATCGTTCTTTCGACGCAATCATGAACGCCCTCGCACACTAAATCATGCAATAAATTATCGAACATGAAATATTCAAAACGGCTAACATATGTGTGTGAAGAACAATAGGTAACTGCGCCTTACTATTATCTGTAGGGCTGTCAACGTAATGTTCTGTGAAAAAATATATGGTTGACGCATGAGGGCACTTGCAAGGTTTATTGAGATCCCGCTAGAATAAAAGTTTTAACATGTGATAAACAAAAATTCAACAGCAAGTAGCCTAGAGACTTGCATATTTGGGCCATTCTGTTTATAGACACGTTGAAAAAAATCCACAAACAAAAACAAATTACAACCCCACCTACATCAAGCCACAGCGAAGCTGCTGAAAAAAATTCTTACAACTTTAGCTCCGTTCAAACTAAATATATACAGGATATTTTAAATGAAATTGTAAGTACATGCCAGTGACTAAAATAACTACTAAATTAAACTAAAATAACAGCCCACGTAAAAATGTACATACCACCTTACTGGAAATCCCTTGCATGTATGTATATCATACAGGTCACCTGTAGACATCCTGCGATGTTTATCAACAGCAAAGCCATTAAAAATATGTCTTATCTATTCAAGGTACAATGTAAACTGAACCTTTATAATGCATATACAAACTATTAAAGATTTGTACTATAATTTTAATAATGTGATGAACGCAATGTTCGTCGTTCCTAATATACTATTTTGTAATGTTACTTACATGTAATATCAATCGTCAGTTTTTACAAAATCATAATATTTTGATCTGTTAAATAGCGATGACCAAATTGAGCCAAAATTGGGTTGGTTAACTAATTAAAGATTAGAGTTTATGGAATAAAATAGATTTTTATGTGTTAGCCTTCGGGAATAATGGATTTGAGGTCTAGACTCGACTAAGTTTATTCGAAGTTAGTTATATACCTATACATGCATATTGTATCATCACACCTTTTTCTCAGCAGAGGAAGGCAGAGAACCCATCATACCCACATTTCACTTTATATTTTCTGCCCCGTGATTTGTTAGGAGGCGAGCCTATCGCCTTTCCGGCACAAATTTCTGATATTTGTTGTCTTCACATAATACAGAATAGAGAGCTTTTCGTAATGCTTTTCATTCCGTTTTCTTTATATGCAACAAATATATCCAAGAAAGGATAGCATATCATTATGTTGCCTTTGAAACAATTATGCCAGTCATCATAATTTCTCCTTCATACGGAGAGTATGTATAAAACTTAGACGTTCTTACCGGAGAAGTTTAAAAGTAGCGGCTTACGTAAACATTCTTATTAACATTTTATTGTACGCACAGCTTAAGCGGATATCAGGTAGCAATTTAAAGCAATGAAATCTAATATGACATCTAAAGACGTTAGGGGGCCTTAGGGCGAAAATAATTATAAGTTAACTTTATTTCCCAGAATTTTTCTCAAGTGCCAGGATATAAAATTCCTTATATTTTAAGTGGATAAAACATTAATGTAATAAAATTTAATAAACACACTTCAGAAACAGGTGCTTCATGCGGAGGATACCGAACATAATAAAAATATACGCTTATAATTTTATTATATATAGAAATATATTTTTTAAATAATTTTCAGACTGATGGTTTTTTTTATTGTTTGGTCTACCTTTTTGTTCATAATATGTCGCTACAAATATAGACAGTATATTACGTATCGTTCCAATGATATTGTTCGTTTGTTTAACAACAATTTTGATCCTAAGAAAGATACCGATTTCTCAGTATGTTCGAAATTCTTAAAATCGTAAAAAACTATAACCGCCTAAGGTTGTAACAATATGAAAAATACGTACATTCATACACAACATACCGCACCTTTAAAGTAAAACCGTTACTAAACGAAATTATACAATTTTACAGGAGAGCCAATATTATTAGAAAAAAGTCACCGTTTTTTGTCAATATAATCTGAGTGCGGGGTTCTTTATATTTAATGAGGTCCTATTGTAGACCTCTGTTTACTTTTTGACACGTTTATGTCGCAGTTTATGTATATTATAAATGGATAGCATTGATAACTCAATTCATACTATTTTTCGTTTAGTAACGGTTTTACTTTAAAGGTGCGATACGATGTTGATTGATAAAGTATTAAAGTTAATTAAAATCAAAATAATTCGGATATGTTACGGTTTTTGGGATGTGATAATAAGCACACCACAACGGCTTATGAAATTCATGCAGTTTGCCCTTGGCAAATACAGCTGCCTACCGTGTGATTAAAACTGTATATTTTATTAATCATACAAAAGTTCTTTTGCCTTTACACCCAAATAAACCAATTCCATTCAAAGCACTCAGCAACCACCACTTCTTTATTCCGTTACTCAGCCAATCCAGTTAATCACATTGCATTACTCAGAGTATTTGTCAATCACTTATGCTGTCATTAATGTTGCACCATCTCGTCACGAGGCATATGTTCCAATCAGACACAGTTCTTTTGGTCGGTCTCCAAACAATTTAATATTTCAAAAGCACAGGTAACCCTATTTTCCGTCACTTCGATTTCGATCCGGTGCTTCGGGCGCGTTAATTCTCAGTTATTCGATCACCGCTCCACTGGGCTCACTGATCGTTAATTAACTATTTTTCGCGCCACAAATTTCCGGAATTTAACAACAATATTGTGAGATTTCAATTGAGATTTTTCTGCAATGATATTACGTTTATTACGTTGTTCAGTTTTGAATTATCTTTATTGTGTAAGCATCATAAAATATTTATACAACGTAACAAGATATATAAATGTATTTTAATCATTTATTAATTTAATTTATGCATTGTATCGATATTTAATACCAACCGGATATAAATATCGGTACAATACTTATTTTTGTTGGTAACACTGTATGAATGAGTCAATGATTATTGTAACGGCAGCTGAGACAGTCAGTCTGCCGATGGACGTTGAACAGTGAACTTGTAAAGCAAAAGTGGAAATAAATCCATAAAAATTAGTGCAATCGTGTTGTTTTCCTGAGTCCTGAGTATAGATCCTTCAGCTCAGAAGTGGGATCCATAAGGCTCGCGGAATATTTTTTCAAAATCACCAGAGTATTTTTTTTTTCTCTACCACCCTCATTTAAAAAAAAAGAGCGTGAGGGTTACTGGTGATAAACATGGAGGAAGCGATTGCTACTCCTACTCGAAGAAGTACGAAGGATAATGAATCACGATCAAGGAGACGCGGACATTGCAGCAGATTGAGCGATAGTGACAGCCCCGAAGAACGTTGGAATGATCAAAGCCGAGGATCAGGAAGCAGGCATCATACACATGAACGTCAGAAGAGGCATTCTCGTAAGCATCGGAGAAGCCGTTCCCGGAGGCAGCGAAGTAGGCGCTCGAACGGGAGTCGAAGCCGCAGTCGCAGTCAACATAGACGGAGCCGGCAAGATAGACCTCACGACGCCGTAAGAGGTAACCCGAACTGTGTGGACCACTCGAAGCCAAAACAGGTATGTCATTCCAATGTTAATGATAGCGCCTCGTCTCTTTTGACCGAATTGTTAACATCTTTAGTAAATAACCGTTCTGAAGGAAATAAATTTCCAATGATTGGTAATGTCATTCCTGAATTTGATCCAATGATAAAGGGGCAAACTATTCACGTATGGCTCAGTAAGGTGGAAGAATGCGCTAGATTATACAGCTGGGACGATGATCAAATAATACATTATGCTTTACCAAAATTATCAGGCATTGCCAAAACTTGGTATCAGACTTTACCTACCATGTTGTTTTCTTGGGCCGATTGGAAAGTCAAACTTATGGAGTCATTTCCTAGTAGTAATGATTACGCAGAACTATTAACAGAAATGTTGGCGAAACGTGTTAAATATAATGAGTCTTTAGAAATTTACTATTATGAAAAAATAAATTTACTTAATCGTTGTGGTATATCGGGTAAACGCGCAGTTGATTGCCTTTTGTATGGTATCGAAGATAGGACATTAAGACTTGGCGCTAAGGCCGCAAAATGTCTGGAACCTGAACAAGTATTGGAGTATTTTCAATCAATAAGACAGCAACCTCGCGATTTAGAAAAGATGAAATCCATACAAACAGAAAGACGTACAAATTTTTCAAGTAACAATAATGTACACAGAAATGTAAATAATGTTGGGCTTAGTGGATCAAGTCAACCAGTAGTGTGTTTCAATTGTAAAGAACACGGTCATTTTAGTTACAAATGTCCTAAAAAAATTCTGAAATGCACCGTCTGTAAGAGATTAGGTCATACGGCAATTGATTGCTCAAAACTACCCTCCGGTAGTAATAATTCAGCAGAAACAGTGATTGAAAAGAACGTGTTGCGTGTAAACACAGGCCAGACAAATGACAACAAATACGAGATACAAATAAAACTTAACGGACACGATATGATGGGGTATGTGGACTTAGGAAGTCAGTGTACGCTAGTACGTTGTAGTGACGCTCGACGTATAGGACTCTCATGGGCTATTGATGATTGCTTACCAGTTTTGCGAGGGATTGGCAATAATATAGTGCTTCCATTAGGTGTCGCTGTAGCTAGTCTCAGTATACAGGATATTGTTGAACAGATTGAGATTTTCGTGGTTAGCGATGACGTTATAAAATACCCAGTTCTAGTTGGTCACTCTTTTACTGAGAAACCCGACATTATTATTACCAAAACGAATCAGAGTCTTACCTTCAAAAGAAATGAAATTAAGAAACATTGTTTAACATTAAAAGAGGAAACTACATTGTATCCATTGAAAATGTGTGTAATCCGAGTAACTTCTCAAGATAATTTTTCTGGTCCCATCTATGTTAATGGCACCTTGCGAGGCAAACCTGGAAGTGAATATTACTTGTTTCCGGGTGAATATGAAATTTTAAATGGACAGGGTTCATTATTAGTACAAAATGTATCGGCGAAGACAATATGTTTAGCAAAGAACACATTACTGACGAGAATCTTTCAAATAGATAACGCCTTAAATGTAAATAAGTTAGATTTAGATGATTCAGAAGTAAATAATATACTTAAATATGATAGTACGTTAACAGTTCAAGAAGTAGAGCAATTAAAGTCCTTGTTACGAAAGTATGAAAGTTGTTTTTCAAATAATTTAAAAGACTTGGGATTTACAAATATGACCCAGATGGTAATTGAATTAGATGACAGTCAACCTGTTATATATCGCCCATACAGACTTTCATTTTCCGAACGGGAATTAGTACGATCAATGATACAAGAAATGATTGAAGCAGACATAGTTTGTGAATCGCGATCTTCTTATGCTAGCCCAATCTTACTGGTTAAGAAAAAAACTGGTGAAAAAAGGCTATGTGTGGACTACAGAGCCCTTAATAAAAAGACTAAAAAGGAGCATTACCCTTTGCCACTGATTGATGATCAGTTAGATATGTTGGCCGGAAATTCCTTATTCACAACGCTCGATTGTGCATCTGGGTACTATCAAATCCCCTTAGAAGAAAACTCCCAAGAGAAAACTGCATTTGTCACGCCCGATGGACAATACCAATTCAAGCGTATGCCGTTTGGATTGGCAAATGCTCCATCAGTATTCCAAAGGGCAATGAACAAAATATTGCCTAAGTCAAAGGTTGATTTCGCTTTAATTTTCATGGATGACATTTTGATTCCAGCTAGGTCTTATCAAGAAGGACTCGATAGGTTAGAGCACGTGCTTAAACTATTGTCGGATGCAGGTTTGACTCTAAACATAAAAAAATGTAATTTCTTTTATAAAGAGATAGATTTCCTGGGGTTTGAAGTGAATGGCAGTGGCATAAGACCCGGGTCTCGTAAGACTGTGGCTATATCTAACTTCCCTGAACCTCGAAATGTACACGATATTCGACGTTTCATAGGCCTCGCAAGCTTCTTTAGACGGTTCGTAAAGAATTTTGCCCTTATCGCGCGGCCTCTAACCGATTTAATTAGGTCTAATTTTAATTGGAAGTGGGGAAGTGAACAGAAATGTGCTTTCGAACTACTTAAACAGAAACTTGTGGAAAGACCAATATTGGCTCTCTACAATACAGGACTAGAAACAGAACTCCATACAGATGCTTGTAAGTTAGGCGTTGCTGGGATTTTAATGCAAAAACATAGTGATGGCATTTTAAGGCCAGTAGCGTATTACAGTCGTAAGACTACAATTGACGAACAAAAAATGCACTCATTTGAGCTAGAGACCTTAGCCGTTATCGCGTCGCTTAAAAGATTTAGAGTATATCTTTTGGGTTTGAAATTCAAAATTATTACAGATTGTAATGCGTTACGGACCACTCTGACTAAAATGGATCTTATTCCACGAATTTCTCGATGGTGGATACAGTTCCAAGAATATGACTGCGAAATAGAATATAGGGCAGGGAGTAGGATGGGACATGTAGACGCACTTAGTCGTGCTCCGGTAACCGAACCAGTACCTGGAGATGAAGACTGTCATGTATTTGATATTTTGAATGTAGAACTAAAGGATTGGATTTTTACTGTACAAGAAAATGATAATGAAATAAAAAAGATTAGACAAGTATTGCAGGATCCGGAAACTAAAAGGATTTCAGATATTCATAAAAACTATCAAATAAAGGGGGGATACGTGTATAAAATTGTCGAGAACGGAATAAGATGGGTGGTTCCACGAGCAGTAAGATGGCAAGTTTTAAAAATGAATCATGACGATGTAGGTCACTTTGGATTTGACAAAACTTTGGCACGTTTACAAAGTATTTTATGGTTCCCTAAAATGCGTCGTTTTACTAAGAAATATGTTGCTGCATGTTTAGAGTGCGCGCATCACAAAGCTCCTGGTGGTCGTAAAGAAGGAATGATGCATCCTATTCCTAAACTTGAAGTTCCTTTCCATACATTACATGCCGACCATCTAGGCCCCTTTGTTCGATCAAAAAGGGGTAACACATTTATATTGGCAATTATTGATTCTTTCACAAAATTTATTAATATTCGTCCGGTTAGGGACACTAAGAGCACTACTGCAATTAGAATTTTCAAGGAGCATTTTAGTTTATTTGGTACGCCATCTCGCTTAATAACCGATCGTGGCACATGTTTTACGAGTGCAAAGTTCAAGTCCTTTACATGCGGTTTAGGAATTAAGCATATACTCAATGCCGTAGCGACACCAAGAGCAAATGGACAGGTGGAACGTTTTAACAGATCAATCTTAGATGCTTTGAGTACGAAATGTCACGGGAAAAGTGATAATACATGGGATGAATATGTAGGTGATATACAATTAGGTTTAAACACTAGTATTAATAAAACTACTAACAAGAGCCCCTCTGAGTTGTTATTTGGATGTAGATTAGTTAATACATCTGAAAATATATTAAACAATGTTATAAATGAAGTAACCGATCGTGTTACTGGGGATGACCTACTCAAAATAAGAGAGGAAGCTAAGGGCCGTATAGATAATCAGCAGCAAAAATCAAAAGATCAGTTTGATCGACATAGAAAATTAGGTACAAAATATAAAGTTGGAGATCTTGTCAGGGTCGAAAGAATGATATATGATAAAGATAATCAGGGGAAGTCAAAAAAACTCCTATCAAAGTTTCATGGACCGTATCGTATAGTTAAGATTTTAGATAATGATAGATATTTGATCGAAGATACTCCTTTAACCAAGAAAGGTAATAAAAGATATGAGAATGTAGTGTCATTGGATAAGATTCATCCTTGGTTGGTCTTTAACAATATTGTAGAGTCTAGTGATAGTAGTGATAATGATTTAGAAGAAATCAATGAAAAGGATGATTAGAACACAGTAATAAAATACGATAAATATACACATCTTATTTTTACTTTATAGTATTATCCTGAATTCGATTACCTTCCCTGAGTGAATAGTATAATTTGCTTATGAACATATTCAGATTGATTAATGATGTATTGACTATTTTATGTACACTGTCTATGATCAAGTTGAGCATGGGCTATGAGCGAATTTTGCTAATGCATAGATGACCGTGAAAACAGCAAACATATGGTTCAATGAAACGACAGTAATTGACATTATGAGCTGTGAGTGGTCAGTGCCAACGCAAATCGCAGATTATAGCAGACTATGCAGAACTTGCAGAATGAACTTGAGCTATGAGCGGTCAATGATCGCGGATTATAGCAGATTGAGTTCAGAATTAGATTGTAATGTTAAGTAATATATTATGAATATGAACTATGATTATTGAAGCAAGAATATGATAGATTATGAACTACTATTAGAAGCTACATTATGGATTGTATTAAATGCATTGTAATAAATATTGTGAGTGTAATACATGAAAGATTATGCTGTGTACGTTACGTTGTACAAAAGTTTTCGAATTATTATTATATTTTTTTTTTCTCTTTCCTCTATTTTGATGTGAGAGGACTCACTTGAATGAGGATGGCCGAGCTGTAAGCATCATAAAATATTTATACAACGTAACAAGATATATAAATGTATTTTAATCATTTATTAATTTAATTTATGCATTGTATCGATATTTAATACCAACCGGATATAAATATCGGTACAATACTTATTTTTGTTGGTAACACTGTATGAATGAGTCAATGATTATTGTAACGGCAGCTGAGACAGTCAGTCTGCCGATGGACGTTGAACAGTGAACTTGTAAAGCAAAAGTGGAAATAAATCCATAAAAATTAGTGCAATCGTGTTGTTTTCCTGAGTCCTGAGTATAGATCCTTCAATTGGTACGTATTAAAAGTTTTGATTTTGCTTTTGAGTAATAAAGGAAAGGTTGGCATATACATATATACCTACTCGTACCAGAGGGCGGATTTATTGTGATCCATTTTGTAATTCTCAATTAAAAATCCAATAAACATGTTATGTTTCAATATTTCTAATCCATCATAATACTTTTAAATCCAATATAAGGTTTGTTTCCCTAAATCCTTTTCATTTGTTTTTCTAATTTACAATTTTCATCAATCCCCTTTCGAATTATCAAAATCCTCGCCCACAAGTCAATAAAACAATTATTAATTAAAATATCAGTATTGATAACAAAAAACGTTGTGAACATGTAAAAGAAGCGTCAACATACCAGCAGTAATCGCGAGCGGTCCCGTGCCCTAATGACTGACGGCGGATCGATCAACCACTCGTTCGTACCCGGCAAATTGAATTCTAATTTTCAATTTCAATAACAATGGCCAAAGACTCGAGTGTTAACAGACTTGGGTTTCGCCGAGATTTTGCCAGAATAAGATTTCCGTAATGATTTTTGTGCGTATATTTATAATTTAGGTGTGTGTTTTCATTATTTTCTTTTTTTGTACAATAATCGGATAAAGTTGAGAATCGGGAAACATGTTATATTTTTGTATTGTTCGCTTTGTTATTCGTCACTAATACGACAAATCTAGTTTGTTATTAAACCACTATACAGCTTCCCCTGATTCTAATTCTACGTAGGGGAGTAAAATTTATTAAGAACCACAATTCATGTGCTATTAATATGTACATATATTGACCTACTTTCCAGTTTTCAGCGATAAGATCATGATTAGTCCGTTCAATCATTATTTGATTCCTTTTTTATTTGCTGTAAAATAAGGTATAAAATTAAGGTAATATAATACTATTATTTACGGATTTTATCGCGGATTTGGTTTCATTTTTACATTTTTTTTGAATTCCCGACATTTCGATTACTTTACAGCTTTCGTGGTCACGGGGCGGACTGAGGTAGTCATCCGCTCAGTGACTGTTACAATTTAACTACCCTTAATTTTGAATTATTAAATTTAAAAAGTTAATTTAAATAAATAATCTGTTTTCGCGTTCCGATCCACGCAGAAAATAACAGTTTTATTTCAATGTGTAACATTCGCGTAAATCTAAGAAACCATTAAGGTAATATAATATCATATATCAAAGTATAAATTACAATAGAAATGAAATATTAAACTGTGACTTTCTTCTTTCACACTATTTTATAAACCAACCATAATGATGTAAAAAAGGGTTTAAAATATCTCAAGGTTTTTAGCGAAGGTATTGAACTGATGTATTTTACGCTAAAACAGACTAATTATTCATAAAAAAATACGTCTCCAAAACCATAAATAAACATTCCTCCCTAATATGTTTAATATGAATAAAAAAAAAAAAATACAGAAAGACTAAACTAGCGGTAAGACAGCAAAAAAATATCATTTACCGTCTTTAAACCGTCTATTTTTGCATTGCACAAAAATGACAGTAAGCAGAAAAAAATATATCTTATGTCCGTGTTGTGTCGTTTGTTTGTGCCGTGAGGAAAATACTGCAATTACTATTTTAAATGTTGTTAAATGTTTCTTATCAGTAGTCCATCATACTTAGTGTAACATATAAGTAAATGATGACACATCTACTGGTGGGGCGAGCGGTAGTGGTGGGGGTGCGGTGAGTGCAGTGCCTGCACTCACCGGACACTTGCTGCTGGTGCGCCGTACGAATAGTGTGTCTGTCGGAAATCAAACTGTGTTTCCTTTATATATAACCTATACTGAATAGTGAACTCTACATGTGGCGACCCTGCCATCCACAAATTAAGGTTATAAAGGTATGCACCAAACAATTTAAAAACTAAGCATGAGCTTAGAGGTAAATCGGTAGCAAATCAGTTTTGTTAATATTCGTGCCCTACATAATTGTTTCTGCGTTTTATTAGCATCTTTAAAGTATTTATGGGCATTGAATCGTCGTAACTGACTTAAGTTGTTAAATTACATCTATAACAAGGCACTTGTTATTGCAAAACGGAACTGATTTAGTTACTTTGATTGGTACCTAAATATGTAGCACATCAATGACTAAATACTTTGATTATTGGCAAAGACAGATTAGAATGTGGGTTTTGCTTAACAAGATATATTTAAACTTAAAGCAATAAAACCATTTTCTGGATATAAACTATAAACAGCTGTTATTTATGATTGTAAGAATGTTTAAATCATGATATTGTAATGGACTTGATACAGTGTGAAATATTCTTCGATTTTTATGATTAATTATTATCTACCCACATTTTCTTTTATTGGTTAAACGCAAATGTTGAACATTGGATAGCATTCGTTAGTTATCTCGATGTCGATGTTCAAATATACACTTTTTAGTCTGTCAATAATCAAAGTTAACATTGTTGTCAGAGGTAGTTTGTTTATGCAAACAGTACCTAAATGATCTTGCATTGTATAAAGAACAGGCTAAATGGCCTTAAGTTAAATACAATAAGATCAAGAGGTAGTTCGATTTATTCGGAACAGTACCTAAAAAAAAATTACTCCAGCCTTCTGGGTAGACCATAAATATGTCGCAAACACCACCTTTGGAGTCTTTTGACTGTGACAGCGACTCAGCTTCAATTGGTCTATGCCGGAAAAATGGGAGTGTGCACTACTAGTGTAAAAGGGGACAAAGGCCTTGCTCCTGCATATGGGCGGGTCAACCCTACAAGAAATATATTATAATATTCCTGGTGCATATGTAGAAACTACTAGTAATAATAATACTAGTATAATGACAACGATGTATTTATCGTCGCTGTCAACATGCTAAACGAATACTTTTCCTGCAAAAAAAAATAAAAATAAAATAATAATAATAAAAAATAAAAAAGTGGTATTTATGAGCGTCACTTGTTTAGGCTCATCAAATAAGGAAGTGGAGGAAAAATAATGACAATATTCTCATAGAGTTAGACACCAGAGCTCTAAATGTCAATTCACTGCCCCTAACGAAAACGTGATTGTTCAAGTCACAGAGAAATGTAAGTCAGCCAAATAAAGGGAAACAATTCTAACCCTTACCGATGATGTGACTCTTGACAAAATTATTTCCGAAACCAACGCTCTAGAGGAGTGAATCGACAAATTAATAATTTTGGTTTGTCGAAATCAAGTAAATACCTAACGGATAATATAATAGAGGGTTCAAAAAAAAAAAAAACTTGAAATATCGAGTCCCGTGGACGTTATGACGACACTATTAAATGTACGCTAGGGGGGTGTCAAAGTTGAGATGGTAAGAGATTCCAGTCGTAAATGCAATATTACTAATGATGTTACATGGCAAGTTCTCAAGAACAATAGGGTCCTAGTTGAAAATCAAGTGAAATCTCCAAACAAGAGATTCATGCTAATGCATGTAATACTTTAATTGTACTAGGATCTTTTGAATCATTACAATTGGCAGCAACTACCCCCGAGCCGAAGCCACCTTTTATGTAGTTAAAGATGGTCATGGGAATTTGCTAGGAACATATTATACTGCCACGTCCTATGGCTTTCTAAAAGTTGGATTAGTTCCCAAAATTTAAAGATGTTCAGATTCATATCTTTTTAGATAAATCAATCAATCCAGCTGCTCAGCCTTGTCGTAAAGACCCTGTTCCTCTTGAGTCTAAAATTAATAAGAAAACTTAAGAACTTATTGAGTCAGATATTATAAAGCCAATTAATGGCCAGCCTGACTGGATCTCTCCCTTAGTATCGGTCTTAAAAGCAGATGGTGATGTACGCATCTGCGTAGACATAAGGAGAGCAAATAGAGCTATCATTATGGAGAACTATCCTTGCACAATATGGAACAGTTTATTCCAAAGTTCAGAAATGCTATCATTTTCTCTTAAATTGAAAAAAAAAAAAAACTGTCCACCAGCTAGAGCTAAGTGAGGACAGTAGACATATCACGACATTTTATAAATGTCTAAACGAATGTTGTGTTCGCCTGTTATTGGCACGTGTACGTGTGTATTAGACCAATGGTTAATTTACTTAAGAATATTATGTATACTGTGCTGTTGGTGTACCAAATATACTAAAATACATTCATTTGTAGCCGGGGACTATCTCTGCCTGTTTAGGTACCAACGCGTCATTTTGTGAAACTCTTGTGTCTCGAATATTAAATATAAAAAATAAATAAATTAGAAAGTATCCTGTTGCCTTGTACAGGAGTCGTCAACTTAATTGGTGATATAGTCGTTTATGGTAGCAATGAGGCCGAGCCTTGCACAAGACTACAAAGTTTTTGTTAAACGATACAAAATTTGCATTCGAGTAAATCAAATAGATTTTCTTGGTCATCAGCTATCTTCCGAGGGACCTAAGCCTTTTAGACAAATATGTAAAGGCAATCGAATTGTTTCGAGAACCAAAAGTTACGGGAGAAGTGTCAAGCTTTTTAGGGCTAAGTAATTACGTAGGAAAATGGATCCCTAACTTAGCTACTTGGACAGAACCTTTGCGCTAACTTCAAAGACTAAAACAAAGCAAAGGTGTAAATATCATTTTATTGGCGCAATAAACAAAATAGGCGTTTGAGGGGTCGAAAAGCGCTATGACTCAAATTAAGACCTTAGGCTACTATGATCCGCTTGACTGTACCCAAGCCTTCGCCAATGCTAGTCCAGTCGGTTTAAGAGCTGTGCTCGTCCAAAATGGCACTAACGGGCCTCAAATTGTTGCATACAGCAATAAAAAATCTGACAGACCGTGAGAACCGGTATTGTCAGACTGAGAAAGCTCTTGCGTTGGTTTAGGTGGTGGAACATTTTGATACATACCTATTTGGGAAAGATAGTTTTGAACTTGTCAGTGATCACAAGCGATTAGAGGTGATATTTGGACCTGACTCTAAGCCGTGTGCAAAAAAAATGTTTTGCGCTTAGTCATATAATTGCATATTGCCCTTAGGCATTGAGTCTGCCTGTACTATTAATTTGTACAAAGTGGGTAAATAAATAAAATAAAAATAATTTCAAAGTGGTCTATACTGTGTCAAGACTGTGGGTGATAAGTCACCACAGCTTTTGATGTTAATAATTATTCGAACTTGTTGTTGACCAATATCGACCTGTAGCAGAGTTACCTTGCATGAGTCAAGAATAGTTTGCGAGGGAGCCTTTAGAGCTAAAGTTAGTCAGAAACGGAATATATAACAGCTGGGACCAGAGTGTTAACGCTTATAAGGTCTTTGTGCAGGAACTTCGTTCTCAAGGCAATTTACTATTACATGAGAATAAAATTGTTATCCCATCATGTTGAATAAAACTTTCTAACAGCTGCTCATGAAGACCATCCAGGCATTGTAGCTATGAAAATAAGACTACGTTCTAAAAGTGCCTAGGCCCAAAATTGATAGAGATGCTGAACATTATATATGAGCTTGCAAGGGTTGCACTCTGGTTTCCGCTCCAAATTCTCCTAATCTCATGCGCAGAAGAGAACTGCCAATCAACCCTGGGTTGATACAGCCATAGACTATCTCGTACCTTTACCTATCGGCCATTACCTTTTACTATTATAGATTATCTTAGTAGATATAAAGAAATCAAAATTACTAAGAACATCGATTCTGCCCCGGCGTAGTTGTACTAAGGTATGGTTACAAAGCTGAGGTCTCGGGTTCGAATCCTGGGTTGGGCAAAGTGATATTGGATTTTCCTATTGATTATCAGCCCAAGGTCAGGAATTTGTGCCCGATATGGCGATAGGCTCGCCACCTATCAAATTGTGGGACGGAACATACAAGGCGAAATGTGGGTGTCCTGGCACCTCTGCCTACCCCTTGTGGGAAATAGGCATGAGTTTATATATGTATGTCTCAATTCTGCTTCATCGATTCATGATAAAGAGATTTTCCTCGTTTAGGCTCGCATAGGTATTACCGCTGACAATAGTTGGCAGTTTGTTCATACCGAATTTGAAGTTGTTGCAAAGAATTTGGAATTCGGTTGGACCATAGCATTCCTTATTGGCCTCAACAAAATGGGAAAGTTGAGAAGCAGAACCGTGATATATTGAAACAACTACGGGCGTCAGTTTAGAGATAAGTTGCCTTCCGTTGTTGATGTTTAGTTTACTGACCTAGAAGCAAGAGACAGGGATACTCTAACGAAAAACAAGGAAAAGAATACACAGATAGAAAGAGGCAAGCAACGGAATCTAATATTGATATTGGAGAGAAGGTATATGTTTAATATACAGTGAAGAAAAACA
This sequence comes from Hyles euphorbiae, assembly GCA_023078785.2. Lineage (NCBI taxonomy): Eukaryota > Metazoa > Arthropoda > Insecta > Lepidoptera > Sphingidae > Hyles > Hyles euphorbiae. Next base: position 8,286,833 of record CM041046.1, read on the forward strand.
AGTTGTCGACCATATAGTAGTAATAAGCTTTATAAAATGTGAAAACATGTTAATTGTTAATTGTAATTTTAACATTGTATATTACCTAGATATATAACTGTTTGTTTTCCGAATAAAATAAAATAAATAAAATAAAATATTATAAGAACGGTTACGTAGAAATATAGTACATTCCAAGAGGGTTGAAGGAAAGTGAGTAGTCTGCACAAATGGTGATGATAATTCTTCAAATAACGACACCACCGATGACGAAGCAAGCGTCGAAAATATATAAGTGATGTGTTTGATATTATATAACATACATAGCGTTTGAATTTAATATTGTTCGATGATTGTTTTGATAAACTAATTTGTAAAAAAAAAGAAAAAAGAAAAGAGTTGTGAAAAGAGCAACACTAGAGTTTCTTGCCCGTTCTTCTCTAGTGAAAACAGCTTTCCGAACCGGGTGGTAGATAAAAAAATGACTGAATCTAAACGATGTTGAACATTTTAATGGATTCAATAAATTATTTTCACTTTCATTTTCATATGTGACTATAAAAACTAATTCTACTTTTTTAAATTTTGTAAAAGGTAGATGTAACATATAAGTAAATGATGACACATCTACTGGTGGGGCGAGCGGTAGTGGTGGGGGTGCGGTGAGTGCAGTGCCTGCACTCACCGGACACTTGCTGCTGGTGCGCCGTACGAATAGTGTGTCTGTCGGAAATCAAACTGTGTTTCCTTTATATATAACCTATACTGAATAGTGAACTCTACACTTAGTACTTTGACTAATTATTTTATTAAAAATTTATGACTGCCTCCGTGACTGGTACTACGATACAGTTACAAAAAGGAGATCTCAAGTTCGAATCCCGTATCGGGCAAAGTTATATTCCATTTCTATTCATTACCAGCCCGGACTCAAGAATTTTTGCTCAACTTGGCGATAGGCTTGACACCTATAACATCGTGGGACGGAATGCATGGCGATATGTGGCTGTCCTGGCATCTCTACCTACCGCTTCTGGGAGGCGTGAGTTGATTGTATGTATGAAAATTTACGCTGCCCGATCAGAAAATTAGAACAATATTTTTAGGAAACACAATTTACAATCACAGCAAAAATCCCATAAATCAAAGAGGCGTTAATATCACAAGCATTTATAAACTAAGTGAGTGTAACAAATATATCCAGATCTCAAGACTTCAGGCGCTTTTGGAAGCAAAAACTAATTGTTATTATAGATGGGAACAGTTTGAATCCATTCGGTGTAACAACGGCTTATAACAAGCAAGCTTGACAGGGCCTTTGCTTTATATATCTTTTTCTTTACGTTAAGTGTATTTTTCTTTGTTTTTGTTTGCGTGTGTAATTTTTTGTAATTGTTGTGCACTTCTGGGTATATACATCAGAAAACAACTTGTAAAATAGTATTAATTTTGATATTTTGTATACTGTTGGAGAACCTAAATTAAATAAATATATCGGAAGGTAACTCACAGACAATCAAAGTGTTGATTGTGCGCAGTAAAACAAGTTAAATTGCTTAAAGTAAACAACTTTCGGAATCCAAAGAGTTTAATTGCTTAAGAATTGTATTCTGTGTCTTTACGAAGGGATTTGAGAAAAATACGATAGTAACGAGGAGACATTTTTAATCGTACTAATATTTAAAAAAAAACATATTATTTTATTTATTTTCGAATGCTTGATGTTATCGGGAGTACAAAAGTTCTTCAGATTATTTATTCAATATATATTTAAGTAGTGGATTGTGGGCGGCAAACAAGATGAATTTTCTTTTCTCTTTTAATTCGAATTGAAGTCACTTGTGTATTGTGTGTGTTATTAACTTAACTAATAGTCGACAAGCCTTATAACATGACATACTATTTACACAGCAATCATAATATTAATATTTAATGGCTATTATAAAAGTCCGCGTCGATATCTAAGCGTCGTCAACGGAACAGTTTTTGACGTTCGACAGAGCGAGTCCTACCCTCCTCAAGAGGAGAGAGGGGGTGAAGGCGGTGGCGGAGGGGGAGACGCGGGTAGAAGCGAGGCAATAAGTGCCCCCTTCTATTTCACCGGCACTTTAACTCGGGTGCACTGATTTGATAACACCGTTTGTTTCAAGAGTCTCTCGCGATGGCCATCATTTGAAGACCGTTTTTTTTATAAATAGAAATTCGCTGACTCTAAGAGTTGAAAGCGTTTGAATTACGCACGGGCAATTTGATTATTTTGCGTTCTGCTTCTTTTCCCTCTAATGAAATTCGGAAATGTAATTAGATGTCAGCGCTGTGGACTTAAGCCGTCAAATTTTTACGATAATGTCTTGAATCGTGATATAAAAAAATGTTTTCAGGAAATCAATATTTATTTTAATATTTATGTGACCTACTGAACCCACGAAATAGTCGCACCTCTTACAGGTGAAAATAATCATAGAGTATTATAGACAACTGTGTACTTTATACTTGATCCTCTTAAAACAAGACAGCTTGAGTTAATGCTTTTAAGAATTATGTGTGCAGGCCCACGCATGTTTGACACAGATCCTCCCACACATTTATATTATCATAACAATGATGTGTTCGATGCCGACCTTCCCAATCGGAATCGCACAGCCCTACTCCACATTAGTCTAGTAAACTTTATATGGCAATAACGCATTTAAGTTACACGTAGGTGTCATCAAATAAATAATAATAAATACACCCAACAGTCACATACATATTCCTGACCCCACAGTAGAATCTGGTGTTGTGTTGTGGATTTCAGGATCTACGAGAGACTTTTCGGTTTCACAAACACCCAGAGCTGAGACAAATATTTGTCGACCTCGCAAATATTTGTATCGGCACTGATAACAACCACAAAAATATTACAATTACACATTTATATTATTACTAATACTTTTAAAAGGGAGACTAAAATCGCTAACTTAACGTACTTAACCCATGATTCTTTATACGAATCAATGTCATTCAAGTTGTTTCCAGTAGCTTTGGGATAAATATGAATTCAGAGACTCATGGGTTGTACGATTTGAACCTACTTTTGAAACAAAGGCGTAAGCATCTGTATGTATATCCATTGAAACTTTCGTGTAGGTATATCAATATAGCGTGTTGGACTTTACGGCCTTAGCAATCTCAATGGTACTCTCGATTATAGAGGAGGCCGTGTCCTGCAGAGGGACTTATGTGGGCTGATACAGTCCCGATTACACCTATAGCAACATTTCTATAATATTCAAATTTACTATCACTGTTTGCTGAAAAGTATACACCCTCCATAATGATTTCCAAAGCAATCTAAAACGGCTTGCTTTCAGGAACCCCTATCAGTAGATAAGAATCGCAACTAAAACATCAGCTATAGATATGGCAATGTAAGTTAAATGCAATCCTATTCTCTTCAGTGCTTTATTAGTCTCCACATTATTATTCTATTCAGTACATTCTAAGTGAATGAAAATACTACTGTGCAGCACTTAAAAGACAAACCCCGGCAGTCACATCAAAGGAGGCAAAGTTAAAATTAGTTCCCGATTTAATTCATCAAAGTTTTGTTTCGTTAACCTTTTTAGAAATGCCGAGAAAACTCTGGATACGACACGCTAATTATCTGTATGTCCATTTTTATACCATTAGTAATAAGAACGAAAATGTAGAATGTATGTACGTCAGACTATACGTTTATATCTAAGAGCCGTAGAAAGGTATATGCCGATATCAGAGATTTCAGAAAGGTAACCGGCATAGCAAACAGTATAGGAAAAGGAGTTTGGAGGTAGGTATATTAATTATATTTCTGCCGTCTACCAACACCGTGGAAACATTGTAGTCAGTGATAGTTGAACATTAGGCTTAACACCTAATTAGATATTAGGTGGAATAACGAGTGCAACGCAGTGCTTAATATTAATAACTATTATATGACGTTAATCATTTTCGGGAAAAGTTCATATTCATACATACATACATAAACTCACGCCTTTTTCCCAGAAGGGGTAGGCAGAGGTGCCAGGGCACCCACATTTCGCCTTGTATGTTCCGTCCCACAATGTGATAGGTGGCGAGCCTATCGCCATATCGGGCACAAATTCCTGACTCTGGGCTGATAATGAATAGAAAAATCCAATATCACTTTGCCCAACCCGGGATTCGAACCCGAGACCTCAGCTTTGTAACCGTACCGTAGTACAACTACGCCACCGAGGCAGTCATATTCATAAGAAGTTTATATCTGGGGGCACGGGCGTGCCACCTCCAAGTCGAGTTAAAAAGTGGCAGGGTCGTACGATCCTTTTCTCGAAGCAATTTAGACCATTTTCTACCCCCCCCCCTCCCCCCCCTATAACTTCGTTGTGGTTAAAGCAGGAAGCCTGAATTTTCAGTTACTCTATTACTCACTGACTGACTGATCGATCATCAAAAGTCTAAGGCACTTCTAGTAGACATAGAATTTAGAATATAATTAGTGTTAACACATAATGCAGCTGGCCAAGTCGATATATTTATTTAAAATCTAAAGGATTTTTAGTATTGATAATAATAACAACTTACGTAATAACTTTATACAGAAGGACCCTTAAGCAAGGACTAAATAAAGTAACCGACTTGGTATTACGTGGATCTCACAACTTTTTGTGGTAGAAAACCTGAGCTGCAAGACTTGGTATTTTTTTACAGGATGTTTTTGATGGGATCATATTATTAAGAAGACAAAATAGCTTTGTCTAAAGTTTGTATTAAAAGCATAAATAAATAGATAAATCAATGACGGAAAATGTGACTTCAATGTATTAATATTTCCTTCACACTTAAACTCTTAAATATAAAATTTAATATTCAACTTAACCAAAAATTACACGACATTCAAAGCGTAGAGTAAATTCCCTAAACATTTCTACTTCAAGTGCCACAAAATCCTCAGACTCATTACGAATTTATTTAGGGTTAATTTAGATTAATTAGGCCGAATAAGCTAAAAGAGATTACATTAAATTATCCCACACTAGCGTATTAAGTTATTCTCATTACATTCTACCAAACAGATTTCTGGAAAAGAGAAATCTCTGAATATTTAATGTGTTAGAAGAAGAGGAAATGGCAATTATTTGGAGAGATATGAATGTAATTTTCTTCAGCCGCAAGAAGTCCACAGCTTAACATCACTCACCCTGAGTACTTCCACAGCGGTCTGTTGAAAATAATCTGCATCCCACATCTTCTTGCATTTTAAAATAAATTATACCTTAAGAAAGGACGAGAAAGGGTGGTGAGTCCCTACAAGGTGGACGGATGACCTAGCTAAATTTGAACGAAGTCGCTGGATGCAGGCCGCTTCCAACAGGTCGGTGTGAAGATCTTTGGGGGAGGCCTATGTTCAGAAGTACACTTCCTGTGGCTGAGTTCATAATGATGATGCCTTCAGGAAAACCTTCAGCAATGTTGTAGATCAATCGAGTCAACACTTCAATGAAAAAAATATGAAAAAAAATCTAATTCAACCCATATACGTCCCAATGCAGAGCACGGGCCTCCTGTTATAGAGAAGGTACTCTCATTTATAGAATCGATAGTGACGATTAACTGGGGTTAGCTGTATTGTCGATCACGCTAGCCTAATGCGGGTTGGCAGACTTACATGCCACAGAAATTCTTACACTCACATGACTCCTAAAAAGTAGTGGTGTGCTCTAAGATTTGAACCCCGACCACCCGTACACATGTTGGCAGCCGCGTTTGATAAAGCAACAGGCCATCAAATACTCATACTTGTAAAAAATTAATACGGATTTTTACAGGCGGGTAACATTTTTAGTCCACCAATGCCTGTTGAACAAAATTTTATATGCATGTTGGAGGCGCGGATGATCAATAAATAAATTTGCAGTGGACTGTATTTGCGGGTTGCACGGCACACTCGGAGGGCGGGATGAACTGCCTTCAGGAAAAAGTGGTTCAATAGGCAGTTCTACAAGGGATGGATATGCACATACCTTGTAGCGTCAGCGGCGGTGTTGTAGTTGGCGACTCGTCTGCTGCTTGGCGGAAATACACTGAATACAAGCACCAATAATGTGACGAGACACTAATAACCACTTAATAACATTAATATGCGGAGCGGTAAATTAATTAGCTTCTCACTCCGAAGGCGCGCGCGCAAGAAGAAAAAGTATTTATGGCGCCCTCGAGCGGCGGTTTGCGGAAATGTTTTTGATCCAGGTTAGCGCGGGCGGCGTTCTCGCTCACACCTTGCTGTTGCGGTAGTGCGGGAAAGGGATGCGGGAAGGAAAGCATGCCGTGCAACTTAACATGCATTTGATAGCTTTATAGAAATATGACAGCGGAAGTTGTAACATAAATAAAATTACTTATTTTTGCGATTAATGATAAAATGGCGCAACCATTCCCCCCGGGCTTGAAGGGACGGCTTCAAAACAATTAAATATAAATACGCGGATGCTGAATAATAAAACGAAGAACTTTAATATAATATTATAATACGAATTTATAGAGAAATTGATAAATTTTATGACACTTTTAAGACGCGGTAAAATTAACTAATATTTTAGGCGCGGAGTTAATTTACTGATTAGGTAAAGGACATACACGTACAACAGGGCGCAAATACGACCCAGTTGCCGTTTTAACGCGGACGACACGAGTCACACCGTTTGTCGCCGGGAAAACTTCTTCTACTAGGCCGAGAGGCCAGTGAAGAGGAGGCGCGTTATCCGTCTTTAAAATCACAACGGTTCCTACTTGTATAGGATTAGATGGAGTGTTCCTTTTGTCACGCGACTGTAACGTATGCAGATATTCTGACCTCCATCGCTTCCAAAACGACTGGACTAATTTGTCCAACAAGTCGTGGCGGGTGAGTGCGGAAATCCTACTTTCGTCAACGTCTTTAGCGGGAAGGTATTTAAGCGGGGTGTAATTTAAAAAATGAGCGGGAGTCAATGCCAGCGGCTCAGAAGGATCACTGGACAAAGTTCTATATAAAGGTCGTGAATTCATCACGGCTTCTACTTGAGCGAGTACAGTACTCAACTCCTCAAATGAAAGAATCTGATCACCTATTACGCGAAATAAATGTGTTTTTAAACTTTTAATGTTAGCTTCCCAATTGCCTCCGAAGTGACTTGCGGCGGGTACATTTAATAACCAGTCAATGCGGTTTTCGCTCAAAATATGACCGAATTCGGTTTGGAAGTGTTTAGTCTTTAAAAACTGTTGATGTTCGGAAATTGCACGCTTGGCACCAACAAAATTTGTCCCATTATCAGAATACATTCGGCTAATGGGACCGCGACGCGACAGAAATCGTTTAAAAGCGGATAAAAAACTGGAAGTACTTAAATCGCCGGCAAGTTCAATATGCACAGCGCGAGTTGTTAGGCAAACAAATAGGCACACATATGCCTTAGTGGCACGGACACCACGACCGCGGGTTACAGTGACTTTAAATGGACCTGCGTAATCAGTACCCGTATGAATAAATGGCTTCGCGGATTCAACCACTCGGCAAGATCTATGTTCCGCCATCTTCGGAAATATTTGTTTCGGGCGAAGGCGAAAACAAGGGAGACAGTTGTGTACCCGGTTTCTAATTAAACTGCGGGCAGAGAGTATCCAGTACTTCTGCCTTAAGAGAGACATAAGAAGATCAGGACCAGCGTGACAATTAACTTTATGGTGATAATCAACAAGCAAATTCAAAATATGATGCTTGCGCGGTAACACTATAGGGTATTTTTGATCGAAACATAAATCGGAGCGGATTAAACGACCACCGACTCGGATAAGACCATCCTGCAAAAATGGTTTGAGTCGTTGGAACATGCGACTACAATTCCTTCCACTTTGTAATTTTCTAAACTCATCGCGGAAATATAAATTTTGCAATTCTCGAAGAACTATGTTCTCGGCGAAGATTAAATCGGCAGCAGATATATTCGCTCCCTGCGGTAATAATTTCATGAAGCGGTATACATAAACAACACTACGCAAAAACTTGCGCCAGGAAGAAAAACGAGAACCTAACGCAATAATAGGCGATTCTTCATTTGGAATCGACGCAACTAAAGCGTGTTTCTTTTCTTCTGGGGGCTCTGAAACCAAGCTAGGTTCAAAGGCGGTAATGGGCCATTCCGATGGACAAGACGATGTCCAGGAGGGACCATGAAACCAAAGCGGGTGATTTATTATTTGTGCGGGAGTAAGTCCCCGAGATAGACAATCCGCTGGGTTGTCAACACCGGGCACATGATAAAAGTTTTGCGGTGAAATTAAAGATTGAATCTTCGAAACTCTATTAGCTACGAAGGTGTCCCACCTGTGTGGCGACGAGTGGATCCAACATAAAGAAACAGTGGAATCTGAGAATGCGTATATTTTATTGATTTTATGACGTTTATTACAAGCAACAATTATATTATTAACTAATTTAGCAAGAACTAATGTGGCACAAAGTTCAAGCCGTGCGAGAGAAACAACTTTGCGAGGAGCAACCTTGGACTTGGCACTAATGAGATGGACCGTGTTAATATGGTCATTTTTAACGTGAAAATATACAACGGCGCCATAAGCCTTTTCGCTAGCATCAGCGAAGGCAAGAATGTTGACAATGCTAGTGGGTCGAATATCCACAAAACGTGGTATCTTAAGTTGTTCGAGAATAGGAAGTTCTTACCTATAACGCTGCCATAACTTAACAATTTTCTCGGGCGGAACATCATCCCAACCACAATTAAGTAACCAAAGTTCCTTGATGAGGAGCTTTGCGTATAGAATAACAGGAGCTATAAACCCCATCAGATCCCACAATCGTGCAACACAGGATAATATGGTGCGTTTTGTACATTTTTCATCGGTTGTACAAATTTTTAAACTAAATAAATCGGAGCTGGGTGACCAACACAGACCCAGAACCTTATGCGTGTCAGATGGATCGAACTCCTTTACTGATGAAAGACGATGCGTAGGCGGAATAGAATTTAAAACAGTTTGCGAATTACTCGTCCACTTTACAAGGTCGAACCGTCCAGCCTTCATAAGAGAAATAACTTGAACAGCTGTGGACACAGCTTCGTCTTCACTATCGACGCAGTAAACAAAATCGTCCATATATAAACCATCCTCAAGAGCCTCCTTGGCCTTGGGAAAGGAATCTCCTTCATCTGAAGCGAGTTGCCTAATTGTCCTTAAAGCGTGAAATGGACTCGATGTAAGGCCGAAACATACGCGGTTAAACTGATAAACCTGTAGCGGTTGCTCAGGTGCGAAGCGATACAAAAAGCGTTGAAATCTGCGGTCGCATTCACGAACATTGATGCAAAGAAACATCTGCCTAATGTCCGCTGACAATGCAATGGAAAATAAACGAAAATTAAGAATAATGTTAAACAAGTCACCTTGTAAATTAGGTCCACTATGGAGAATATCGTTTAGAGAAACTGACGTACTTGTCTTAGCACTACCGTTAAGAACAACGCGTAACTTGGAAGTTAGTTTATCCTCCCTAATGACACCATGATGCGGTATACTAGTAATATAAGACGGAGCGGAGATAGTTTCATCCGTGTCCGGAGGTGCGACAGAAATATAACCCTTCTCGAGATATTCAGCTATGACGTCATCATAAGCCTGCTTTAATTTAGGCAGAGCCTGCATTTTTCTTTCTAGACAAAGAAAACACTTCTCAGCTAATCGGCGGGAATTTCCAAGGCTATAAACATCACCTTTAAATGGTAGAGCGACGGTATAACGACCATCATACTCGCGGGTGGTAGTGTGAGAGTAAATATCTTCACACTCCTTATCATCTGGGCTTAAAATTGGTGGAACAACCACTTCCTCCAATTCCCAGAATTTGCGGATCGCGGAATCTAAAGACTCAACTGCACAGCAGTATGAGACTGTTGCGAAGGAATTACTAAAAGCGGGCGCGGAACCTACTATCACGTATCCCAATACGGTTTCTAATGCGTGTGGCGCGACGCGTGCGGTTTGTCCTTGAACCTTGTGGGACAATAAAAGGTGCGGGAAAATAGAAGCGCCAACCAACAGGTCAATCTCACCTGGGACGGCGTAAGTATCGTCGGCCAAAGGCAAATTTTTAAAATTATTAAACTGCGAAATGTCAACCGAAACCGTCGGCAATACTTCGGTCACCTTGTCTACTACTAACGACTCCATGTCGAAATAAATATTTTTATTAAAGCGAGAAAAGAATTTAATATTCACGTAACCTTGTGTAATTTTAGCGGAACCTCCTATACCTTTAACGGAACATATTTGACCTTTATGACAAATTAATCCTAAACGGTCACAACATGAGCTCGTAATAAAATTACTTTGCGAAGCGCTGTCTAGTAAGGCACGAACATAATGTTCCTTACCAAAAGCGTCAAAAACAATAACACGTGCGGTAGCGAGTAAAACAGTACTAGGTACTTGCGATGAATTAATATTGTGCGAAAGTGTGCACAGCGAAACCTCGTTCGTACCTTGCGCGGCGTCCGAGCGCGGCACCGGCGCAGGCGAAGGTGACGTGTAGGGCAAGCGCGGCGGCGCAGGCGCGGGCTGCGGAGCTGGGGCGAGCGGCCTCCCGATATTGTACTCACGCGGGGCTACGCTAGTGCGCGGCGCGGGGGCACCCACAAAGGGTAACCTACCTACTGGGTTCACTCTACATGCGGTATTGAAATTATCAAAATGTAACATAGTATGATGTTTCATTTGACATTTACGACAATTCATTTTAGAATTGCAATTAAATGAGCGATGTCTAGTACTTAAACAATTGACACAAAATGAATTAGACTTAATGAATTTAAAGCGGTCACTGGGTGTAAGTGTTTTAAAGCCTGAACAGTTATAGGCCCTGCGCAGACGACAGACTATCCGTGACGCACTTTTTAGTCTGTGAAAATAGAACCTATGCAATTATATGCAGTAACGCACACGACGTGCAAAAAGTCCGGCGCACAAAAAATCCGTGTAATTCGGGCAGACCGCACCGCGCCGCGGCGCGCCGCTCCGCACAAAAAGTGTGTGAAAAAAATTGAACGTTTGCTTCAACGCGCGCTAACGCAGACGGCGCACTCTTTAGTCGGCAATCTGCATTTGCTAGGGGTGGGTGGACGTAACGCACGCGATCTATTATCATGGCGCCAGAGGTCGATGTAACTATGTTAATTCAAGAAATACAAAACAGACCAGCAATTTATGATACTTCTAAGGCAGAATATCATGATAGACATTTAAAAAGAAAAATGTGGGAAGAAGTGTGCTGTAATGTTTATTCCGCTCCTGTTTGGACCTGTTTGAAATAGCAACTCATCAAATGTAGGAACAGACATTTATTATCTTTTGAAAAAAATTGCCGGATGTTGTTTCAGAATTGAATGTTTAGTATGGAACTGTCCCTTCAGTAATCTTTCCGAAAGTATAGGATGTACCCAAAATTCTCTATTTCTTCTTCTTTTTCTGTACTTCATGTACAAAATAATACTTCGCGATCTCTGCACGATTTCCATAGCGCCTACGTCTCTACAGCTCTGCCGACAAAATGATCGAAGATGTGCGTCGTGTGCGTTGAGTCTGTGAAAAATCCGCGACCGACTTTTTGCGCGCCATGCAGACTTTTTGTGCGCCGCAGACTCGATCGCACAAAAAGTGTGCCGTCTGCGCAGGGCCTTACAAGTGTTCATGCTGCGTATGACATAGCGAACAATTATTTTGCGGAATTACTGACGCGGTATTTATGTAACTATTTGTATATTTTAAATGCTTTAAAGGTACATCTGCGCGACGATCGGAAACTTTTTTATTTAACTCTTGTTTGCTAGATGTGTTTTGGAATATTTTCATTCGATCGCGTATGAAAGTAACTAATGAATCGAATGATGGGATATCACAACCTCTATTATCTAATTCGAAGGCGTGCGCGGTGTCTGAATCAACTTTCTTTAAAGCTACGTATAAAAATATGAGGTCAGGAAGATTGTCAAATTTTAAATTATTTAACGCGGAAACTGAGGTAGCTAACTTATCAAGAAATTGTTCAAGGTTATTTACACTTGCGGAATGAAATGGTTTAAAATCAAAGATCTGATCTAAATACGAACTTGCAAGTAAACGTTTGTCCTCGTATTTGTCGATTAATGCAGTTAATATTAGGGCATAGTTTTCGGCGCATGGGCTTATGCCAGCGATCACAGCTTGAGCCTTGCCCTTGAGTTTACAAGTAAGGTAATGTAATTTATCTAAGTCTTCTAACATAGGATTATTGTGTACCGTCGTCTTAAATGTGGCATAAAATAAGGGCCATGATTTAATATCGCCATTAAACTCGGGTAATTCAATGCGCGGTAGTTTGGGTCTATATGAATTATAATTATTATTACACTTTACATCGGGCTGCGTCGCCGTATGTAAAGTTTTCGCGGCGCGTTTGACCTTACAATATAAGTCGTCGAATGCAATAAGCGGTTGGTAATTAACGCGTTAAACGCCGTGGGGGTCACCGGTGACCCCCAGCAAAAAAAATGTTGTTAGTTTATTTTATTGTGTTAAAGACTTTTTTACCACTATTAATTCTAAACCTCTTACTATGAAGTTATAGACTTCTTTAAAAACATATGTAAATATGGTTTACTTAACAGAACAAAAACCTGCGACGGCGTGTAGGTCAATTTTAGTCGAAAACCCGCGGCGTTTAACGTGTTAACAGTGTACGTGGGCTTTAACTTTAATTCTATATCGTTTATTTCGTCTAAAACATTTTCGAAATCTGAGCGTAATTTGTCAATTAACTCCAACTCACAATAAAAAGATTCCTGTACAATATCATTGGTTAAATTACTAGTTTTGTCAGCTATCGACTGCATGCGCATAAACATACATTCCCGCTTAGCATTTAAACGAATTAATTTGTTTTCTGACATGATGCGTTAATGTAACAAGTACAATAAAATAAACAAACAACAATGTAAGCGGTGCGGTACGATGGAGAATAGAATACCCTTACGTAAATTTATAAAATGTAAAGATCGAGAATAAGCGAGATAATGTGATAGTATAAATTAAACTTTATACAAAGTCACGTTATAATTTGTAACATAAAATGAAATAGCGTGATTCTTTTATTACGCGCGATGTAACAAATTGTTTCTGGAAATTATATATGCGCAATAATCAATAACAATGCGAAAATAATATAAGTAGCGTATATAAAACATGTAAATAGTTCTCAAAATTGACTTTAAAAAGGAATGATAACGTAATTATTTACGATGCGGTAAGATTATTATTTATTTTAGCGCGGATGGACCCAAAATGGCGTCCGAAGAAAATGCGAATGAATTGGACAAAATTAAGTCCTAGAACTATGAAATAGCGGTTTTAAATATGCGTAATGCGAATATGCGGATAATGCGAATGAACTATAGTAGTTCGATCGCGACTCAAATTCGGTTCGAATTGGACCAAAAATTAATGGAGGCGCGGATGATCAATAAATAAATTTGCAGTGGACTGTATTTGCGGGTTGCACGGCACACTCGGAGGGCGGGATGAACTGCCTTCAGGAAAAAGTGGTTCAATAGGCAGTTCTACAAGGGATGGATATGCACATACCTTGTAGCGTCAGCGGCGGTGTTGTAGTTGGCGACTCGTCTGCTGCTTGGCGGAAATACACTGAATACAAGCACCAATAATGTGACGAGACACTAATAACCACTTAATAACATTAATATGCGGAGCGGTAAATTAATTAGCTTCTCACTCCGAAGGCGCGCGCGCAAGAAGAAAAAGTATTTATGGCGCCCTCGAGCGGCGGTTTGCGGAAATGTTTTTGATCCAGGTTAGCGCGGGCGGCGTTCTCGCTCACACCTTGCTGTTGCGGTAGTGCGGGAAAGGGATGCGGGAAGGAAAGCATGCCGTGCAACTTAACATGCATTTGATAGCTTTATAGAAATATGACAGCGGAAGTTGTAACATAAATAAAATTACTTATTTTTGCGATTAATGATAAAATGGCGCAACCACATGTTTTGGAAGTAAAAGAGTCATGACTCAGCATTAATGGGCAGGCTCGTCCGGAGTCTTACCATTGTCTCACAGGAAATTAATGGGTGGGATTGCCGGATGACCAAGACCACTTTCTTCTTTCCATTTTTTTCGTTCCCGCTCTACTGCTCATTTGATGGCTCAGCAATACATCCAAGATTCAAGCGTTGTGGTTGATCATGGATGGCAGTGGTCGCTACCCACCAGGTGATGTTTGCTCGTTTTTCGGGCCGACACAATAAAAAAACCAGTAGCAAGCGGCCCATAATTCCCATAGCCAATTGTAAACAATCAGATCTAACCAAGAATAAAGTAACAGTACCCTCCGAAGCGTGAATAATGTTAGTACAAGTTCCTATCTTATCAAATACAGAAACAACAATGTTGCTTACACCCTAACAAACCTATTCATGTGCGTTTGGCAGTGATATATTACCATCGTATTAGTTTAGGTCAGGTTATGCAATTAAAGCAATTAAACAATAACATTCACCCTGAGTAACTTTCGTATGAGAATCCGAATATAACTAGTTAGTGAGTGAACCAATTTGAACCGACCGCGTCAATATATCCTCTTCAATTTTACACGTCTATATTTATTTGCTGAACTTTACCGATTGTAGATTTACTGACCTACATTTTGAGCGTTTTCAATACATTTTCAATGAATGAAGTTTGTTTTTGTTATTTCGGCGAGCGCGGGCATGATGAATTATTTGTGTATTAGTTACAGCCAAAAATATTGCATTGCCGCTATAGATTTGTAATGTGTGCTACATCAAAGTAACAATTCTGTTGTTAATAGGATTATTTTGTCTTTCATACAGTTGACAGTTTAAAAGCAGGCTATAAAATAATAGCCGTGGTTTATAGTTCTTCTATAGAGCTAGCATATTTGTGATACCCACAACACAACAAATGGTAAATTATCTGTGATTCTTGTTTGTGTTTATTTATATAATTTTAAAATACCTCAACCCAGAAATGATTTTTAAATATCATTAAATGAATCTCTGACTTCATCATTTATATTATTCCCTCAACTTCCAACATTCAAATCACAGATGATAAAAAATTTGTATTACTCAACAAACATTCAACATAAAAACTGTATTACCTTCTTCATTGTTATCATCTTCACGTCTCGGAAGATAGGCAAAGAACGGAATAGTATTTCTATTTATTGCATTTCCTGCTCTTTCCGCTCGCAGTCGTATGCATGTCGCGTCAGTTACAAGGGCTTTTACTGCGAACTAAGGCGTTTTTTATATGATCTTGTTAAGATTGACTCAATAGTCTTTATATTGAATATTCAGAATGCTTTTTAGTTGTTGTATGTGAGTAACTTTACAGAATGAGTTTAAAATGTACAGCACTAATATTTTTTATAAGCTGCTAATTGAATGTATCTTGGTATGAAAATTATTTTCATACCAATACTTGTTCTAGTACTGATGATCAGTTGTCGCTCATTTAGCGATTTATAAGAATTTCTATGGTATGTAAGTCCGCCAACCCGCACTAGCCCAGCGTGGTGGACTATATGGCCTAACCACTCTCAATCGTATTCTCGATTGTAGAGTAGGCCCGTGCCCTGCAGTGGGCCGTATATGGGCTGATACGACGACGAGCAACCATAAGTATGTCCACTAATAAAAATATCAAGAATATTGTTGAACAAATTGCTGACTGAAAAAAAGACCATTCTTGTTCACAAAGTACCCGCAAAACTCGGAAAACCGACCTAATAATAGCCTGTAAAAACACAATTACCTTCACTTTTACAGTGTATTTTCGACAACCGATTAACCTAGTTTAAAATGCATTTCTAAAACAATATCCTTTGTCTAACGAGGACACGGGAGCCGGTGAGTTTACTTGCATGTTGCTAATTGCTGGTCGGCGCTACCCGACCAACACCAACTGAAAATAGATTGGCCTTTTGCACAATGTCCTAGCAAGCATTTGTAAACGTGCCATATCAATTAACGCATGAGAAAATACATACCATTTTTGTTTTATTAGTGTTTGTTTTGTTCAGTTACGAGTTTGAAAACTTTACTGAAACGAGTATTTGTTGTACCATCTATTGATTTATGACAAAAAAAGGTATTATGCTTTAGAAATTAATTGTGTTAGCCTTAACGGATATACTATTTTTATATATCCACATCATTTTATTTTATTATTTTACTAGTCATTCATTCCTATGCCACAAATCTCTTTTACTTCATCTTTTGTGATTAGACATGTTACAAAAGAGCATCGGCTACTCTTTACCCAACATTTCACCTATCACATAACAAATAAAGCTTCTACAAGGGTTTAAATAAACCAACATATTTACCATTGAACGTGTTTCTTTACTAGAACTCTTCATCACAGAAAATTACCATGATAATGAATAGCCAATTCACATTAGATGCGCTAGATATTTTAATTTAAACAACCATTTACGTCAGTCTTTGCCGCATACGTCTTAGCTAAAGTAAACGAGTGCCTCGAGCTCCAACATGGAGCTACACGTCTTGTCTCGAATTAGATCTAATCTCGTTCTAGCCGACTAAAGCACACCCATTAACGGGTAGAACTAGGTGTTACTTCGCATTGGCTCATAAGTAGTACCCACTTACTCAATGCTCATTTGTATTTTTTTATTTGTTGCAATGAATGGCGATACGAGCATGCCTTTTAACGGATGGTAAGCGATATCAATGCTCATGAACAGTAGCAAAACCAAATAACACCTTGGATCAAAAATTCTTGGCGCTTGCCATCCTGAGACATAAGATGTTAAGTCTCAATATGTCTAGTAGTTACTCTGGCTACAATATCCTTCAAACCGAAACACAATAGTGCATTTACACTGCTGTTTGGTGGCAGATATTACAGTGGTGCCTAACCAGGCGGCTACATATGTGAGACCTACCACCATGTATGTATCGGATGATCTGTGGGATAGAGCTTGATTATCGTCCACATATTGAGTTTAGTACAATCAACCAGATAAAACTTGCTTAAGTAGGTTTTGAAGGCAGTGGCTTGTCTGTGCCTCTGGCATAATAGAGTCTATGAACACCGGTAGCCGCTTACCATCACGCAGGGCGCTAGTTCGTCTGCCTAAAATACTAAAAGATTCCATAGGAAATTAGTACAAAATAGTATTACTATATATTATTTTTTTAAACTTACTTCTGTCTTCTGTATCAGCCCATATACGTCCCACTGCAGGGCACGGGCCTCCTCTACAATCGAGAGTACGATTGAGAGTGGTTAGGCCATATAGTCCACCACGCTGGCCTAGTGCGGGTTGGCGGACTTACATACCATAGAAATTTTATAAATCGCTATGGTATGCAGGTTTCCTCACGATGTTTTCCTTCACCGTTTTAGTGCGTGGTGATTGACTATCAATACACACATGACTCCGAAAAGTCAGAGGTGTGCCCTGGGATTCGAACCCGCGACCACCGTGATCATGTTGCCAGTCGCGTCTAGTCCGTTTACCAACAGGCCACCACGCACTTAAACTTACTACAAATAAAAAATTACAAACACGTTAAACTATTTTAAATAAATGTTACGGATTGAATGGGTATTCGTGCTCAAAAAAGAAAATGCAACAAAAACAAAATATTTTGGTTTGTTAATTAACTTTTATAACGAAGTTGTACAAGCTCATTCACGTTTAATTTAAAAATTATAAATAATTCTTATATAAATGCGTAATCCGTGCTAATGAAAAGAACTATAACATTACTTTTTTTTAAGCCACTGACTTTAAACCACGCAACAGATTTTGATAAAATTCGTAGATAATCTGATCGAGACAATAGATTAATACTATTGCAATGACTAATCGTAATTATACACGCAATTTAACTTCAATATAGCGACACCTCGCGGCACACGCCGGAACTATTACAATTTGATGAATCACTTTTTCAATTAAATGAATTTATGTTAGATCGACTTTGTTATGAGTAATTTTATATTAAAATTTTGAAGAATAATGACTGACTAACATCCTGATTTCATTTTCAAGAAAAGTAGGTCAAATACTAACCATATTTACGTTACGACAAATAATGTTACTGTTGGAGACGAACATACATAATATTATGAACATATACAACACATATATATAAAACATTGCAAGCGTCCTATTTCTGTCATATCCTGTCTCAAATAAATGTGATATTAAGAATACGGAAGCATATAAATATATTGCAGTCACGTCCTGGCCTATATAAAATAGATGGATTTAAAAACACAGTATCGTGACTAGGTCACTCTTATATACACAGCTTAAAAGCAAAACTAAACCGAGCTGTGACCTTTGGAAAGAAAGAAGTCTTTAGAAAGAATACTAGAGAATTTATTTCATCTGAAATTCCCGGGAACTACTGCAATAAATGTGAATTATACCTTATAATTTATTTTCAAGCATTTTTATTATTGCGACAATTTCTAAAATATTTTTCGGATTAATACCAAAATAATTCAAAATTACTAAAGAATAAATTATTTTTAAATAGGGGACAAAAAAATATGGTTAATAAAATATCGTTCGGGTTGTGACCGGCTTTTCCATGCGGCCGTACCTTGACACAGTTTAATGTACAAACAAACGACTGAAACCTTAACAGTAAACATTAATATACTCATTACACGTATTCTTACAATCATGCTCACTTTAATCTTCCTCAGTCGGTAAGTTCGAATGCTTAAGCGGGTCGACCCGGATGAGGTTTATATAGAAATATTTATAAGGCTTAAACACAAAAAGTGGTATTTGCGTACACGCGGTAAGTAAAATTACACCCCTTCTCTGTCTATACAGATGCAAAAGAGAGAGACAGAAACATCTTTGTCATGTAAATATGAGTAATTAAAAGGGATAAACCTCGTTTACCGGAAAGTTTTAAAGCCTTCGCCTCCGAATGAAGTTTTAATCCTTATTGAGTTGGTAATGCGTGCGTGGAGCGAATCCTTTTTGAATTTATCTTGCGGCGGAGACACGATGGCCTACATCCCGACCGGGCGTGTTTTCATTTCGGATTTGCTTCAACTTGGCGCCAAATCCGAACAGCTGCGCTATTCCAACAGGATATTTTCTTTTCCTCCATCGACATGAGATCTTGACGGCTGGCTTTTGTGATTTAAAAAGATTTGCACACGCAAAACCGCTTAGAGTTACGTCTAGTGCACCCTCGGCACGCGACAGATGACTTACAAATATTACTCGGTATGCGTTTACTAATCAGGAAAACTTATAAGGAGCACGTAATAACATGTGTATTGTTATTAATATTAGTTTAGAAACCTGTGGCATTCATTCATTAATTCTGAATGTTCGTCGACTACTTAAATGAGCGATATATAAGTTCACAGTTCTTCAGTCACATACTTTGGCAAAAATAATATTTTTTGTTACACCCAATTAAAATTAATGAATAAAAATATAAGTTACTTTTTTACTTGAATATTTAAAATAAAATTTATTCCGTCGATAACCATTTCCTCTCAACTTACGCACAAAAATATCGCGCAAAAAGATAACGATCACAGTTCCGACAAAGCTATAAAATTGGCATCGTTATATTTAAATTCCAAAACGGACTCGCCGACGATATTCCAGGGTCTTTGAAACGCCAAATAACACTGTCAGCATTGTTTTTTTAATTGACTTTGTCTTACGTCCGTAATTTTGTAATCCCGACACTTAATTTGAAATAAATAAATTACTTTCTCCTTGGTTTTGTAAATAATTAGGTTATAAACAATCGTAACTTCTATAAATAGAAAAACAATTAAGAATACGATTGTTTTGGTGTATCCCTAAGCCAGTAACTTTTTTAGAAAGTACCCTTATTAAGATTAAATAAATTGAAGAATTTCGTCGTCCCCACAACCAACGTGTTGAACTGAAAATAATAACTGTCTCTTTAGACTTTAGACACGACATTTTTGTAAAAGCAAACGCTATAAGGTCCTAATACGTCTATTCTATAATTGTTACGTGATATAAAATATGATAAATATAGGAAAGATGCTTTTATTGTCATTCATAACAGAAGAAAACTACTGAACATCATCTCTGAAAATGCAGGTAGACATAACAAAAAACGCGAATAATGCAGACATATTAAATGAAAAAATATCTGAAGAAATGGGAATGTATTATTGGCTTAGAAACACAATAATTGGATGCTCAAAGTACTTTCCCTATTATGGAACGAAGAACTTCTCAGAATGTTTACGTGTTACAAACAAAAATATCGGTAATTCAAAATGTAACATACATTTTTTACAATTAATATAATTACCTTTCACAACACAGAGCCCCATGATGCCAAGTAGAATCCACTACAACACACTATTATCACAATTACACATCGCGAAACACGTTAATGTTTACTTGTAAAGCGGGTTATTTGTTGAAATCGCGCAGTCACGTCACTGGAGCCGCGCGCGTTTTCACACCTCAGCAGCCGAGTGGAGTGCCGAATATCGTGATGTATCGTATTGTTGCGGTTTTAATGAAGCCAGGTGTGACACGACGCGGAGAGGCGACGCGGTGCGGCATCGACGGCGCGCCGACGACTGGCCGGGGCGGGGGTGCCTGCCAGCCACCCGTAGACTGCGCGCCGCCCGCCTAGTACCCACCACCGATACAAAATTAATACTTGTTTTGCTAAAAGCGATTTCGATTTGTCGACCCCCGAATTGGTAAAGTTAGACGGATCTTGTTAGCGATAAAGGGTTCGCTAATCAACACAAACGGACGACATTCGGTGTTTAATGTAGTCGATGTTTGCGTTAGCCAAATAAAAGTTCAATCAATTCGTGTTTAATGGTTTGATCATTTAGCGTCACAGCTTTTGATAAAATAAACTTTTTGTGGATTTTTTTAAACTGAAAGCTGTGATAACTTAATAGCAAAGGTTTATTTTATTTGTAAGTTGCTAAAAAGCTTAGTTGTAAAAACTCACTAAGCTTTTCAGTAAAATAATCGCGTATGTTATTGTAATAGCAAGTCTTACATAATGTATGTAAAAGCTCGTATTAGGCCTTTGACTTTTTGGCCTAACCCGCAAAATACAATAAAATAACACTTCTATTCAGAGTACACGCGGGTACAATTAAAATTTCACCCACGAAAATATAACTATTCGGAATTTAAACATTTTCAAAGGTAAAAGGGGATTACAGAGAAAGGGCTCGGGCGAACTGTTCAGTAACGAAATCCTCGGCCCGAGTCCACGAAAGACAAATATTGTGACAAAAGCCTAGAGACGGGCAAGTTTTGAAGGCGGACAGCGAACTACTAACATGCGAAGGGATTCATTCATTCCACCTTTGTATACTCGTCTCCAAAATTTTGTAGGTAAATTACTATGAAATTATTTCAATATTTGTCAAGATGGCTTATACTAAAACCTGTATATGTCTAGCTAATAAAATACATAAACGATTAACACAAAAATTACATCGATAAGGTAATAATTACTTAGATATAGTAACATAATAGTATTATTTAATAAGTTTCGTCTTTTTTTTTTATTGCAATGAATGGCGATACGAGCATGATGTTCGCCTAATGGTAAGCGATACGACCGCTCATGAACAGTAGCAGAACCAAACAACTTCTTGAATTGCAAAGCAATGCTTGGCATTCCACTGCGCTCGCCATCCTGAGACAATGTATCCAGTAATTACTCTGGCTACAACGTCCTTCAATCCGAAACACAACAGTGCATTTAAACTGTTATTTGACGGGAGAAATAGACATTGCGGTGGTACCCACCCAGGCAGCCTTTTACATATGAGAGACCTACCACCAGTCATCTTTTAAACTTTGTATTCTAAATTTACTTCCATCTGTGACTCTCTTTAATAATTTGTCCATCTCAATCCACCATCAATTTTCTGTTGCTTGCTGTTAATGCTTCTTAAATTAAGTTATTTTACACTATATTAAATATTTTATGAAATTCAATATTCAGTAACAATTCGAAGCCTTTAAGAGAAGCATAACATTTTAATCATTTACCATCAAGAAATTAATATATATTTTGATTTATAATGATATATAATTAAAGGAGCATCTAATCCTTTTATTTCCTGAGATGTATCTTTTACTCTTCTTCCATTGTTGGTTATAACTAGAATGAACAACTTAGATAAATTTCCCAGCACAGCGTCAAGACTTGGACTGTTCCCAGAGTTTCGCACTCGCAACTATGTCAAAGAACAGACAGTATGCTGTGGTTTCTTTGAAATCAGACTCAGATACCTTCAAGAAACTAAAGTTTATTTTTCATTTTATCCGTTGGATACTGATAATGTATCATTAAAGTTATCCCGACATGGTGCCCACGGGCTCACAGTTTTTTTTTTCGTATAGATATTAAAACAAAGGCCAACATGACAAGTCAATGTAGGTCTGAACGATAGCAATGGTGCTATGTAATTTAAAATATGATTGGCCTGCCATATCTTCTCAGCAACATTTTTTTTTTAAATAATTTTCATTGAATTACTTTTGGTCAGAAGTTCAAATTTTGATAACTGCATACGGTTCACTAATTACCACGACAGCAGAATATTGAATCACTACATGACTGAAAAACAAACTAAATCGTGAGTGCCAGATGTTGCCAGATGGGAACGAATTTTTGACAATATTTCGTATTTGTTAGCTTACTATTGAACAATATTAGAATAAAATAAAGTGAAGTCCTTAGACTCGAACGTTAGAGATAATGGTAGGTCATTCCTATGCGCACTAACAGCGTCCACGTTAAACAATAGTGGAAAACCCACGAAAATATGCCTTTGTAGCGGACTCAACCAGTGTGCATTAAGGTTTACGCCAAGAGAAGTATTTTCAGCAGCATTTCCAAATAAATACGACACGTGACCAGTGACCTTCAAGAAAAGAGCGTATTCCTACCCTAAGGACGGCAACGCATACCTATGCCCTATCGTGTTTCAGATGCTCATGGGCGGCGGTGGTCACGTACCATCAGTTAAACCGTATGCTCGTTTGCTCCCTATAATGTTTTAAAAACTTAGTCACTAGGTAGATACTCTATTAGGGTTGAACTGCAATTACCATCAGGCGTGGTTAATTGTCGTGGGAATATAAAAAAAGGAAGGAACAAAAAACCTCTACTGACACTTCATACTAATTAATACATAGAAAGCAGATGACACTTTTGATCACGGCTGTACTGTTACATACTTAACGGCTGGACGAACCCTATTCTGTATCTAACTTCGCATAACGTGTAGTTTTGAGCGGGCTTTACTTCTCTTTACAGTTAACATTGTATATCTACAATACCACTCTTGTTGATAATTACTCCAAAACACATTTAATTTAATTGGAACTTTTGCCTGTACTCGGTCCGTTGTAGTGTTCACTTTAATACAAAATGTACATTTCAGTGTTAAATTATATTTAGGTCGTGGCGAAATCGTAGTCAGGGGAGGAATCCAAGCGAACAGAAATTAATTTAAGTACCTGTACGTGAGCGTGGAATAGTATCGAGTAATATCATGTGCGATTTAGAGACAGTAAGAAACAGCCATTATTAGCAAGTTATTAATCAATATCTATTTGATTAGAAGTATACCTTTTGAAACAACGGTATAATTTTCCAAAAGCGTCTTCGAATAATCGATAAACTTTGATTAAAAAATAAGATTTCGACGAATAAAGAACCACCTAGTAAATAAATTCTGTTCTGTGTTTCTATACACTTTATTGCCAACATAACCCATTTTTTTTTAATTAAAATTTAATACACAATACTAACAGAGCACTGTGGCAAACTTCAGGAGAGATCTACCATTTGTGTTCAACGATATACTTTGTCATTTGTACGGCTGAAAATGATTATGTTATCAAAACAAAACAAGTTAATCCCTAATTAAATAATCAAATATTTTAACACGCAAACCGAAATGAGAACTTCGGCTTAATTCACTCGAAATACATTATTACATTAGCGGGTAATAAACATTCTGATATTACAAAGCGAAATATTTGATACTCATTAACGCCAAACGCAATAATGCGGCGTAAAATACCTCCATTTGCCGCCTTCAAAATGTACGATGCGCGTCAATATGCTATATCACTGCGGTCGATAACAATATGACATTAACAAAGCACTAAATTTGCCGTTGTAAATGAGTGGAGCGTAGGCATTTCATCACACATCCAGATGACCCTGCTAGTAGCGCGGCCGATATGACCGCGTGCGATATAATGCGGTCGCAGCTGGGACCCGATCTCCCAGCCCGCATGCAATTGGATTTTTAACCGACCGGCCCGTCCGACTGTGTGAAATTGCCTTTTTTAACTTATTACTTAACTATATGAAATGCAATTAAGTAAATACAATCAAGTGCGGCGAGTGTACGGGTTCTTTATGGAGGCTGATAGAGGCTTATGCGGTTATGTCAAAGCCTAATCGATTTAAGACGCTGCGACTGGCTTTTAGCTTGCTTAGCATCGGGAAGGCAGATAGCAATAATGTTAAAATACGTAAAGTAATCTTGTTTGTATGTTCTTTGCAGGACTAAACTGCTGTCGTGATGCGCTAACTACTACCGTAATTCAATTTGGCTAAGAGGTAGCCTGGGGGATGGTGAAGGACCTAGGAAACATTTGACTACTTTTAACTTTTGGTAAAAGTTAGTTGTTTTAATTTTTGTAAAAAGAGTTACACTAGACTCTTGATAATGGAAACCTTCGATAAGTCAAACCTCTATAATTCTAAGTAACTGTTGGGTCCCTAGTAAAACTCTCGATAAATTAAAGAAATAGTTTTTGGTTCACTCGGAATTTCAAAGATAAAAAACAATCCAAAATTATGAAAAACACGGGAAAGTTCGAAACTTTTTCACGCGACTACTTGACAAATCGAAATATGGACATGGTGAAACTCAACTTGGTAATTTGAAGCATTACATAGTCTCTTCAACCTTTAACTGTTGAGAGTCGACTACATAAATCTTTGTATGGAAATAAATACAAACTTTTTGAATGGGTTAAAAATAAATTTATCCCGAATGTAGCAGCGTCGGTCACTAGTCCATTATATCATTAGATTTCTATAACAAATTGTCTGTGTATTTTATCAAATAAATTTTCATCGCATTTGGCATTATCTCAGTGGTTTATAAGGCAGGAGGCATTTACGGAGGGTTAGAATGAAGTTTGTCGACCCCTTATCTTAGATCAGGGAAGAATAAGCGCCGGATAAAGTAAAGTGCACTTATATTGAGCTATTCGGCAACTATGATAAATGATTGATTTTGAATTTACTTCTTTCGATGTAACAAAAAGTGTTACGTTACGAAATTATGGGGTTGTACTACGAAAGCTTCTAATTTTAAAGATTCAGTTATTTTTGAAAACTATTAAAGAGTGGAGTTATAGTTATCTCAATTTTGTTTCACTGTTAACTTCAAAAGCCTGGGTTATTTAAGAAAATAAATCTACAATTTAGACACTACATTGAATGGTACGAAAATACTAAGGCGATGTAAATGAAAATAACAAAATTCAATCACATTTTTAACTGCCAAAAAAGAGGAGGCTCTCAATTCGCCGGAATCTTTTTTTGATAAAACATTTCCAGTAGCAAATACCGTAAAATCCAATGAAACAAATAACAACACAATACCATGACTACACATTGCGAACCCAAACATATTATTGACGAAAACCATCGTAAATAGAACTGTAACATTATTTCCCTCGCAAAAGTACATTACTCGATCCTTTTTCTTAAACCTCCCAAAATCTATAAATATTCGCACACAATCCCTTGGAGAATGTAAACAATGTATGTAAGGCGTCCTTTTCTTATGGAGGACTGCGATGGCGTCAGAGCACAGTGCTGCCGACTACCACGACACTCCTAGCTAGATATGCAGGGAATTTAGGCGATTAGGTTTTAATCTGTGAATTTATTAAAATATTTCTTTCGTTCAAACGCAGAAAGTCCACTGAAAATAAGGCTCATCCAAGGATCTTCGCAATCACATGTGAACAGCCAACTTCATACAACGATATATTTACCAAGTAATGTAAATGATATTTACTACAAAATGTAATAACATTCTAACATAGTGTTAGGTAAAGGTCCCCACTTGTAATACTCGTAATTCTTATTTATAGACATTTTTAAAACTTATTTTAGTTATCGATTGTTTTGTCCCTTTCGTACAACTTTTGAATCCATTTTCAGCGAAGAAGACAAAACACTTGATACCTAAAATAAGTGTAAAAGTATCTATGAATAAGGCATTTTATTTTACTTCCTACTGAAACTAACGTTGGTACTTCCTACCCAATGCAAGATATTCGGCCGTTATAATTTCATTCATATAAATGTTACAAGTTTAAAGCCAACCATAATAATCCACTTGGTAAAGATATAAACAAGGTTTTAAATATCGTTTAAAACCTTACCTAATATTTGGAAAGATTGTAAATACATACACGGATGTCAAGACTTTTCTACGCAAAACATTAGCCGACTTAATTCATACTAATAAAGTTGCAGCGGAAATCCTCATGAAAATGCAAACAAATTAAACTACCCACAAATAAAATTTCCTCTGAATTAACCCTAATAAACTGGGGTCTAAATGATTTAACATTGGCAGCACAGTCAGCGCAATATGACGGCGGGAATAATGCGGTCACTAGCTTCCTACACGATTAAATTTCCAACATAACCTCACGAGCCATTGTAAAGAACCTACATGGCATAGAGCGGTCCAACTTTTTCTAAATACCGATCGCGTCGGTTATTCATACGGTGACCGGACCACATATAACCGCGTACGTGATAATATTTTTGGTTTGGTACTCGGGTACAAATTCGAATGAATGGGGAAGTTGAAGGGTTTTAATATTTTTGCCGCCGCACCCGCACGGTAGGGAGTTAACCCTCACATGACTGTTTGTTATGACATACAAAAGGTTGTAAACAAAAATAAATTCCCCGAAATTATCGCCCATAATTTCAGGTCGTAAGGAGCTAAGTACAAAAACAGTCATATAAAGACATGATGGATATATCTTTGTTTTTTAAATAGGTTAAAATTCTACTGAAGTTAAATCTCATTTGTGTGACACGGAGGACGCCTAGGATTGGATAGTTATGAACTGTAGATTTATTTAATAATTTAATCCTTTTTTGCACTACATAGAAAAAAATTACATTTATGCAATTATGTACATCACAATAATAATAGTAGTACAAGAGGCGACCTTATCACTCTAGGTAATTCCTTCCAGGTAACCTTTGGCTTTTTTTTTTTTCAATGAATGGCGAGACGAGCATGCCGTTCGCCTGATGGTAAGCGATGCGACCGCTCATGAACAGTAACAAAACCAAACAACACCTTGAATTACAAAGCAATGCTTGGCACTCCACTGCGCTCGCCATCCTGAGACACAAGATGTTAAGTCTCAATATGTCCAGTAGTTACTCTGGCTACAATGTCCTTCAATCCGAAACACACCAGTGCATTTAAACTGCTGTTTGACGGGAGAAATAGACATTGCGGTGGTACCCACCCAGGCAGCCTCTCACATATGAGAGACCTACCACCAGTAATCTATATAATATAAGTAAGTTGGCTTGATATATAATAGGGAAATGAGAGGGCAGTATAAGTTATGAAATGATAACAATCTAAAGTAATATCATTTAATACCTTATACTGCCTATTATATGATGTTAATAATGCAAACTTAAATAACAGTCCTATTAAACTAATATTTTGCACCAAAAATGCAACAACCACCTTTTAGTTATGAAATAAATCCTAATTGCTTTTAATACCAATAAATAACATTAAAAGTGTAATAATTTAAGAGTTAGTTGACAGTCGAAACGCGTATGAGGTCTGCAGAGCCATGATATTGCCTTTTATGGCGTTTATTTTTGTAAGGAAATTGAATATGATCACGCGACGTCTGTCACACACCTCTGTTTATTGCAACATGTTTGTTTTACTTTACATTTAAAATGTTTAGGTCACGAATTTATAGAATTTCAACATGTTGTTTTAGATAATAACTCGACTAATATATTAAAGTTGTTTAGTGAACTTACTTAACATCAAGTGAAAGATTAATTATTATTATTACTCTTTTATTTTTGGGTTTAATTTTTATGTGGATATATTCCTAATACATGGTAAGAATATCAATCTTTCATTTAAATATAAATAAACAATCAATAAAGGCTTAATATTGTCTATGCTCACTGCAAACACAACGAAACAACAAAATTGGCAAAACGCAAAGATTTTTTTGTATTATTTCTTGCTGTTCTGATTGGGTAGCAAATACGTAGCCTTTCCTAAATGATTAATGTACAGCATTTAGCTTTTGAAGACGCTATGATAGGTAATTACGTACGTTCAATTAATACTTTAGCAAAAAATATGTATTTACCACCCAAACACTAAAAACTACCACCAGGCTTCGTTTTCGGTCGCAGTCTGCATATATCCGCTATATGGGTATCTGTTCTCTACTATCAATTATAAAATATTCAAATTGTTTAAAGTTTACTATGAGGACAAATAACTTCACTGTCTTCTCAATAATGGCATCGACGCTTTCACTCACTTTCTAAGGCATGGGAAGAAACAAAATTATGTCGTTTTGTGACAATTCTGAATTCGAACCTAAATTTCTCCGACGTAGTGGTATGAAAAAGCTTTCCGCCAAATGAACACCGTGCCGCTTTCACAAATAATTCAATTTCATTACAAAACGTATTATCAATTCGGATTCGTTTTGAAATTGTATAAAATACGTAGCATAATCCATATTAATGGGTTGTGATATCAGATTTAACGTAAAAGCAATTATATATTGCGTCGGTGGCCGATAATATACGATTAATTATTTAGTAACAATAGTAATGCGTAATATAATAACAGTACATTGAGTCTCCGTGGCGCAGTGGATGAAAATCCAATTTCGAAACGTGTAGTTTCGGATTAGATCCCTGGAGACAAATTTTGGCGTGATTTAAAATTTAAATTAGTTTCAGATTTAAGCTATTGTTCCAACTTTATCTTTATCGTAATAAGAAAGATTTGCTTGTACTGCTCTTAATAGACGGTTAATCATTATATCGCGAATAAAAAAATATTTTTAACCACGCGCTTTATGGTACAAGGGTAGACAGATCAAGACGTAACATCATAAACGAATGGCAATGCATTCTTCTTAGCTAATTCTACAGAGAAGAAGATGATACCCTTTGGAATATGACTAATAATTAATAACTATAATTATATATCTATCTAGAGTTTCTTGTACGTTCTTCTCTAATGAAAACCGCTTTCCGAACCGGGTGGTAAATAAAAATATGACTGAATCGAAATGATGGAAAACATCTTAATGGATTCAATATATTATTTTAATTTTCATTATCTGACAAAAGTACCAGTACCAATGTCGGATAGGAATTAGTCGCACAGAAGCGTCACTTAGCTATAATATGATGAGACGAGATCCACACTCGGTCGGGGCACAATTGGCGGTGTATTAGCATAACGAACGACGTCCCGGGCCGTCTCTAATGAATGGTCTTGCAATTGAAACAATAGTGGATTAGCGCCAACTCCCTTATCTGCTTATGTAAATCGGACCCGTTGCGGTCGATTCGTTTACATTCAACATGCTACTTCCAATACTAAACGGACAACCCTATTGTTGCTTACTAATCCCCAATTTATAGAAATAAATTACAATTTTAAAATAAAAGTTGATTGAATCTCTTTGTAGGTAATTTACTACCGGCCCTTTTGCAGCAGAGCTAGTGTCCGTAAGCTTTGAAACGGTGTCATTAAAACATAGGAGCGTCTTTCTCGTTTGTTTATGGTAATCGAGTGGGCAAGTTGCGTCGCTTTGATTTTGCCAGAGCTGACCCAAGCCGACCCCGCCTCCCGTTTACTTTGGCGCATTAACGATGCGACCTTTCGCAAAATTCGACGGTTCCTTAGTTTTAACTAACTCCAGTTTTGCCTTTTAAAGCTAAAGTACACACGGTAAACTCCAATTTTGTAGGAAAATTGCATGCATCGCGCGTCAAAGCTGCTTATGCACGCGCCAGGGGCAAATATCACGTTACGTCAACCCTCTGATTATTGCCGTATTTTCGGAACGTCTTACATACTGATGCACGTGTGGTTCTCGGCACACAGCATTCAAATGGCTTGGCTTCTGTTTAGCTTGCATTTAGACTGGCTAAATACCGGCACCTTATGACGATATTTATCTAGTTTATCTAGTACGACGGACATTAACTAACATAATAGGCCTAGAAACATGTAACACGTGACAAAAGTGGCAGAGATTGCAAAGTAACACGTATTATGCGTTATCATGAAGGGGCACGGTTGTGATTCCCTTATTTCTTTATTTATTTACACAATTTAAAAATGATGTTTAACTGGAATGCCTGAGGCATTTTTACCAGTCGAGCCTTATCATGACACAAATAAGTTATATAACTTTCCTTTACTTATGGTCAACTTGAACGCTGCCTACCCATAGCGTTCCATATAGTTATTTACATAAATTCAACCAAAATTTATGTTGGCTTATATTTGATACGCCTACGCCTAGGTCTGCCGCAGTCTAGGCGTAGGTGGAGAGACGAAATCGACAGGTTTCTTCAGGATTGGCCTGAAATCGCCCAAGACCACACAATCTGGAAGGAAAGGGAGGAGGCCTTTGCCCAACAGTGGGACACTAATGGCTGATAATAAAAAATATTTGATAGCAATACTGCAGTTCTATAGGCATAGTAGACATGGTTCGGGGTAGTAAACAAATAGACTACAAGCCCGTGGCAAAAAACGATGGGTCAAATGAACCACCAGGAGACCTATTTAGTAGGATACAGGGGCATAAAATAATAATATTCAGCACTATGCCGTCACTTGTAAGCTGTCCGTCTCAGTGCAGATGAGACTTCAAAATCATCAAGGAGAGGGGTTCATTTTGGTCATTTATTTTTTTACGGCATTTCTACCATCGATAGGTCCATGAAAAATAATAGAAAGAACACGTAGTGCCGTACAAAAATAGTGCGTTACAAAGTCGGAAGAACGTTAGATATTCCGGCAAATTTGTCGCTAAATTTGGTCATTTGATTTTAAACGGCATCGGTTCCATACAGTCGCAATACCTCTTCTAAACCATTATTCCGCAACGCCGTACAAAAACTATGCGACAAGGAAGAAAAATCAGCGGTTGCAACCCACTCCCTTTCAGTGGTCCGGGGGGTAATTTGAAAAAGTACGGCATCGGTTTCATAACATTAAGTAGCACTCAAAATTACTATTTTAAAAAAAGCCGTCACTAAATTATTGTTAATTTTAATGTATACATAAATTTGACTTTTAAAGCTGAAAAGTCATTTGATCCTGTACGACAACCTGTTTTTTTAACATGATATTGCTAAATAAAATTGTTATTTAGTATTGCCATTCAATAAAAATGTTTGAAAAGAAATAGAGAGGAAAATAAAATATGAGTTTTCTCAAATCATTTCAAAAGTTTAAATTATCGTAGATTAGTGAAATACAGCAACTTTCTAAATATTATTGTTGTTTTAAATAGTTCTCAGGTAAACAAATGAAGAAAAAGTTATGCCGTACATATTAATGCAGAACATAATTTTTGGCTGATTAAAATGGCACTACCATTTCAGGAGTACTTTATGGTCATGTAATACTATACGGCATTAACATATTCTTAAAGAGAATAGTTAATAACATGTATAAATCATTATTCTAGCTTTCAAAGTGAAACTAAGTTTATATTATATCCATAAATTGAAATCTATGAAGCTCAGTATTAGTATTTTTGTAAACTTTTCGATGTCATGTACTTCAAACATGGGCTTAATTTAAATTGTTTTATTAAATATGCTTTTTATATCTCATTTTATGATATAAAAATGATAAAATAGGTAAGTATGTCTTGAATGAAATGAAATTTTTATTCTATATCTGAATCACCGACTGAGTCGGTATCGGAATCAACGTAGACGTCCGAATCCTCTTCTCGGCACGGCAAATATAGTAATACATAAACATATATGTTTATATATTTAAATACATATAAGCTGCCTTCTAAATAAAATAGCTGTTAAATAATATTTTTGCTGTCAGCTGACACTGTGTGGACAGTTATTTTTTTATTTCTTTAAATAAACTATATTGTAATATCACTTTTTGGATTGTTTCTCATATTTATTTTTATTATAATCATTTTATAAATATGCGCAACAAGTGTTAATCTTTATTTAATTTGCAATCATTTACAAAGTCGCCATAAAGTGTCATTTGTTTTTTTTACTAGAATAAAATATTAATATATATTGTGTATGTATATGCTGTATTACTCTAATTTTCAAGTAGCTTCTTAAAACCACTACTCATACTTTTACATAAAATTTTAGTAGTGTACATTTCTTATTTTGTATAGTTTAAATATGTTTACAAAACACCATAATTTAAATGAATATTTAGCTATCTATCCTCTGTAATTTATTTGTTTCTTTCGTGTGACCACCTATTTATTGCATATTTATAGCCGCTCTAATCCATTGTGCATCCTCGGTTGTCCCTAAAACATCGCCGTTTTGTGATAAGACCGCCGATTGTTTGTGTCGTGTACAATAAAAATATATAAATAAATATATATGTATATGCAATAAACATTAAAAAAAGGAATTAAACATTATAAGTTTTTGTTATGTTTTTTACCTTTTATCAATGTGAACCTTCAGATTTGTACGGCATTGATTTTTTACAGACGATTGCATTAAATACAAATAAAGTGTCTAAATGTTGTACAGTAAATATCATACTAAATATCACCCTAAAGTATGTTTTGTTACATGGATTCTTCGACAGTTATTTTCCGCCCTACAGACTTTTGTATCAAAAGAAAATGTACGGCATGTGAAAAAATGTTATCTATGCCTAAAATACTTTGAAAATAAATTAATTTTATGTTGTGTCAAATCACCCCCCGGAGTACTGCAGGGGAGTGGGTTGCAACCGCCGATTTTTCTCCCTTTTCGCATGGTTTTTGTACGGCGTTGCGATATAATGGATTAGAAGAAGTATTGCAACAGTCTGGAACTGATGCCGTATAAAATCAAATGACCAAATTTACAGACAAATTTACCGGAATATTTAACGTTCTTCCGGCTTTGTGACACATTATTTTTGTACGGCACTACGTGTTCTTTCTATTATTTTTCATGGACTTATCGGTGGTAGAAATGCCGTACAAAAATATATGACCAAAATATACACCCTCTCCCGGTACTTTTTAAGTCTCATCTGCATCCAGACGGACAGCTTACAAGTGACGGCATAGTGCTAAATATTATTATTTTAAGCCCCTGTATCTTACTAAATAGGTCTCGTTGTGGTTCATTTGACCCGTCACTTTTTGCCACGGGCCTGTAGTCTAAAACACCTTTCTGTTTAATTATTATTGGCAACCTGAATTTGCTGATCGAACATGTCTACACAAAATAAAAGAGCAGACATTTGACTATAACGCTAACAATTATTAAAATTGCACCGCCCGCCTTCGGCTTGAATCTTCTCCAAGTTTTAAACGAATTTCATTGCGCGAAATAAAAGCACGCGGCGCGGCGGCTATGCTATATTTCTGATGACACGACACCCGATAATACCCGCTGTATTTTATTCCAACAATATTTTTCTATTTGGGACGTTTACACGGGAATTTATGACAGTTGCCAAATTTTTAGGAAGTAATCCATTAGCTTTTAATTCGGCAACAACATGTGGCGGACTGCGCTGCGGAAACTCGTTGTCTGAGCCAAGAGCCGCCGCACCGCCGATAAGCAAAGTATGAAGTTTTCCAATCTATGGGCGCGCAAGTTTCCACCGCAGGTCAATCCCCAGTGGATACTTAGAGGAAACATTATTCGCTAGGTAATATACATCTTATCAAAGGGAGGCTCGCCCGCTGCGCCCGTGAGCGTAAATCTTACCTTTACGGCCTCACCTGTCGATGGAATAATTTACTGCCGGCTTAAAACTTCCTCCCAAAAGGAAATCCCAAACACTTCTCAAGAAATAACTGAATAAGAAATTCTCAATTGTACGCACGACGCGACCGTCGCTCCCCACTTGACAGCGAGGAAATTCAAACTTAAACCTTTTCTATCACAATAAATAAAATTCCCTTACCTTGCCGCCAGATAAGACTTTAAGTATTGAAAAAGATTTATGTCGGGACTATTTATTTTAGAATTCTATATAGTTGGTGTATGTAGGTCAGTGTGTATACGTTTATATGGTACGAAATACCCAGCGAGGCACAGACGACCGATTGATGGCAATATAACGATCGGTTCGGAGGAAGAAATTACAGTGCGTTGCACAGCGCCGTCATGACACGAGCCTTTATCAAACGACCTTTCTACGATATCGCGATGCATCCGAAGTACACCTTCCATTTTGCACATAATGATTGATGAGAGTTGCACTTGTTCAATCTTAAACAAGCTACGTTGTGCCACAAATGTTAATGAACAGGCTGACATTTACACCTCTACTTAATATCCAAAGTTGTAGTTATTTACTCGAGCTCTGCTTATTAGATGAACACAATATTTAGCTTAGCATATTGCTAGTTGACATAGTATTAAAGTAAGAGCTGATTTTGTGCCAAAACAGAACTTATAGAAGTTTAACAATGGTTTTAGAATATTAGTATATTTTCTGTCCTTTTCTCTA
Organism: Hyles euphorbiae; assembly: GCA_023078785.2. Classification (NCBI taxonomy): domain Eukaryota; kingdom Metazoa; phylum Arthropoda; class Insecta; order Lepidoptera; family Sphingidae; genus Hyles; species Hyles euphorbiae. Next base: position 8,321,774 of record CM041046.1, read on the forward strand.
TTCAGGAAGAGAATGAAAGAGCTCTCTTTCTCTTTCTGTTTAATGGATTCTACTGGTGGTAGATTCCTATATCCTCGATGTTTTTTCGCTTTGACCTCCCTTGCAGGTTACTCACAATATTGTTACTTACTCATGTCTTCCTGCACTTCATATTTAAATGTTATTTCGATGCCTATTTCAGTAGATTTTAGGCTTTATTTATTCTTTGGTTTTATTGGTTTGATGGGTATGTTAAGTAATTAATAATTCATATTTTATTTTGAATCACCAATTATAAAAATATATAAGCGTTCGCAATTTTATTACTTTATAACAGACAACATTATAACAGATAAACAGACAGCTGTAAAGTAATCGAAACGTCGGGAAGTCAAAAATGAAAAAAAATTAAACTAAATTCGCGATAAAATCCGTAAATAATAGTTTATTTCAATTATAACAAATGCCTGAAAATATTCAAGTAACTTTTAAATGCAAGGTAATAAAAGCAATAATACAGTAACATTTTGGAAAAGAGTTATAGCTTTATCTAAAGGCAGTTTTAAAAACCTGTTTCGTCTTTTCCACTTAATCTGAATTCAAAAGGCGTTGGAAAAGAACACTCACTAAAATAAAAACACTAACTAAAATAGGTTTTAAAACCGTCTATGAATAAGGCCGTTGGCGAGCAAAAATTTTATAACCCCGGCTAAAGAACCATTGAACACCGAGCATGACAAAACACCTTTTATCAGATGATAACACCTATAAAACTGGAATAGCACACGTCAAAAGGTACTTACGCGGCACACATCTTCTGAATAAATATCACATGATACCTAACTGTCGCGTTGTATTGTACTAGTATTATTTATTGTCTGTAGCGATGCGAAGACCGTTGGCATCCCGATATCGATGGATATAAGCAATTTGCAAGTAAAATGCGAATGTCGGATGCACGGGCGTCGACGCGGCGCATCTATTTTTTATTATTTTCATAGAATTTCATACGTGAATATTGTACAGCGGTTTTCAGCAGCTATTGTGATTCAAACTAAACGAGATATAACAAGTGTGCAGTGTTGCTGTAATTATGGCCTACTGTTGTTTCATATAATGTCTGGAGACAAACCGTTCCAAGCATAACTATGTTTTAATACTTGTTCAATCCGATTTTTTGCATGGAATCAGATAATTAATAAAACGAACTGATATTTCATTCTTAATATTCAGAACTTGAATTCATCTTTAATAAAAAACCAAATCTGGAATTCTATTGAATGACGTTATCTACCTTATCTTTTAAAGGTAGGATTGATGGAACTAAACTTATAAACAAGTGCATCTCAACCCAATCAGTATCGTGATCAAACCTCGCTTAAAACAATAACACGGGGTATGCAATCGATGCTGCAAAAATTCATACAGCAATACAAGAAAAACATCGCCCAAACCAAGTCCCCAAACAAAACGAACAAAAATCGTGTTTTCGCTCACGTTGCGGCAATCAACGTACTATCCAGTATCAATAACCGTCCTGAATTGATAATCTCACCCAAGGCGTTAGTTACGAGCATCTAAGATCTGGCGGGCTTCGGTTTAGTAGATTATCTCGGGGTAGGCACCCGTCCAACTGGCACACCAGCCGGACAATCCATTAGTATGTTGGATTTTCCACCGCTGAGATTTATATTTACACTAAGAAGTTCTGGAATTTTCTCGAATGTTTCAATCAAATGCTATGTTTTGCCCTGGTGTTTTCAATATTGCTTAGTTATTTTTGTGCGTCTTTTATGTAGCTTAACCATTCTCAATCGTACTCTCGATTGTAGAGAAGGCTCGTACCCTTCAGTGGTATGTATATAGCCTGATACAGATCTTTGCGTGAGGTTTTTGTATTTGATTTGGATGGCACAACACTTACTGTCAGAAAGTGAAGCCAATTTATTGGTTCACTTGGGTTCACTATAAAAATGACATTTCACAGCACTATTAGACAGTTAAACTAGACTCTTCGGATCGTTTTCACGTATTTTCTTTTGATATATAGTTTTCAACAAGAAGAGAATAAAAATGTGTACCAGCATCATCATAGTCAATAATATTTATACATTATCCCATTTCATTTTTTCACCATCACCCGAGGCTGACGTTGAATATTATGATAATATCAGGTAATGGACGTGGATTTATTATTTACCCAGTCTTAATCGTGACATTGCAGTTTAAAAACAATTCATTTCTATCGCAAAACCCATTAGAAACCATCTTTGAAGTGGAAAGATCTGTCAATATTTCTAGACTACCAAGACCCAGTACCTACAACATATATATCGTTAAATGCAGTAAAATATCCAAACCCTTCAACGTTCAATATTCCAATACCACCCAAGCAATCATAAATCAATTATGTTTCCGTAAGAATAATCTTACCTGTTGAAGGGTTACTCAGAGCGTTATTAAACAGGAGCATTTTTCAATGCCGCCATAAAAATGTAAATGACGCAACGCTGAGTTATTGAAGCAAGAAATTCATAACAATATTCAGAGGCACCCAGTACTGTTTGGCACGCGAGCACCTCGCGTGTAAACACGTTGTGCTTAATCGCGAAGTAACCAGGGCTCCTGCTTTCGTTTGTATAATTTGCTGTCTCTATTAATTAGCAGGGAATGTATGTGTCCATTAACTGTTAACATGTTAGACGGAGTATGCCTGTTTCAAAACATATCGTTATTTTATGGTACTCGATCTTAAAATAAACTTAGATTTACCACGAAACTCTCTAATGATATCAGGCCACCACGCACTTATAATTAACTCTAATGATATAACAAATAATAAACTTTACAACTTAACAAATACAACACATAAAAATCTAGTAGTACACAGACATTTCACTGCGGTAATGCACTAGGCTCCTGGCCTGTATACCAAATAAATTATCATGATACTCTTGTTTTTTATTATGATAACTATGTAATTGGGTATACATCGTTCAAAAAAAAAAAAGTAAGTAATAAAAAGTTAGTGTAGAGGGCCTTGCAGCTAGACACAGGAAAACTAACAGGAAAATAGTATTTATACAAATACACAACACATAGAACAACAAATATAATAGAGAAACTTTACAAATAGTGAACAATCGACGGTCTTGATGCTAAGCGCGATCCCTGGCAGATAAACATATAGGAATAGAGTAAATAATTAATGGGGGAGTAATAATTGCGAAGTATCGGAAGACAAGCATGACTATTTATGAAAGTATAATGTCTAAATTTCTATGGTATGTAAGTCCGCCAACCCGCACTAGGCCATCGTGGTGGACTATATGGCCTAACCATTCTCAATCGTACTGTCGATTGTAGAGGAGGCCCGTGCCCTGCAGTGGGACATAATTGGGCTGATACAGAATGTCTACTGACCCACAGTTAAAATATCTACAAATCTCTGTCCCATAGTTTTACATCCAAACAAGTAAACTGTCTCGATGACGTAGTAACACTACGATACGGTTACAACGCTAAGGTCTCGGGTTCAAATCCGAGGTCGGGCAAAGTTTTCTATTCAATGCAATCCCCGGGACAGAAAGTGCTGATATGGCGATGGGCTCGCCTGCTATAAAATTACAGGATGGAATACAGAAGGCGAGACGTGGTTGTCCTTCTGAAACTTCTGCCTACCCCTTCTCGGAAAAGACGTGAGGTTATAAATGTATACAGTACGTAAATAGTACATAATTGGGTATACATGCAGTCCAAAAGAACTTCCACGAAATTTCAGTTATATTCTGCCAGATAATTATTTGTCAAGTAAACATGAGTAGCTACTACGGCTTATCGTGAAAACTGTTCCACACGGAAGCGGTGACGCCTAATTAATTTGGTCAAACAGATTTAGATTACAAACGACGCGCTTAACACACGATTAAATACTGATTTCATGGTAACGCGTTTTGTTTTCCTTCATCGCAAAAGGCTACTCATACAATATACTCTAAAGTTATTTATAAATAAAATTAAAATAAATAATTACACCCAACAGTCACATACATAGTCCTGACCCCACATTGACATCAATCAAGTCTTGTGTCGTGCCTATTTTCCGATACGCACGACACAAGACTACAAGGGTTCTTTTTGGTGCCACAAACACCAGGACTTACAAACATTTGTTTCGGTGCGAGGATCGAACCCGCGGCCTCTCGTTTCACAGCTGGCGTCTAACCAACTGCGCCACGGAGGCTGTCGAATAAAATCATTGGTGAATAAAACTAGTATTGTGTAATCGGTATAGCTCAAGGAAAGAAGAAAAAATAATTAATTATTATTGTTGTATTTCTCCAGTAATTTCACAGTATAAATTACGATTTGATTAGTGACCCCTGATTTAATAAACAATAGAATATTTTAATAACAGACGTCGCCTCCGCTCTAATTGAAAATCCAAAATTTAATATAAGTCTCTAGCAAGCAGTCGAGGAGTCATGAATATCCGCACAACAATGCACAACACGAAATGACATCAATTAAAATAAATCAACTAATATAAATAAATGGAAATACCGTGGAATCTGGGGAAGACATCTGGCACACTTTAATTTGTTTGCTGCCATTGTTATGCGAAATTAATATTCCAATTTATTCCATTTGTGTATCGAGGGCCGTAGAGGCGTAGATCAATATTTGGTGGGATCTCTTTGCCGTCAAAGCTTCGTCTTGGATCTGTCCCCTTGCTACATAAAATAATTTGTGTTGTGACTCAGACTTTATTGGTATGTTTCTGCGAGATTTCATTCATTTTAAAGACAGCCACAGGCTGTTTTGATTATAATTTACTTCAAATAATTTACGCGCTATGAAAACAATTGTTTGTTTATTTTCATCACGGGAATAAAAAAATTAAAACGTAGACTCCAAATATGTAAATTCTGCGTCTTCAATTTTATTTTGTTTGAGATAATGGTACAAATCTGGGCTTAACTTGTTTAATCACAAAATCATACTAGTTAATTATGTTAGGCAAACTTAGCCTTCCACTATTTAAAAGAAACTATAGGTAAGCAAACTCCTTTCAGGCATTCGTCATTTTCTATATAGCCTCTTAGATTTTTCAAGTGTCCAAGGGCGCCGATAACCGTTTACTTTAAGCGCATCGTCTGCACGTTCATAATTACATTAAAATAGCGACATCTATCGGCACTCGCTTTAATTACTCTTCGCTGCGATCAAAGTCCTGGCGCAACTGAGATATTAATCTAATATTTCCAATGATGCAGTTAGCAGTAGTTCTTAAAAGAAGCTTCAGAAAATTCTTCGATATGTTTAATTTAATGCTCGAAAAAAATGTATTTTTGTCATACAAGAATGTTTTATATTCAGTTGACTGTAGGATGCAGGGCGATTGTGTTTACTATCACAACACGTAAGTTCTCTCATGAGTAGATGAGAAACAAGTAGGTCGAGAAGCCTAGGATGCCTTCACAGGAATCATTACGACTCGTTTAGACCACGTTGATCAGAATCCGAATTGATAACTTGAAAGAACATTTTATATCGATTCACCAGCCTGTAGTTAATAAGTAGGTACAAGCGATATTAATCTACCCTGAATTCAATTTCACAAAAGGTATGAATTAAAATGATATCTCTTAATTGGCCATGTAAGCAATTAATTGCGGACAAGTCAATACGAAAAGATATACAATACAAAGTTCTTTCCTTTCAACATATTTTATACAGGCATTTTAAGGTTAATTAAGTACGTACGTATTATTTTGAATTATTCATTTATGATTTTATCTCACATATATTAATATACAAGTTTATAGGTATTTTAGATTTACGACAATGTTACACATGAAAATAAAACTATTACTTACGGATTTAATCGCTGATTCGATTTAATTCTTACATTTTACTCCACTACGTGACGGCGAAAGCTGTAGAGTAATCGAAACGTCGGGAACTTAAAAAATTGAACCAAATCCGCGATTAATCGGTAATTATTAGTATTATTTCAAGTTTATACGTTAACACTGTACCCAAAGTTATTTTTCATTTATTATTTTATTGCAATGAATAACGAGAAAAGCACGCCTAGCGATACGACCGCTCATTAACAGTAGCAAAACCAAACAACACCTTGAATTACAAATGATTGCTTGGCATTCCACTGCGCTCGCCATCCTGAGACATAAGACTCACTCTGGCTCTGACTGACTGACTGACTCTGGCTACAATGTCCTTCAAACCGAAACACAACAGTGCATTAGCACTACTGTATCTTTTTGGTATGTTTGTTTCCACAAACACTCATTATACAACAGTGCCGACTATTGTATAAAATAAAAGATTTAGCAAACGATCACAGTGTGGAATGCTACAAAGCTGCTAATAGTCAGGAATAGATAAAGTTAATCACGTTAACACATACGAGCGGCCCGAGTTATTCACAATAAAAACACATATCACATAACACCATTTTTAACTACAACAAATTGTTACAGGTAACCGCTCGTTCGCGTGCCCAGCGCTATTTACACCAACTTTATCAAAATATGAATATTTAAACACACATCACTATGGTTTTTTATCGATAAAGTAAATATTATAGCGGTTTTGGGGAAAAAAATATACGTGGAATGATTGGCTCGTGTTTTAAATTACGCAATAAAGTTTTATTTATAATGTTATTTATAAAATAATCTCTACGTATTTATTCCACGTATCGACGTGACTTTCAGGAAAATTATTTTTTAATTTTATTATTTTACGCCAATAATTTTAGGAACTGATTTCGAGCCTGTCATGTTTTTTCAAAAATCTTGCGTAGTTTTTTTTTAGTTATAGATATCAAAACCAAAGCACGTCGCCTACAACAGTTTATGTTGAAATTCGATTCGATGTTCTCAGTGTAAAGAAAAATAACATTTATGTAACTGACTTAGATCCGGACATTATCCATCGGCAAAATTTTGTTACCTAATGAAGAAAACGAATTTCACCGAACTGTACCATTTGCAATAAGATGGAAGATGTAAAACATTTGCTGATGGAATGCGTCCAAAATAAAAATGAATACGATCTACTGCTAAAGAAGTGGAAAGTAAATATACTGGATATAGGTCTGATACAAAACATTTTGTTAAGACCTACATCGGAGCTGGCACAAAATTTTTGTCGTTTAATCACAACCTTTCAGCAGTGGTCCGCGACTTTGAATTGTTTAGTACAAATATTAAAACTAAATATGGTAAAAAATTATGATGCGGTTGGCATGTCTCTCTCTCTCTCTCTCTAACATATGGACAAAAACCCCCAATTTTATATCGTGAATTAAAGAAAAATTCAAAAATAAAATAATTTCATACTTCTTTTCAGCGTCGATAGAAGCCGCATATGTTTTTTTTAACAATTTATTTTATATTCTCACCTACTTTATGGGCTTAATATTTACCATAAAAATGAACTCAAGCTGCATTAGTTAATGAAATTGCTTCTTAAAAAAAACCTAAAATGAGAAATTATAGCACTTTCCTCTAAAATACCTAATATGCTTACCTAATTTAATGATCAATTATTGCTACACAAATTAAAAATGTAATGAAATAAGGCAACGGTTCATGTACCTAAATAGCCATCCATATACCTACCTGTAGGTACAAAAATAAAACAAGCTTTGACCTTTCCCAGCGACATTCTTGAGTAAGATAGTTAATTAAATAAATGGTCTGAGAGGCCAGCGCTCATCAGTCTTGCCTGCGCCCCACATACGGCTCTTACAACGCCTTCTATTTTTATTTTTCTCTGTACAAAGGAAGTCTTGAAAATGCCCTCCTTTTATGACTTTCACACTTTTAATTCGCAAAGTCTTTTGGATTATGATGTGGTGCAGTATTATACTTATAGTGAGTATAATTCGCCTCTGTGACAGAAAATTAGCCTACTAATTGTAATCTTACTCATTAATTTTGGCCACGTATTTCGTAGGGAATTTCGACAGGCCTATCCCTTTCTTACAGAAAACCGATGTCAATTAACCGCTTTGCTTTTAGGTTTCATATCCATGTGATACTCATGTCAGCAACGATGGTACATGAAATAAACCAATAAAGTGACTCACAAAAAATGTTATGTGTTCATATAAGGCTATTAGATACAAATTATTTCAATCCCGAGTAATTATTAAGTGTAAATGGAGAACAGACACCAACATGATTTAGGTGTCATGTACAGAATTTAGCAGTTACCAGTTCTGATTAACTCGCTCTCCAATGGGAGATAATTAATTATTAGATTAATTTATTAATTATTATTAATGATTGTGTGTAATTAATATGTGTATAAAATTTTAGACATAGATAGATTTTATAGTCTTAACACACAAACCGTAAGAAAAGTCTTCTTAAGAGCTAAAAATACTAGTTTAAAACTAGAGAAAAACTATGAACTAGCTATCTATAAAAAAACCTAGGACCTCTTCTAGGCTGTTTATTCATTCGGCAAATAATGCTGATAAAAACCTAAAAGCTACAATCAATTTAAATAAATAAAATGATGAAAACTCCCTAACAGACTCCCTAACCCTCCCTAAATTAATAGAGATCTCAGTGCCCCACCACTCTGAATAGATAGGTAATTAAGATGCATTAATCTTAACGTTTATCATAATAAGAAAAAGTAATTCTAAGAAATGTGGTGACGCCTTGCGGACAGCTGCGGAAATATGAGGTCGAATTAGCCACCACCAAGGCAATTATAGCGAGATAAAAGCAATTTTATCTCCATCGCTATTGGAAATAATAGCATTATTATAAACGTCCCGAAAAATATTCTTAGTCAATTAAGCGAGATAGAAGATAAAATAACTCATAATGTAACATTAATTAGGTTGTCAATTTCATTAAAGGACGTAATTACCTATTACCACAATTAATTATATTAAACAGGAGCGGTAACGAGCATAAGCTGACAAATTAATCGGTGACTGTGGAAATATTATAATTTTATTTCTTTGCAAGGGGATTATAAAAGGAAAAGTGTGTTAAAAATAAAATCACATTTCTTGGCAGCACACGTCGTTTGCAATTAATGCTTTAAGCAACTTCAAACGCATTCAGCATTTATATGAATGACTATTTATCGTATGGTTGAACATTATTTGCTTTGCTAAAAACTTCTAATCCTTTCTGGTAACCTTAAGTATTTATATTTGTAATTAAGGTAGGTTAAGTTAACATTTTAATTACGCATCCAATATAAACTTACATATTCAATACGCGTAAAAATATATGCACATTTCTTTTATAAATATACCTAAAGAATAGAATTGGTCGCTACTGTCGTACTGTAATTATGCTTATGCAAAAACTAGAACTGAACCAAAAACTACTTAATAAAATTGCATCCTTTATAATCAAAGGAATATGCAGAGGTGTGCCACTAGTCTCAAGCACAATTAGCCGAACTTAATTCCGTTCCAAGACGTGATACGGCGCGATTTCATAAGCATTTCAGACACAATATGCTTTTAATATTTTGAACTATTACATTTTTATATTCGTAAATCATTATTTTTTCGATTAACTTTTGCAATAAGAGTGGTCCAACACCGGCCCCCGTCCGCAAGCGTTGAAGAAATCATAATTAATCGTGCTTTTCCCCGCCCGCTCGCCTTAATAGAGAGCTTCTCACCGCTTTCCATGTTTTCTCAGCGACGTAATAAATTAATCTCCATTCGCTATTTCTCAGAAAGAAGGCAAAGGACGAAACAATGGCTTGTTCCTCGTACTTGCCTTGTTGACTTGAGTTTTGTGTAGTTTCTCAGATACACAATATTATTTTATTGCGTTTTTAAAAAGTAAATTCAAATGAACTAGAATTGGAGTGCGAAATAGTTCAAAGATTCACCGTAAGATGTCGGTAGGTTAAGTTTTCTTTACTTGACTCGATTTTTAAATCAGGGGGATACCGAGATAGTCGAATTATGAACATAGCGTATTTTATCAAAGCAATCAATTAATTGTATGAGAGAATTTTAAAGATAATAAATATCCTATATTTTTGTGTTGAAGGGTCAATCAAATTTTTATATGTATAATAATGTAGTGCGTGGTGGCCTATTGATAATGGACCAGACGCGGTTGCCAACATGTTCACGGTGGTCGCAGGTACAAATCCCTGGATACACTTCTGACTTTTCGGAGTCATGTATGGAAAACATCATGAGGAAACCTGCATATCATACCGATTTGAAAATGTTTGTGGTGAGTAAAGTCCACCAACCCGTACTAGGCCAACGTGGTGGACTATAGGGTCTAACCACTCTCGATGGAACTCTCGACTGTAGAGTAGGCCCGTGCCCTGCAGTGGGGACTGGGACGTATATTTATTTATTATTTTTAATATTATACGAGAATAGTCAGCTTACAGTGTATCCAAAGCGCTAACTATTACTTACAAATGATGACTTAAAAATAGTTTAATAACCCGTTTTTTTCGTAATTTATCATGAAACTCATTCATTTTGTCATTTAAATCACTTATGATATATATTAATTATTAATATATATATGGTCTGACACAGATATGTATACCTGTATATATATATATATATCTATTTCAACATATGTGTATAAATATTTAAAAAAATAACCTTCAAAATATAGATAATAAAAATGTTCTCTTATTTACATACTCGTAACGCTTTACTGTAAACCTATAAATATTCAATATTTATGGTGTTGGCAAAAATGTATGAAAGTTTTAAATGTAGCTGTAAATATTAGAGCCGAAAGTTTAGCTAAGTGTTTCCACAATCATTAGGAATGTACACAGCAGTAAAATAAGCGAAACTTCCAAACAAAAATAGTGGGTTTATTTCTGACAAGAAAATAAATGGACTAGCCGTGAAATGCCTCACGAGACCTTTATTTTTACTTAGCGTAAGTACATACACACATATTTCCTTCTGTCTAGCTCATTGTAACGGCCAACTCATTCATACCCTGTCGTTATTACAATGAGAGCAGAACCTAAAATGGAGTTTCCTTAGAACTCACTTAAGTTAGAAAAACTAGAAGAAAAAAACATCTTAATACGGCAAACATAGCCTGGGATGTCCTCTGGTCAGATGACGATTTGCATTAGATAGCCGCCAGCGACTGAATGCATAAAGCAGCAGATCGGACTCTGTGACGTAGCTTGGGAGAGGCCTATGTCCAACAGTGGACTGCAACAGGCTAATGATGATGATGATGATTATGAAATACAGCACATGTATATGAGTGTAAGAAGATAATTTTAACTGTGATAATTATGGGTTAACTTATAATTTATCATATTATTATAATAAGCCTAAATCTGCCAACGAGGATCGGTGCGGAAGCATTGATGTTTTCCAGTTTGAAGGACATTAAATCCAGTCACTACCGGCACGTACACGTAATACCTCCGGGCACGGTCGCAATGCAGTGCATGCACTGCCATATACTTACGTGTTCTTAGTGATATTGCTCTTAATCACAGTCAGGCGTGAAGCAAATCATTAGGCGAATGACCTACCTACCCAACTCATCATTTTCAATAAAAGACACAATTAGTTTTTCAGACTCATCCATATTATCAAAAAATAATATAATAAAAAAAGGAGCATTAACTTGTGTCGTCAAAGGAGATATGACAGCGAATGCTCTTCATCTGAAGAGGCTAAAAACCTTTGGCGAAGATTAAACAAGTACGCTATCTTAGCACCAGCCAATATAACGCTACGTCGAACAAAGTTGATAAAGAATATTGCAAAGAATTTACGATAGTCGCTCCCAACATAATTAGTCAAAGCAAACCCTTCCCTGCCAAAATTCTGTGCAAATTGTTTGAGCAGTACGTAAAACTGTGGCAATGTACAAAGGGTCGTTGTGCGAACTAAGCGGACGGCACTTTCAGCCATTTTTCCTAGACACTAACTAATTGGACAATTTCACTGGACCACTTTTAGAGCAATAGATGGATCAATTAACCTACATTCCGGGACTCTGCTAGTTTCGAATACCTGTTAAGAGGTTTTTTTGCTACGATTAAACTCTTTTTATCTATTCTTGTATCGCTGACACGGAGTTGGGGCGTAATTAATTTTATGTATATTGCAAAATGATAAAGATTATAATTATATAGATATTTTTTTCTAGCTTGGCCAACTGACTGCATTGTACATGATAATTGATAGTAATAGGATTACCGAGGCTGCATTTTACAAGACAGTAATGGAATGACTGGTCGCCTATCAATCGGCAAACGATGTAACTTGCCAGCCAACACTATTATGGTAGCCTATCGAAATGCATCTTCCAGCTAATACCAAAGAGTTCGAGATTTAAGGAAGATGGAAATATGTTAGAAGATGAACTGTTTTTTAATTGTGCAGCATTAATATGTGTTGGATAAGATCGTCCTCCGGGCGGAGAAGAGACCAAGGCTCTGTAAGCCGGTACCCGTTGATGTAAGATGTAAAGAATAGATTTACAACCTGCCGCAAGTTTGACATTAACATTTTTGGAAATAATTGATAAGGCATCAATCAAAAAAAACCACCACTTGGCCTAATGTGGATCAATAGATTCCACGCCTTTTAAACTCTATCGAGCCACGAAATATATGGGTTACTTCAAAATGTTAAAATTCACTGTAAAATCAAGCGATAATTAACTATGAATTTATAATCATATTGTAAATTAAATTTTAATGCTGCGGTTAAAATGTAATAGTGTTAAAAATCACAATATCCAATTGTCGGGAGCGAACGTTAAGCCGTCGGTTACAGTCGGTATTAGCGGCAACAAGCGTCATGTCAGGAATCCCGGGTTGGGGCTTAAAAATTCTGACACTACACTGGCCACTAATCTAATTCGTGAGCGGAGTTATGTATGGCCAGCGCGGAGATTTATATGCTGCTGCAAGCACATGGCGGGTCATAATCCGACGCAATGGTGCAGGGGAAGAAATTTACTTTCTGCGGGGGATTTTGCACAGCCCAACAGGAATAAACATTGTTGGCTCATTAATGTTTATACTCAGAACAGTCTTTAGGATATAGTTGCTTAAAAAGATGATTATAAAACTATACTATGGGCTGATACAGAAAACTAGACGCAGCAGGTTCGATACCCGATCCGACTCTAAATACATGTGAGTGAATACCAAATATTTCTTACAAGTACCTATACACAGGGTGAGTTTTTCAAGTGGGCGTGGATGGCCAAATCCGAAACTATAAAGAATAGCGACTATAATGCTGAAAGGACTTACAAGCCCAATTTTGATGAAAACTAAAACTGTATACTTTTGATTTTTCTATAAATCAATATGTCTAACTAGGAATCGAACCCTATGATTTAAAAAAATAATAACATGATGTATTATTACACCATTAGATACTGTTGCTAATAGGAATCAAATTCTGGGAAATTATGAAATGCGGCGCACTACAGAGGCCAAGAAAGAAGTATTTGATGCCTACGAACTATATATGTCCATAAAACTTACATCTTATTGTTATCAGCATCTTATTGCGCATGACTGTGGGTTTATTTATTATATATTAGGAGGACTAAAATTTAAACCATAAAACTACTATAAAAATTACATCTAATAGTGGTAGAACCACGCTGTACACGGACATGCTAAGCAGCATGAGTAGGAAATCCCATCCAGGGATCTCACAGGAGATTGACGACGAAGTGCGTCCTGCGTCATCGCATTTCGTTCATTGAGTGAATTTTCTCTTCCCTTCCTTTTTCCTTCCCACTCCCGATTTGAGGGGCAGCACCACCATTATCCAAACGTTGTTGATTTTCATCATGGGAGTGATCAATGACCAACAAATGACCTGCTTGCTCATTTGCCAGACCTAAGCAATAAAATAACATCATACAGTGCAATTGGCACTAGTTGGGTGTACATGTTATTAATATCAAATACTAAACAAATTCAGCCAATGTCTCCTAAATTCTTGATCAAATAAAAACTGGTATACATTAGCGACCAATAAGTAGGAAATGAAATTGTTGGAAAGGTCGGTGTGATCAGGAAGCTAGAGATGTGTACGATCAGGAAGTCATATGGGTTTATTACATATTCAAGTTATATAAAGGGTACAAGTGACGTCATACGAGTAAGTACACAGGTAAGGCAATTGATCATTCGCCTTAATAATCGTATGGCAACTCGGTTAGATAGGAACGTTCTGTGTGTTGGAATAGTAAGTACTGTATTTGATTCTTGGGTAAAACAATCAACCCGCGAGCCAAAATAAATCTTAGCATTGAGTCAAGTACCCATATAGGGGACAAATGAAAAAAAAAATTGTAGAAACAATAAGACGTTGCATAAAGTTACTTTACTAAGTAAGATACGGACATAAGTTACTTTACTTTCGAATCTGCCTCACTTGCTCATAAGTATTACCGCAAACAATCTAGTTCCGTAAAAGGATATGCGTCAGATAACATAGTTAAGCTAAAAGCCTTATTCTCGATATCGAGAATAAGGCTTTTAGTCAAGTCATATGACTTGTCACTTGACCGTATATTTTTGTTTTATTATTTTTTATATTAACGCAAAGGTGCATTCGTCCAAACGAATTAACCACCACCTTCAGACGATTATATTTCGTCATTCGATACGATTACATCGGTCAGTTAAATCACCACTTCACGCTTTGCTTAAAGGACCCAAGGTTGTAAGAGGAATGGAACAAGATTAATACTATTTCAATCATACTTTACGTTCAGAACATTGTCCAAATTATAGAGTTGAAGTGTCCACTGTATCAGAATAAGAACTCTGTTTTGGTACGACCTTGAATGCGAGCGACCAGTGACCTTTAGGAAATACTTGAAATAAATGTTGGTAATTTGTCTGTCACTTACTGAGAATTTTATTAATTGGAGTTGCGTTTATTAGTTCCTCGAACTATTTTATAGTAAAATATGTTCCGAATAACACTTAAAACAACTTCATTAATTAAACAAAATAAAGTAGATCGTGTTTGTACAAAGTTGTACTGATTTACCAGAAGTCTATGAGTGGTTTGTTTAGAATTTGTAATAGAATTCGTTTTTTTTTATGATGGCCTGGCATAGTGGCGGTATTGCACCTGATGGAAAGTGCCAATGCCGCCCAGGCAGAGTATCCATTGGCATCGGACGGCAGTCCCATGACAATGGAAACAATTATGCCGGCCTGCCTGTTTTATTTATTATCTTGATATTATTTCCGTGTTTTACTCCGATGGCAGCAATAAGGCTAGCTAGTATCTCTGGAACTGGACCTTCTTGCAGCTACCCCCTTTTTTATTCGCTATTCCATGAAGCTGTTATCAAAGTTAAACTTCCTTGATATATTCAGCATACATTTTTTTTTTGGGATTGGTCTGGTCGTGGTATAAAATTAGGTATGAAATCAGTTTATATGTAAATAAGCCTGAACACAACTGTTTTCTAAAAAAAAGTGCAACAAAAATGAATATCACGAACATTTTTGAAGTCTGAATATCGGAACAGCTCAAACAAAACTGCGCCATGGATCGCCTTGCAATCGTATTTATAACGATTTCTCACGTTTCATTTGTATTGTTTCTTCTTTTTTTATGACAAAAATTAAAATGTGCCAGTACAATAAGTTGCATTAACAGTATAAGTACCTTGCAGAATAGTTTATTCAATTACACTTTTAAATCGACAAATTGATTCGCCATGTGTGTTGGCGCGATAACTAATAAGTTAGATTTTTCCAATGAAAATTGCTGATTCCTGCGAAAAGTTGTCTAGGTCTTGACGTTTCTTTCAGTATAAACAATGCATATAGAATAGAATGAGGTTTTTTTTTTTTAAATATGTGTAAACAAAATAAGCATTGAACGCAATTAGAATTGATCATCTTAATCGATAATTTTAATGGTTAAAACCAGTTCTTTATGTTGTAAGATGCTAGCTATAAATTATTACGACGCATAGAGCAAGCGGTCTGAATGCTCCAGTTACATAAGCAAACAACTCAACCGTAACACGGTATGCACCAAATAACCGGATCAAGGTCGCTATTAACCATTAACTATTTGTTATACAATTATATCCATGAACTTCACTTTATTTGTAAATATATTGATAAATTAATTTAATTGGTGATTCATATGAATTATATTACGGTAGTATAGTCGAAGCTGTTGAACCATGGAATGAGAATTATATTTAAGTCACCTTTTTACGTTTCCAGGTAGGAAATATCTAAATTAATTGTAATCAAATGAGATTTGCCTCATCACCTAAAACACTGGTACAAAGTTGAATTAATCATCACCCAAATAACACAAACAATCCGCTTCTTTACCATACATAAGTCTCTATTAATTTTTGGGGCTTTTGTCGCTGCTGCCCATCACCAGCCTATGTTTCAGCTACCCCTGACTATTACAACTCAAGGGCAGTTATTCCGAAGGTTCTAGTGTCAGTTTCTGCCATTGGCTAGAAAGGATAAACGCAAGCAGATCAACTTTGCGTTGATTGAAGTGGCGTTGATTGAAAGTGTGATTTACCATAAAATTATACCAATACCATTATATTAGACTAGTATCCTCCACATTAGAGAGTACGATTGAGAGTGGTTAGGCCATATAATCCACCATGCTGGTGGTAGATTTCTCATATGTGAGAGCCCGCCTTGGTAAGTACCACCGCAATGTCTATTTTTCCAGTCAAGGAGCAGTGTAACTGCACTGTTGTTTTTCGATTTGAAGGATACTGTAGCCAGAGTAACTACTGGACATATTGAGACTAAACATCTTATGTCTCAGGATAGCGGGCGCCAAGCTTTGCTTTGTAATTCAATTTGCAAAATGCAATTCTGGCTACAATGTCCTGTAATCCGAAACACAACAGTGCATTTAAACTGCTGTTTGGCGGAAGAAATAGACATTGCGGTGGTACCCATCCAAAACCCATTTATTTCTTATTTATTTATATAATACTTTATTGTAAACAAAACGTGATAACATAATTTTACAATTAGGGAACTTAAAGCTACACATAAATATGAATTTTAATTATGAAGTTTGTTTCAGTTTATGACTTATAGGCATCCGCCAACTCAAAAAATATTATTGTGAAGAAAGTTCTGTGACATGAAAAAAGGAATTTGTAAGTTATAGTTAGGTTTCTTTTTGTCCAAGAGGAAAAACTTATTGAGCTTCCCTTTCGGTACCCCGGGGGAGACCGAAAGGGGTATGTCAGTGTCTCTGGCCTTCGAGGTCAGCACGCCACGGATTTAAGGAGACTGTCCCGCCCTCACACCCACCACTGTAACTCCTGTGAGCCAGGATCAACAGTGGCGCGCAAAGTAATGACACCGAGCATTAAAGCTCGGCGAGTCTCCGGGAATGTCTAACTTGTCTTTAACCCGCAACGAAATTAATCAGAAAGTTAAATTAATAGGAGGAGTTGGAAATAATAGCACGCCACGGATTGTGGCCGACTGATTGTTTGATAGTTCGGTATGACGGTTTCATAATCAAAATATTTTTCTATAAAAATCCAAAGAACTAAGTTAATCCGACAAAACCTGCATACCATAGCAATTTGTAAGAATTTCTGTGGCATTAGGCCAGCGAGGTGGAATATATGGCCACTGCCCTAAACACTCTCAATCATACTCTTGATTGTAGAGGAGGCCCGTACCGTGCATTGGGACTTATGTATATGAACTCATTCAGAATCACACAAACATGAATTGGTAGTAAAATTGGGTATCGCTCGGCAGATTAGATTTATAATGAGAAAATTGATCCCACTATACTACATAAAATATTCCCTCTGTTCTAGGCTTCTAGCGTGGGATATGGAAAAATACGTTGGTATATTTCCATATACCAACGTATATTTTTGCTTTATTGTAAAAAATATTTACTAAACTTGCAACTATTTTTAAATAAGTAAAACCATGATATATAATCTCTATTATTTTTTCTTAAATGATGAAATTAGTAAATAAACTTCAATGAAATACATGGAAAAATATTACGCAATGCTGAATACCCAACAATGAAATATACACAAACAGTTGCACACTATTCAATTACACGAAATACTGACAAATATAGTCATTAACACCGTTACATTAAATAATACTGCAGGATAATATAGAGGAGACAATCGTTTGTCCCAGTAACCAACAAACAGAACAATGTACCATAAAGAAATTGTCGGCAATGCTACGCTAGGAATTTCTCACGTGCTCGTATTCTATGAGAACCGGTTATGAATTAGATACGACGAAATCATTAGTTTAGAAATATGTGTGTATGTTTGTTGCTCTATATATTTTATGTATTAATTATGCAAGCTGCTAGTTACTATTGTATGAGCGATTCTAATTATGATATCTACAAACAGCCTCGTGCGGGAATGAGAATAAATTAGGATGAGGTATTGCGAAGCCTTAAAAAAGGGTAGGAATTTGTTTTAATTAAGTACTACCAAAAATATACCAAACGCCACTTTTAGGAATTCCACTCAAAGATAATGATGGCTAAAATAGTTATGCGAATAAATATTACTTTTATTGTACCAATTACGCATAAAATGTTGGAAAATGACGATGATTTCAAAGATAAATAAAATACAAATCTGTCTAGACAAAACGCACTGACTAATTTACACGGAAAAGGAAAATAAGTGACGGCTAGACGAACTGCAAAAGTATCCAATTAGAACAACTGAAATATTCACAGGTCACAAAGTAAGTTTGGACTACACCGGTGATAAATGTGCCTATATTTTATATAATAAAGGACGGACCAATTAAAAATTATTTATCATGATAAATATAGAAATGAAAGTTAAAAATTATTCAAGACTATTTTTATTTCTGTGCGAAGGGTATCGATTCTGCCTTCAATTTTGTGGAGAGGGAAAGACTCTACTATGTTTTTATTATATCATCGAATAAGTTATAGATCGGTCTATTATATTTTTTAAGAAAAGACAATAATAATTAAAGTATTTTTTTTAAGTTTCATGCCGGGTGTTTTATACTCCTTTTGTTTCAAATCCACCGATTGATTTGATATGGCGTAGATCCATAATAAAAGCGTTCGAAATGTTCATGGGCAGCAGTGATTACTTACCATTAGATGACCTGTTCGCTCGTTTTCTGGACATAAACAATAAAAAAAAATGTTTGCCGCCAAACGGAATCAGGTCCCATTCTGGACTCAATCACATCACTCAACTATCTTGTTTTTATGAAAAATGCATTCTTTCAGTTACAAGAATCTTAAATATGTGCTTCGTGTGACACCTCTATAATACAAAATTCATAATTTCTTAAAATCATAAATAAAATCATCTGTTTGCCTTTTTTTAAATCCATCCCTTGGTTTTGTGTAAGACATTGCATTAAGACATAAGACCGTCATTTGTACTTTTTTTTATGAAATTATATTGTTATCTTGAGTAAAATAAGGATATAAAAAAATACCAACAATTAATGTTCTATAATCATATATTATTAAATTCTTTAAACCAAATCTTATGAACTCAGTCAAGGCAATATTATGGAAATTCGAGACAAACCGCGTTCAAATCTTAGCCAAATAATTTACCGAACATTAACATTCAGTGGCTCAAACCCGACATCTAATACAAAAATATGAGCGCTCAATTGTGTAACACTGCAAAAAATAATATCGGAGTAATTTCTGATTGTAATGCAGTTTAGTTTATCAGTTACGGCTTGTAACAATAATTATACTTTCATAAGAATCTTCTCACGGCTGAGTTATATAATGTGCATGTCTAAAATTTAAACAAGCGATGGTAGGGCCGAAAAAGGTCATCCTTTGCACACCACAGCATTGTCGCATGCGTAAAATATATTACGTCATGATGACGTGACCAGGCAATGCAAAATTAAAATTGGCACCAGTAGTCCTGATTGATACATTCATACATACAACTCGCGTTTTTTTTCTAAAAGGGGTAAGCAGAAGTACAATCTGGACACCCACGTTTCCCCTTATATTTTGAGTCCCAAGGTGCTATAGGGGGCGAACCTATCGCCATATTGGTTGCATGTTCCTGACTCCGGCTGATAATGAGTAGAAAAATCCAATATCACTTTACCTGACCTGCGATTTGAATGATAAAATGTTTATTAACGATTGAACCTCCAGTTCTGCTCCCGAGGTATTTATATAAGTTTCTCGGTTGACTTAGATTAATTTGCTCGGAACGGTGTGGTGAACGACTTTTGTCTCTTATCGGTTACTAAAAGGGTAAGGTTAATAGATGTACCGTTTTCGTCCCTTTCAATTAAATAGTCTTAAAAAAAGACCGTACAAATATTTAAAAATATGTATATTTCATATCTAGCTCAACCATTCTTATTTACAAGTATCAATTTATCTTTGAAAAACCTGAACATTGCTAATGGTCTCATATAGAATATATTACATATATTATGTGATTCATAAATCATATGCCCTGGTTGTCCATGTCAACACATGTATGGAATATAAAGCATTAATTCAGCGACTAAAGAATGCGGTAGTATTTCTACTGATTCTGAAGCACGACCTTAAGTGGGTTCTTAATATGTTGAAATGAGAGTGAATTTTTGAAATTAACCGAATTATATCTATTCGTTGCATTTTTCTGTTTCTTAATAGTTTAATTAGATAACTAATTAACTGGTAGACATGAGCGGGTTCTTATTTATAATTAAACTCTAATTTTCTTTTGGACGCAGGTAACTTATCACAGATTGATATTAGGAGCATATTAAATGCCTAAGTTTAGGTAGGTACTACTAGGTAAGGAAAAATTATGATAATGATGACCAGCTCATTTATTTTAATCCCAAATATTGCTTATACGTTTTAGGTACTTCGAGTTAGTTTACTTTCTTTTATTGCGATGATAGAAGGATCTAAACATGACTTTGATATATAATAAGTACCGTTCATTAAATTCTTAATACTGAGGTTTAACATTTAACGGTATATAAAAGTTACACATATCACGGTTTAAGGTATATAAAAATAGCGTAGCGTTCTCCTACGTATGCAGTAATTATTCATATTTTATTATTTACACTATTTTGCAATAAAGTTATTAAAGAAAGTACTCAAATATTGTAACTATGAGTTGAATACCAACAAATAAATTAAAAATAACTCCTAGACAAATATGTCTATAAAACTAAAGAATCACAGAAAATAAATTCGTCATTGAAGGAATCGAACCAAAAATAATTTGTGTTCCGGACTAGGATACATTCAGATCATTTAGTTATCAGATACATAGTAGTCAAATATTAATTAGCAAATACATTTTAAAAGAAGTCGATTACATAAAAAGAAACTTGTTACGAAAGCCTGAATGTGTCTAAGTTTTTACCTAACAACCTAGCGAACCTATATTACCCGCAAGTAGCGTAATCACGCTGCTTATTGTATTATTACCAGTCTGTCAAGCAGCCAGACATAAATATTATTCCAGCTTAAGCTACAAATCACGCTAATATTTTTTGCTTGACACTAAAATTACTGCAGCATTCAATATACATTAAAGTCGGCACCGCTCTATTTAAAATTGATCAAACTCAATGGAATCTGATCACCTACCGGTTGACATTTACGCAGGGCCGACGATCTTATTCCACCGGACGACACACACAATCTTCACCTTATTACCACTTCCCTGATGCGTGTTTTGCATCCGATCGGGCGGGAGCCTGTTCAGGTATAATTTTCGCGGTCGAACCCGCGGGCCCTTCCAATACGCGTCAAGGCCTCCACTAGACGTATATAATAAGTTCACCCGCCCGCAACGACACACTTTGTTACTTTCACGCGAGCAGTGCACATTTTGAACGTTCAAAATGTACAGGCTCTTTGTTTTAGCCTTTGTGATCGCGGCCGTGACGTGCCAGCAGCATGAAGGTGCGAGACGCGTCCCCAAATACGCGGGTGATCCCAAAACGGCGGCGATCGTGCAGGAGGCGCGCTACCTCAGCGGCAACGGAGCCTTCGGCGCGGCCTACCAGCAGGAGGACGGCATCAACTTCAAGGAGGAGACTGACGCCGACGGTAACAGGAGAGGCAGCTACTCATACATTGACCCCAGCGGTCAGAGGAAAACTGTGAACTACGTAGCCGGCAAAAACGGATTCCAAGCTGTCGGTGACCACATCCCGACCGCACCTCTGGCCGCCGCGCCCACTCCTGGATACGAGCCCGATCCCCGCTACAACCCTCCGGATTACAAAGCGCCTCAGTACAGCGCTCCTCAACAGTACACCGCGCCCGCGCCTTCTCGCAACTACGGTGGTAAGCCAAGTGTTGATGACGGCCAATACCACCCCGAGCTGTACGAACAGGAGAACTATGTAGCGCCTCAGCAGCAGTACCAGCCCGCGCCACAGCCGCAATACCAGCCTACTCCTCAGCCACAGTACCAACCTCAGCCTCAATACCAACCTCAGCCCCAGAAGCAGTACCAGCCTAACAACATATACACCGGCGTGCAGCAAGCCGAGTACAGTGGCCTGCCTTCCCAGAACAACTACTATTCTGCTCCTGACAACAACCAACAGTACTACGAGCCCACCACCCCGCCGCCCGCGCGCTTCTTCCCCCCGGGCAAGTTCAGCCTGAATAGAGCGCCCGACGGCTACTCTTATTCTTTCCACAAAGTCAAGTAAAAAGCCTAATTTATTGTAATGGCGTCGGCGATTTGTAAAGCTAGAAACACGTAAAAAGCACACCTCAATTAGCAACTCGCCGAGTCATCGAGGGGACGAGCGGTACGTGCGCCCGGTCTCTTCGGAAGCATTTCTTAATTGTTGTTTGCTGTGATATTGTGAGTTAATGGACAGGTATACATATGTTGTTCGTTTTTGTTCGTAGCAGAGGAGGGTTATGTGGACTGAACGCGTGACAGTTAACAAAAACTAAACTATTGTAAATAAAATTTAGAATTACATGTCAAAAAATGATTTTTACTACCCCCAAATATACAAGCTTTTTACCTGAATAAGTTATGGTATTCATTACTTAATGTATGCAAATGTATGAGCAATAAAAATCATAATGAGATCAAGTAATTACAATACGATACATGATGTTATAAAAAATAAAAAAGTTGCCCCGTTCGACTTCCTCGTTCGTAAGTGGTAGTGGCAGGGTGTGGGCCGCGTCCGCATTCTACAGTACTTGCAAACTCTGAGTAGCGACCAACTAGATCACCTTACGACTAACACAAGGATATATCGGCTCAAACCGGTCCGGCCCTGCCACGCCTTGCTTTCCATTTACCGCTGCTATTATTGGGTCACACCGGCGTTGCAATAAAACTTACAAAACACAATTATCAATGCATGTGATCGGAGCTTTATTCGCGACTCTAATGCTAAATGGAAACGTTTCACTCAGATTGAACGCTACATTTGGTTCGGATCAATGGATTAACATTATTTACTTTTGATCGTACATTTCTATTTTTTCGCTCGAATAACTCGGTGCTAACATTAACACGATATAAATAGATGACCCAGCCCTGATATTGCGTTGATAGATGAATGTTTTATAAAGATATCGCATTACTGATTAATCGCTTCATTGCATCGATGAAAAATCGATTATAAAACAAAAACATAACGTGGTTCTTTGACTATCTGCTAGGCATTGTTTGAACAATAATGTTGCATGTATTTCATTGTTTTCCATCTCACACCACAACAATAAAGCTAATGTTGCAATCGCGTAGTTGGAAACAATTTCATTGGTATTTTATCGACTAACACACAACATGATCAATTTGTAAAATTGACCACATCGGATACGCTCACATTGTCTCGAATCACGACATTGTTGGATGTAAAGTAATGTGCTTACAATTGGCGTACATTTGCTAGACATGCGAACTTTTTAACGAGTTTGCACATTGGTATGTGACCTTTGCTAAATTATTTTGGAATAAATAAGTGAAAATATTTGCAAGATAGCGGTGTTGTTGCATCAGTCAAAGAATTTTCTGTTCTAGAATTATTTTTTAGAGAAATGGCATTCAACTAACTGAAAAGTCTTATTGCAAGTAATGACTATTACCTGTAAATAATGTTAATTATAGTAAAATCATAGATACATAATATATAACTGTCTTTGAAGGTCAGACATTGTTTCTCACACAAAATGCAATTATTTCATGCCAATTAACAAAATATAACGGATTTTGGTTCACTACAGAAACTTAATATATCTGACAATGGCCTAGAGATACCTCAAGATTTGGCGGTCATTTCAACTGTAACACACTACCGACATAATTAATTAGATCAGCAAACCGAATAAAGTGAATGTATCATATTATAGAAGCAATAACTATCCGATTCGATGCGTTCTGAAACCAATACCACAAGTACAAATCTGAGCTGTGTGGGAACGTGCGGCTAAATAAAATGATGTATTTTATGTAAACAGAATCTGTTGGATGTGTTACTACTTACTTCAAAAGGCGGAGTTTGTGACCTGCTTTGAAGAATACTCTCCAGTGGCCAACCAATGCATCGTAATGATGATGAAACACTTAAAATATTTTTATGAAATCTGTGAGCTTCTACGATTTTTTCGCACATTTACATTATGTAATACTAAGACTGATTTTAGAGTCACGCTGACCGCGCGCTGACCGTCAGCGCTGATAGTCGAAATGTATGAGCTTCTAAGGAAAGTAATAGAACAACGCGTAGTTGACAGCGCTGACCCCCGACCGTAACTGTAAAATCAGCCCAAAACTTAATCAATTTACAAAAAATCATAAAAATAATATTATGCTGAACTACTGTTGATATTATTGCTGTTATCGATAAAAATCGGTTCAGGCGTCTTTGAGTAGTCGGTGAACAATTAGGAACCTTCTTCTTTTTTTAACTTGTTTAAAAAGAAAAGCACAATAGGCAAAGCGATCACCCATCGCAACATTTCCGCGATCCAGGAAGTTCAATAAAATCTTCAATTGAAAAGTAGAATTTTCTATACCTTATTCCGTGCCA
Organism: Hyles euphorbiae; assembly: GCA_023078785.2. Taxonomy (NCBI): domain Eukaryota; kingdom Metazoa; phylum Arthropoda; class Insecta; order Lepidoptera; family Sphingidae; genus Hyles; species Hyles euphorbiae. The sequence goes on from CM041046.1 coordinate 8,346,854, forward strand.
CGTCTATTTATTCGCCATAGCAGTATTAATATTCCAATTTCCTGCAATATGTAATCAAAGCATGCATAATTCGTACTTATGTAATTAATAATCCAAGAAGTATACCAAATGATGAACTATTTCGAATTCTAAATAAACAGCGAAGTCCATTATGTATTAATTCATTTAAATTAGATGGCGCAATGTCAATAGACTTCCTATCTCTAAACTGCAAAATTTATTTGCGGAATAAATTCCGTTTTATATGTGCCGAACATTGATGGAACCGGTGACCTCTATTAAACCATGAGTGCAGAGATAACACAGAAAACCATTACTTAATTAGTAAAATTGTGCTTCATTAATAAGTCTATAAATGTTTTTCTGTAGTACATAATATTGAAAGCAGTGAAGTTTTGTTAAAAATGTCGCCTCTTTGATGTCATGACATCAAACATGAACTAATATTTGTGAAGTCTTGAATAGTATTCTTAGGACAAGTTTTTTTTTAATTAATTGTATTGAAAGCCTTGGCGAGCTCAATTATACGCCAACTGTGAAACGAGAGACCGCGGGTTCGATCCTGGCACCGAGAATGTTTGTGCGGCCCACAAATATTTATTTCGGGTCTGGGTGTTTGTGAGACCGAAAAGTCCCTCGTGGTTTCTGATACCCACGATAAAAGACTCGACCTTAGTGTGGTATTAGAACTATGTATGTGATTTTTGTTTTGATCCTCGGAATATTGTTTTGTCCTTCAGCTTTATCTACTCTTCCTACCATTGTGTTACAGCCCTCTCTTATTTTCTTGTTTTTTCTTTCCATTCGTTGCCGATGTACTGAGAAATCTGAACAATTGAGTAATATTTTGAACCTATGGAAATGTTACTTTTTATATCGTGACATAAACTACAAAATAGTCTTATTACACGATAATTTCTTAAATAGCAAGGAGTGTAGAAAAATCATACATAATTAAATTAAATACTGTGTTATTAATATATTTACTCCATATAAGAGCACAATTATTAACTATTCCAATATATCAAAAGTTCTGAAAGGGCGTTTGACTGGGCTTGTCCGCAGCTGCCCAATAACCTCCATTCTCCGAAACGCGAAAGGTCTCGATATATCCGACAATAACGATCGCTGCTTCGGCTAGTAATTGTTTTAAATTAAAAGCCATTTAGTACCAACATTACTTGGACAAGAATTGTTTACATCAATTTAAAACAGAAATGTAATAAAAGCGTTCATGTTTTATGTTTTTTTTTTGTTTCCAAATGGAATTCGGTGTAAAGCTTTTATATTTTCCAAGGCTGATGTGCCTTCATTCAAATTATATGAATTTAAACCTTATTACAGTCTTCATAATGAATATTACTATTGGCCAGCCTAAAACCACGATTTTCAAATCACCCAAAAGGTTACATTCGCGGATCACAAAGTGCACCGAGATTTTAGCCATCAAGCGTGGTCTCTAGTCGCTACGTACCTTTAATTCAAACCTACGTCATTCTGACGCAAAGACGCCATTAAAGTACTATTTACCTACTGCTCTAGAGCTCGACATTCTCCTCTTAATGTTCATTACTTATCATCTATAATATCGCTTTGAACTTTCTCTGTTGTTAATAGCCTTTAGAATCTAATATAGTAGAAAGATAAATTGCAAAGCACGCTATTTATGTCCATTCTTTATATTCGTTCGGAAATGAGCAGCAGCAGTGCTGGTAAGTAGATTCTACCACTAATCGACATATATCTACGATACTTTGGTCGTAGGTTAGGCTCTCAAAATAGAAGGATTTTAGAGATATTGGGTCTCAAATAAAACCTCTGTCTATATATTTTATTACTCACTCATTACTCATAAAAATTTTCTCCCTCCATCGCATATGAAATTGGGATTAATGAAGACCTTGGTTAATCCTCTCAACAAACCTTTGAAGGTTGGTCCACCTTTTTTCGCACCCACTTTGCAAGTAATTGATTACTTGCGAAGTGAATTTCGACATCTATACGGCACCAAAATAAAAGGGGGAGTTTTCGTCGGACCTCAAATATGAGAGATTCTTAAGGACCAAAACTTTGATCCGATTTCACAGGGCATCGAAAAAGAGGCATGGGAATCTTTTAGAGCAGTAGTAGTTCATGATTTTTTGGGCAATAGGAGATATGAAAATTACCACGAGCTTGTGAACAATCTTCTGCCAAAGTATCAGCAAATGGGTCGTTATATGTCCCCAAAATTCACTTTCTTCATTCTCACCTCGATTTTTCCTCCTAACTGCGGTGATATGACTGACGAACATGATGAACGATTTCACCAAGACTTATTGACAATGGAAAAGAAATACAACGGCCGATAGAATGCGTCAATGCTAGCGGACTACTGCTAGAACTTGGTTTAAGGTTTGCGTAAAGATAATTCCAAAAGGAAAACGAAAAAAAGAGAAATTATTGAATAGTAAAGGTTAAATACTTGGGAAATATTTTAAAATACTCAGTTTCATGTAAAAAGTTTATGAAAAAGTAAAGAAAATGTCTTTTTTAAAAAAGAATCGATTTATATTCTAGGGGCCATTCAAGTATTACGTAAGCAGATTTCTTATAATTATATACCCCCCCACCCCCCTTGTCAGCAAAAGTAAGCAAAGCTCTTACCCCCTCCCCCCATGCTTACGTAAACATTTTTGAATCAATATATTTTTAATTTTTAATGTTTCATGAGCAGAAGTTATAATTCTAAAAATAAGAAAATAGATTTAGGATAGAGATTAGATTTTGCTGACACGGTATTCAACATACGAGTAGAGTAAGTTACAAAAATATTATAATATTGGCAGCCCGGCCCAGCTTCGCCCGGGTACAGATATAGATTCCCGACCATATTTTAATTAAACTCAATTTGACTGCGCGCCTCTATACTGATTATCCCATCCCGTGCTATAATATTACATAGTTCTTCTGTCCCAATTGGTCCACCTTATATTCTATTCCATCCCATCTATCCAGATTAAAATCATTATTTTGCTACGGAGATATTATGAAACTGTTACTACCCCGATGACATTAATTAAAACCAAAATATGTAAGGGCAACATACACATTGGATTATATCTACTACCAAAATGTCGAAATATGCTTATAATGCGTTTACAAAAGGTGAAATACGAAAAGTTATTTGAATGAATATATTAACAATGCCTGCATTATGTATAAAATATAGCAGTTTTTTTTTTCGATTAACTTCAGGTCAAATAGCTTTTTTATACTTATTTTGCAAATAATACACAAACAAATCATTGTGGTTTAGTTCAAATAATATGAATAAAAAATTCAAGATGGCCGTCAAGTATCCATTCAATTTCTACTATGAATTCAGGTTATTCGAACAAAGTGTGCCTCAGATATCGATTTCGGGACCAATCGGATCAATAACTAAAAAGTTCAAAATGGCGGCCAATATTCTGATTATGAATTTAGATTATTTAAACAAAGGGTCCCTCAGGTATCGATTTTGAGACCAAATTGTTCAATAACTATAAAGTTTAAAATGGCGACCAACATTTCCAGTTCTGAATATGAACTTGTATTTTTGAAGTAGGTATAGAAAAGTATAACAAATTTTAAACTTCATGTAAATTTCGAATTTATACAATCAATACAAACCTAAAAAGTTTTTTCCTATCCTAATGATTTCTATCAATGAGTAAATTCCCCAAAAGGAATTAAGAAATTTCCTTAAAAAAAATCAACCCCTTTTCGCTCCTTCAGAGCCAATAAAGAAAACTATGCGTGACATTATTTGTCGTTAGTGGCATTTAACCGAATTATGATTTTTTTACATTTATAGCTTCAGCAGTTTTGATTTTCCATACAATATTTCATACCTTATTTTACCCCCATTAGCCGTTATCCAAAATTTTTGGACGCCATTATTTTTAGTTTTTACTTTGTAATAATGAGCTAAAAGATAAATTTTCAAAAAAATATCTTCAATAGTTATTATTTTCCATTTCCAGTTTAACCCTTATTTCAACCCCTTTAGGCAAATACAGGGTATATCAAGACTGCTTCGGAAAACGAAGCCGAGTGGTAGTTTTAGTGACTACAGACACAACACAAAAAAAAAATTTTTTTGGTAATTTTTTCTATCGTCGTATTTGGTGGTAAATACATTTTTTTTTCAAAAAAATAGTGTAACCATTTTATTTTTAAACAAGCTATGTATGCAAGGATTTTAATTATTATTTTAGTATAAACTATGGATATATCACCCAAATGGCACTAGGCCAGCGTGGTGGACTATATGGCCTAACCACTCTCAATCGTATTCTCGATTGTAGAGTAGGCCCGAGCCCTGCAGTGGGACGTATATGGGCTGATACAGAATATCACCCAAATTAAAACATATTTAAAAAATCACAAAAAACAATTTTCTCATTTCTTTGCAAAAATTTTAGTTGCTTTGTGTTTGTAGTCACCAAAACTACCACCCGGCTTCATTTTCGGTAGCAGTTTTGATATACCTGTATATAACCTATATCTTATATCTTCTAACTTTCTTTTCATAACATCCCTGTGTTTCTTCTGGGCAACTGCGTTTTGAATCTTCCTGTTTAAAGATTGTTTTGATGACGTAATCATCATCTAGACCCCCCTACCCCCCAAGTCATCCAAAATAAGCAAAGCAAAGACCCCCCGCCCCCCCTTTGGTGCTTACGTAATACTTGAACGGCCCCCTATGAAATTTTACTCTTACGTCATATATTTCGATACCAGCCATAATTTTAAAATAAGAGCTAACTTTCAAATTTGGTTTATATTTTCGTATTCAGTGACCCCAAATTAGTAAAATAATAAAGCATTTATTTTACAGATAAACAAAAAGTTAAATTTTGTAGACCAGTGAAATCAGCGTTGTGTTGTGGTTTGCGCCACTGTATGACATTTTTATGATGAGCGGTCACCTTCCTGTTACAGCCACGACATGCTATTGCCTACGCTTCCTAATTTGTTTTTCTTTTTTACATATTTTTTTGCTGTCATATTTGGCTTTGTTCAATTTTGGTTTTATTTTTCTTATTACTGTTATTGTATAACCTTTGTGACTTTGTATAGCAGTTAGTTAATTAAAATTTAATATCACTTGCATGTTACATTAAATTCTGGTTTTCTTCTTAATACTTTCTAATTCCCTTCTGGTGCAATTTATATACAACCTCCAAATGTCCGAAACATAAAGTATCATAAATAAAAATATATTTAGCGAAATGAAACCACAGAGCACAATAATTGCGTCGATTTCACAGCTGACTTCAGTAATTTCTCAAGTAGCGTTTTATTGCAACTTTTGTCTTTTATTGCTTTCATATTTCCCTCAACATTTATTCTTTCCTTAACATCTCCCGGGAACAAGTCAGATAAAGTTCCTTGTACACTTATGACCGGTTTTATTTCAACAAATAAATGTAAAAGAAACTAAAATAAATACTCTTCACTCGTTTATACCCAACATTCTCCAGTTAATTCACAACTTCAAATACTTTTTAGACCTCTATTACAGGTGATCTCTTCAATGCATTATTTATCTAAATGTTTGAAGGATGATGCTTAATCAAAATAACACTGAAAACATGTTTTTTTTATGAAAATATTGTGCCTATACATGCAAAGACAACATTCAACTCATTACATTGAAAAAATATTAAATACAATATAATATCCCATCTGTACGTAGCAATTGGCAACACAGTTCATGAAATAAAATATAAAATATTTCAATGTTATTTTTGTTATAAACAACAAAGAACTGAAACCTTTACTTTGAAAAATGTGTCAGCATTAAACGCAAATGATTCGCCAATTGTAACATTCCGCTGAAAAATGTAAACAAGCAGGCTTAAATAAATATCAGCAATCAGGAAGATAATTAAGCCAGTCGAAAGCTTTAAGTTGTTGGATATAATCTTATTTAATCCTGATTTAATTTTGCCGGCCCAAGAAAAAATATAGTAAAGGAAGTCTCGAGATTGTGCAGCCAAGCTTAGTGCTCCCGGCTACTCCAACAAACTTCCCTATTTAATTACAATGGGAAATGGAAATCTAAATGGACCTGGTAAGGAATAAAATCCAATATCAATCTAAAGTGGAGATGGAAAAAACGTCGAAAGTGGGCCAATCCATAAACTAATTTATTTCATCCGTAAATGGCATAAACGGAATATCAAATGCAGACGCTCTTCAAGCGGGCACAACGTTGCAAAATATGAAAATAATTTGTTTTCCAACGTTAAATCGTGCGATTCATAACGTGTGTCTGAATATTTTAGAATACTTTCTTGGCTGTAAACAAGATGTATTCTTGGAACGTTCACATTTATGCATAAGTAACAAGAGACTACGTTTATTGTTGTAAGGGACTTTATATTATGTTTGAATAACAACTTAAGATTTTAACGTGTCTCATTTTAGAAACACGAGTACAAAGCAGTATGAATATTTCTTTTACTGCATAATTGACAACATGAAACGAGAACCCAAACATGTTTTATATCGGTGCTGTAAAAACAAGCCACTACGTGAAAAACATTTTATGAGATTAAAAACTATCTGAATTTTATGAAGATACTTGACCGGTGGAAGTTTCGATTTAAGCTAAAAATGAACTATGCATTTTTACTGTGAACTTAGCGAAAACATTTTAACTGAAACTAGTTTTATCCGTGCTAAGTGAACCGTCGAAGAAAAGTTTAATCTTAGAGCACCGTAGTTATCCGGGCCAAGTTACCCTTAGTTTACCGACGAGTCAAATTATAGGTTTTTCTTAAATCGCTACAAGCCGAAACATGAACAAATGCAAATTCACGCTCGAAAATAGACTGCTACAAAAATGGAATTGAATCACGTTTACGTTTATTCAAATGTTCGAATGAATCAGTCTTTGTCACATCCGTTCTGTTGGCGTAACAATCTGAAGGCAGGATATACCGGAGGAAGGAAAAATCACGGGTGACTGGATCTGCAGTTCACTTTGTATGCATTGTGCATCTCTTTCGATGCATTGGAGTGCGGATCACGGCGGCCGAGCGCACATACTCGGCACCAATACGACAAACACTCGCCAATTGGCAACTCTCGACTCCTGATTTTGTTTTACCCCTTTCGTATTGAATTTAGAACTGAAATAAAGGCAAAAACACCAACGTTCATTGGAACCACGTTCGTTACTTCAGCATCTGAACATTTCTCGATAGTACGGCTAATTGCTAGTTAACTTTTATTTTGTATCAGGCTAATTGGTATCTCATTAGTAGATGCTTCCCCATTTTTATATATACTTTTAATTGATTCTAGAACTATTATAAGGACCTAGATAGCTTTAATTTTTTCTTCTGTTAGAGACTATAAAAGATGCAACTTCAATAAGGACGGTGACGTTAACTTTTGCATTTAAATAATATATTCCATAGAATCAAGAAAGCGAACACTAATTGCTTGAAAGCATTTTTGTGTCGGTCGACTTTTTTTTGTTGGTATTTAATATAAATTTATTTTATTTTGAAGGCATACACCTGCCTCAGGAGGAAATAAGTTAGAAAAGGACAACGAAATAAGAATTCTCGGTTTCAATTCCCGCACCGAAATCAATGCATGACATGAGAAATATATGGTTTAGTCCTAGTTTTTCTCAGCCGAAAAGTTATTTCTTCAAATCTAGAATTGAGCACTTCTTGGTGTGGTTTCTTCATTATGCTTATGACTAAGATGACGTTTATCTATACCAATTATGCATCAATAGTTTTCTTAAACGCTTTATTACCTTCCATACCTTGGACTTGAAAAATTTGCATTTAGTAACTAATTTTTAGGTATTCTAATAGGTTTACATCATGCTACGAAGCTTACAGGCTAAGGAACAAGAAATAAGTTAACACGATTTTCTTTAAAATTTGATGTTAATTATTGTGCAGGCGTAATCGCTTACAACAAAGGCCGAACTGGTATTGTATAACCGATAAAAAAGGCGTTAGTGTAAAAGCAATATCCCTGACAAAAAATACGTGCACAGTATGTTACAGGACGATATTTCAGCATCGTGTATCCAGGGTCCGTGTGAAGTCCGACACCAAGTCCCGAGGGACTGCAGCAACGAACGCTCTTCCCCGAGAATAATAATCGAATGGCTTTTACTACCTTTTGTTATGGTCGTGTTGTATATTGTTAATACATGTAACAAATAATGTAACAGTATTAATATTTCTCAATAAAGAAAAGTGTTATTGAGTTGTGTAATTAGTGTAAAATGTGGAAAATATTTGTTGTGGTTTTTTTTTCCTGATTTAATAATGCGAGGAATACTTTTGGAAATGTTGTCACGTGATGATCATATTCATCTCGTTTTGACCTGAGGTCATACTGTGATATTTTATTATTTCGGCTCATCAACATTTCAATGGTATCACCGCATGAAGGTTGTAAGTGACGAGGTCGAGAGTTTGACTCCCCACGCCGACGATATATGTACATATTTTTATATGTTTCTTTCACATAAAATTATATTTTCTAAGTAATGGAAATATCTTACTAAGTTTTGCGATATTACGACCTATGACGTAAACAATATTGTTCATTTTAAACAAAACACTGTTGTAAGTTCGTGTCAAAATATGGTAACAATCTACTAGATAAGTCTGTCTTGCATTCAAATTAAATGTTAGATTTCTATCTAGTTTCGCTGAACTCGAATTCTTGCTTAACATATTTTGGCAGAACAAGGACAATATGTTTGTTGTAAAAACATGACAAATTATATGTATTATAAGAAGAGTGGCAAATAAACTACTTAATTCTACAAAAGTAAATATGCTGATAAAAAGGTGATATTGGTCATGTCAACATTGAAAAATGAATATTGATGCATAGGTGGTACATATTTAATTCATAAATCGACATAAAAACGATGAGGTGGAAATAACAACGATATAATCCTGTCTAACTACTCTAATGGCATATCCTACGATAAATTACATTCATTACTTATAGAACGATTAGCTAACTCACCGAATGGTTCTGATGCTGGATGATAGGCGCTGACAAGATTGGTGGAATATTACAGTCTCAAACACCACTTTACTGTCCACGACACTACGACAAATTAGTCAACGGGCCTTGCACCAGCACCTCCGAATCCTAGCCGAAAATTTAAACTGTCAACCCAGCTCGAAAACAAATGACAATGAAATACCCTCTGATTGATTTTATTTGCGATAAAAATACGAGTATGTACCTACATCAAAAAATAAAAGCAAATCTGTAACATCTTAGCTCAAATTATGGAGGCATCAATAACAGCAATAAAATGTCTATCAAGAGCATAAGAAAAGTAACTAAACTCGGACATGTTGTAAAAGGATTTGCCTTAATAATTCTACTACCGCCAACGAATTTACACAATATTTGTCCTTTCGGCAGTATGCCCCGTAATGTCTTCTAATAAACCCTACGCAGTAAGTAAATTACGTATAAATCATCGTAAAACAGCTTTCGCCACAACTAAAGTAGAAAACGCGCAACATGCTTACATAATGTCTTCTACAACAAACTCGGCAAACATCACCTTAAAAAATACATTACCGCAATTGACATCCATTTCTGTTTTCAACATACTAAATCTACAATTCTCAATTCCAGAAAACCTATATAGCATTATCAAGTACCTACGCGTAAGACACAAACTAGAAACAAAATGTTTCAACGTCCCAAAACTTGTTCGTCCCCACTCCGTAACAATTTAATACAAAAGTTTGAACCGATATTATTATTATTGTTTTGAATACGTTATTTCCGAGTGCACGTATTGAAGAGAGCATTGAGCAGGGTTTGGTATCGTTTAGCAGCCGTTAAGTGCGAGTCAAGTTTAGTGGCAGTAAACGCGTGGGCCATAAAAGGGAGCGTTCCTTGAGGGCATAACTGTCTAACTTCATTACAAACGGACCACGCCACCGAGCCGCGAGATATATTTTCCCCTCGTTTAAATTGTTCGGAAGATATGTGGAAGCTATTCGTCTTGTTACACATTGCTCCGCCAACTCTGAAAATATAATAGTGTTATAATTTTTATGAGTATATCGACTTGGAAAAATACTAAAGCATCATGCCTTGAGAAATGGTATATTTCCAATAGTGGCTACATTAGGTTTTAATGATTATTATTTACTATATCTCTCACATCATAGGTAAGATGGGACGGATGAGTCATGAGTAGTAAACGACGAACTAAGAAGTGCAATCCAGATGGTATTAGAACTTAACACGATAAGTCTGAATCTATATTTCCAAGAACAGGATATCAATAGAGTGGCTACATAGACTATGAAGATTTCTAGCAACGACTCCCATATAGGTGTAAAAAATACAGTATGTAACATGTGTAACATCTTTGTCTCTCACCAATGCTTACAATTTACCACTGCAAAATTTAACTGAACTTCATGCCAACATCCGAGAGGACACGGTTCCAAATACAATATATAGATTATTTTTATAATTAACTTTAATATCATCTTAGTTTATTAGTAAAAGTTTGCTACAGACATCATAACACAATATATTTTTAATCGCTATTGCCTTTTTATGATAATCAGCAACCAAATGCGCCATTAACGGCAGCTAAAACATCAGCATTCGTACAGATTGTCGCTTAAAAGTTACACATAACGACGGTCAACGGGTCGTTTTTATTGCAGGGCCTGTACAGAGGCCGTCACGGGCCACACATAAATCCGGCCCGCACGTGCCTCACCGCAGGAAAAATTAACTCCGAGATGTGACGTTTTTATGACGAGGCAATAATGCCATTTAGTGATCATTTCTTTTGAACGTGCTGACACTTACAGACTGATGCTGACACTTAGCTCGGCACTTTACGCAAATCTTTGTACGTAAACAATGTAAGGATAAGTGGCTATGTCGGTTTACTCTGTACGTGTTGATTGTTACTTGGGTAAAGGAAGTCCGTATGAAACTAGTGCGGAAGGAAGAAAAAACCCTAGTTCAATAAAAGTTACCTGCGCGTGTGTACTGGACTGTGTATTAAGACCCCAGTATTAAGACTATTAGAGACAGGTAGTAGATACCCTCCTAGCTCCTCATTTTAAGGTAGTGAGTCGGACCCAGCTGTAGTATAAACACTGCATGATTTATTTATTTATAATGTTTTTGGTATACTAATGATTTACATAAACAAAATTCAATTAATTCATTGAATAATAATATATGATCAAACGAACTTCCCTGAAGTGAAGTTCGATCATTATTATATGAGTCGCTTCATTCGAAGATATGATCAGAATACCAAGTAGTCCCTCTATTTACCTGGCAACATCGCACAATTTTTAAAGTGTAAATTTTTTTTTTTTTTTTATTACCCGCCGTCCTTATGCTAGTGCGCCACCCTGACATTTAGCTCATTTTTTAGAGTTTAGAAATGACAATATTTCCGAATATTGCGTTTCCCTTTGCAAAACTTTCCCTATATTGGGATCTCGGGAGGGTGGGAGATCATATCTTCGAATGAAGCGACTCATATAATAATGATCGAACTTCACTTCAGGGAAGTTCGTTTGATCATATATTATATTTCCTCGCTTCATTCTTCAGATATGATCAGAATACCAAGTAGATGTTAAGAGCGGAAAGTTTTGTAAAATAAAATACGTAGATGAAATTGTGTATAATTTTAATATATGCACCATTAAGAATACGCGCTTATTATATAATGCAACATTATTACTATTATTGTAGTAGATAATCAATTAGTTATTAATATATGGCGACGGGAAGCAAACGGAATGAGCATATTCGCCCTCATCGGCTAGAGGTCTATTGTAAAAACGGGCAAAAGAGTTGGATGAACTAGTCCAGCCAGCGGTTTTTCGTATTGTTTCAATATTGACTCCCGCAAGGCTGGCGGCCGACGTCGACGCGTGTCGGGTGCTGTGTGCACCAAATACGCTGGTATCAACCCCGCTTTCACAAAGAACCTGCTTTACCCATCTACTAATTGTCTGAGTGGTGGCTGGGTTGTGTGGCTTTCTGTACGTTAACAGGAGCTTACCTGTGGCCTCAGATCTTATATTTCTAGTCATAGAAATGTAGTCTGAGAGCGCAGTGGCGGGGCAAATGCATTCGTTTTCCCTGAAGTACGGCAAAAATAATATGGGTTGTTCCCTACCGGGTGCTGATGTTTTAATAATATCTACGATGTTAATTTTAACACCATTCTCCAAAAAAGCTATGTTCTTAAGTCTAATAAGCGAGAGCGTTTGCATTCGGTGGGCAGTACAAATTGCGAGTAGTATAGCAAGTTTTTTAGTGATCTTCTCGAGAGAGAGTTTGTCATTAGGAGACCAAGTTGATATTAAATTTAGGACCAGCTGAGGATTCCATGTGATGGAATATCGGGGCTTAGTAGGTCTTAATTTGTACGCACCCTTCAGAACGCGCTTTACACACTCGTCTGACCCTACGTTAAACTGGGTTAACAAAGACAGAGCAGAACGGTGTGAATTTAATGTGCCATATGCACAACCGTTATTGAATTGTATAGTTAAAAAGGTGAGTATTGATGTTTTCGATGGATCGAATACATTGATCCTGTTACCTCTACAGAAATGCCACCAAAGTCTTAACGAAGAATTGTACTGTTTAATAGTACTCTCCGAGAGTGAAGCCAACATCAGGGTCGCGGTATCTGGACAGGCGCCCCGTCGCCTGAACGCTTCCCGCAGAGCCTCGCGACAGCCAGGGTAAGGTTCTTGTGTAAGGGGTGATGAACTCTGAAATGCGATTGTAAGAGATATTCACTGGGATCTAAATAAAGGACGTTAGAAACAATTAAATTTTGCAGTAGAGGAAACCAAGGTTGTGAAGGCCAATAGGGATAAACTAAAATACCGTTTGCTTCATCGTCTATAATTTTTCTAAGGCACTTTAGAATCAGAGAAAACGGTGGAAAGGCGTAGAAGTAATGAGGTTTCCAACTCAAGGTAAAAGCGTCTACAGAATCCGCATCTGGATCCTGTTTCCACGAAATAAATCTTGGACACTTCGTATTCTCTCGTGACGCAAACAGGTCAATCTCCGGTTGGCCAAAGTTGGTGACAATCTTATCAAAAGCGTTATCTGATAGGGACCATTCGGTGTCTGGATTAACTACCCTAGATGCGGCATCTGCACAATTATCTTTGGTATTTACATATGAAGCAAATATCCAAAGATTGCGCTGTTCGCACCATTGCCACATCGACCTCGCCAAGTCATTTAGATGTGGATGTTGTATTCCGCCCATACGGTTAATGTAACTTATTGCGGTTGTGTTGTCTATTCGAAGTAAAATTGCATAATTTGTTAATCCTTTGCAAAAAGACTTTAATCCCAAAAAGGCAGCCATTAATTCTAGGTAATTAATGTGGCGCGATCTTTCCGATTGTTTCCACATACCATTTATTATATCATTATTACAGACCGCACCCCAACCTGAACGTGAAGCGTCAGAATAAATTGTTATTTTAAAGTTAGGTGATCTAAGAAAATTGCATGAAGACTCAATATGTGTTGACCACCAACGCAAGTCGTCTAGTATAATGTGTGGTAGGTGGATCTTATGTTCATAATTATCATACCTCAATAATGCTAAATATTTCTGGCGTTCCAGAATCTTAGTGTATAGCCAGCCGTATTTTATAGCAGGACATGCAGCGACCAAAACGCCAATGAGTTGAGCAAATTCTCGAATGGAACACAAAGGTAACTTAGAAAACTTCATGACTAATTGTGCAATCTTAAGTCGTTTATCTAATGGTAAAGATATGGTTAAATGTCTTGAATTAAAGATAAACCCTAAAAATTTAACAGTGTAACAGGGTGACAAATTGCTCTTTTCGTAATTTATTACAAATCCAAGGCAATGAAGTAACTTTACTGTAGAATTAACGTTTTCAACGCACTGTTCGTATGTATCACCGATGCATAGTATGTCATCTAAGTAATGCACTGATTTGTGCCCCTGATACCTCAAATAACTTATCACTTCTCTCATTATCTTTGTGAAAACGCGCGGGGCAAGTGACAGTCCAAATGGCATTGCAGAAAATTCATAAGTCAGAAGTTTTGTTGAGTTATGAGCATGAAACTGAAACCTGAAATATTTTCGGTCAGAAGAATTTATGGGTACGAGAAAATACGCGTCCTTCAAGTCGATGGTAGTTAGATATCCATCTCGTGGTATTAACTTGCATGCTGTACGATAATCTTCCATTTTGAAATGGTCATTATTAATAAATTCGTTTAAGGGTTTCAAATTTAATATAAAACGCTTTCCACCGTTAGGCTTAGAAGTAAGGAAAATGGTAGATAAGTATTGATCCTTTGTAGGTCTGCACTTCGAAATTGCTCCCAATTTTATTAAATTGTTAACAGCCTCCAACATAACTATTCTTTCATTGTAGGAAAGATTATTCTGAGGAGGATGCGTTTGTATTATAGGTGCTTTAAAAGGAATAGAAACACCATTCTTTATCCAGTTGAGCACTATCTTATTACTGGTGATTTTTTGCCAACAGCTATAAAAGTAGGTAAGTCTACCCGCATGTACCTGAGCTAGCGACGACTGGAAACAGCTGCACGGGACTTGTCGGGATTCGAAAAACGATGCGCCTGAGGTGTCGCCACGTATGGGCGCCGGAGTCCTGCAGTCAGCTGTTGCTTCTTGTAACCACCTCGCCCCCCCCCTGTTCGCTGACGGGTACCGAGGAGGCGTGGACCAGTTTCCCTGTAGAGAAGCAGGTCGTGTAATATTTGAGCCTACACTAGACCCCTGAGTCTTTGTGGGCTTCTTAATTAATTGGCTCTGTTTTTCAATAGCCTTAGCTGCCTTAATCTTTTCCGACAGCGACGAGCCGAATAATGTTTCATCTCTTTCGGTGTCGGATATCATGTGTATAATTGTTCTATCCAGGCTAGGAGTTATTAGTTTAATTCGATTCATCGTAGATTGGCTGTGTGAATCACAAAGCAGTCGACAGCCATTACTAAGGTGCTTCATAGCCTCAACCTTATTGTCACCTTTCAAGAGGATGTCTATGCCTCTGTTAATGGCTGTTATACCAATTCCGAGTTGATATTGAGTAGCTGCAATTGATTTGTCTCGATTACGCACCATATCCGGTAATGCAGCCGAAATTTCTGCATTTAATTTGGGGGCCTGCAATAGCCGACAATTATCAGGAATCAAATACTCCTTTATGGTTTTTTCCTTATGATCCTTGGGCATGCCCTTCTTTAATATGGGTAGCCATAATTTTGATAAATTACTGTGTATGTTATCACCATATTCAGGGGTATCAGACACATATTCTCCGAGAGCCGAAAGAACTTCGGGCTCCAATTCACTATCTCTGATACTTGTGGATTCATCCTGATTGTTGGATACTGGCTGTTCATCCTTTTGAACATCACAATCGACTGGAATCGAACCCGGTACTTGAGACAAGTTCGGCGCCGGGGAGCTTGATTCTTCTATAAATCCGCCATAATTAGTGGCTTGATCGATATCATCGCCGCCTGAAAATGCCAATATGCAAATTAGCGAATTGATATAACATTATGTGGGTAGTTTAAAAATTAACATGTGAAACTGTGTAGTTAAACATGTTGAATTTACAGATGCACGGTACAAAACGTTTTGTTTGTCCGTTTTTTCTGTTGTATTGTCATCGTTGGAGACTCGCAGTCAACCCCGATGGGATAATAGTTAATTCTATTATTCAACTTGTTCTGATAATGTCAAAGTTACTGACTCGCGGTCAATCCCAATGCATTTCAGGACAATCACATCCGTATCTTGTATCTCTTACCTTCGTCAGATGATGTATCCAGAGGAGCTATTATTCTACGTCGATTTCGACGCTCCTCTAGTTTACGTATCTTCTTTGCGTATCGTTCGATACGAGATTCAACACTTCTCTTCGGCATTAAAGCGGCTTTAACTTACTAATAGTTGAAGTGTGCGAGCGTTACCGAGCACAACAGAGGAATGAGCTAAATGTCAGGGTGGCGCACTAGCATAAGGACGGCGGGTAATAAAAAAAAAAAAAAAAAAATTAACACTTTAAAAATTGTGCGATGTTGCCAGGTAAATAGAGGGACTACTTGGTATTCTGATCATATCTGAAGAATGAAGCGAGGAAATATAATTATAATTATTGCCGTCTATTGATTCATCAAATCTGTTAATTTCTTTTTATTTTTGTTCTGTATTTTGCGATATTTGGTCTTTTAATAAGGTTTTATTATTATTTTTCAAATAGAAAGCAAGTTCCAATGATTAAGCATTGTTTCATGAGCATCAAAAACTAAAAAAGAATTTCAGTCGTATATCCAGATATCACAATTTCACACATCATCACAATTTCATTCATCACGAGGTCACACAATTTTCTTCGATGTAGAATGGAGCGTGAGGTCTCTCTTTTTGTAGTCGGTGTCTTAGCGAATTGCACTATAGAAACTGTATATGCTACAGAAAGGGGAGATAAATACAATGTCTCCTATGTTCCTACAACGAAGAAAAGCCATCCTGTCACGTTGGTTATAAAATTATCCACCAGCTTCGCCACTGACACAATTCTCAAGACTTGTAGATACACAAAAATGCCTCTGGAAATTCTAAACTACAACAAACATACAACGAACGCCAAAAAAATAAGAATAGCCATATGGTAAAGAAACAAAACACAAGCAATACATTTCTGTATATTCTCGTGTGATATTAAAAATAAAATAAAGGCGCTTATAACACAATAGGTTTTTATTGTAAGCATTATGAGTAACCTGCAGGTACGGCTGTGGTCACGCTTTCATATATACGGCGTTTGCTCGTAATTCCGGATAACAGGGAAATTAGCACGCCCGCCCGCCTTACATCATCATTCTTTCGGACCCATCATGTTATTGCTTCCTTATTTTATCGGTCTGGAAAAATAATTGGCGTAATGCTAAGGTTTATTGGTAATCTAGAATAAATATTTTTATATGTTTTCATCTTTCTTTTGGGAAATTGTGTATTCTGGTGGCATTGGTTGTGGAATCTGAAATACTGGGATCTTACTAATTAATTAAAGCCTAATATTTCTAGAAAGGTAAAAGAAGAAATAGTCGGTATAAAAACATTGCAATGATAACAAGACAAACTTTTATTCCATTAAAATAGGTACTACAAAACGTATTAAAGTTCGCAAAATGGCGGAATAAAATGAATTTAACTGTAGTGCAAATGAGTATAAAGCTTCTTCTCAAAGACTAATTTAAAAATGGCTGTGTGCGGCTCGCGTAATGCAGCCGGTGTACGTAAACATCGGTTCAAATAAAGTGCAATGCTTGTTTACTTTAAGAGATTATTTCCTTGAACAAACACTATCGCATTACACCCCGCTGTGTGTATAGTTCGAAAACCCCGCGGAATTACCCCGACTTGTTCCGTTTACATTTACTTTCTTATGGGCCGGACACACGGTTATGCCAAATGACAAACAAGGGCACAATTGCAACAAGTTTGGGTAAATTGTATTCATCATTATCATCATCATCATATCAGCCACAGGAAGTCCACTGCTAAACATAGGCCTCCCCCAATGATCTCCACAATGACCTGTTGGAAGCGGCCTGCATCCAGCGACTTCCTGCGACCTTAGTCAGATCGTCCGTCCACCTTGTAGGCGGGCGTTCAACACTTCGCTTGCCTGTACGTGGCCTCCACTCGAGAACCTTTCGGCCCCAACGGCCATCGGTTCTACGAGCTATGTGCCCGGCCCACTGCCACTTCAACTTGCCAATCCTATGGGCTATGTCGGTAACCTTGGTTCTCCTACGGTTGGAGCAGGAGCGTGGTGGTACTGTTCTTCAAAAAAGGTGATAACACTTTGCTGAAGAACTACAGGCCCATCTCGCTCCTGAGCCATGTCTATAAGTTGTTTTCAAGGGTCATCACAAATCGTCTAAACGGCAGGTTTGATGACTTCCAGCCTCCCGAACAAGCCGGTTTCCGAAAAGGCTTTAGTACCATAGACCATATTCATACGCTACGGCAGGTTATACAAAAAACCGAGGAGTATAACTTGCCGCTTTGTTTAGCGTTTGTGGACTATGAGAAAGCCTTTGATTCGATCGAGACCTGGGCTGTGCTACAGTCTCTTCAGCGGTGCCACATAGACTATCGGTACATCGAAGTGTTGAGGTGTATATACAACAACACCACCATGTCGGTCCGAGTACAGGATCAGAGCACGAAGGCTATTCCACTACAGAGAGGCGTGAGACAGGGAGATGTCATATCTCCGAAACTGTTCACTGCCGCGCTGGAAAATGCCTTCAAGCTCTTGCAGTGGAAAGGATTCGGCATCAACATCAACGGCGAGTATATTACTCACCTTCGATTTGCCGACGATATTGTAGTCTTGGCAGAATCGCTGGAAGACCTTAGCACTATGCTCGAAGACCTTAATCAAGTTTCCCAACAGGTGGGTCTTAAAATGAACATGGATAAAACGAAGATCATGTCGAATGTCCATGTTGTGCCCACCCCCATTGGAGTTGGGGGCTCGACTCTCGAAGTTGTAGACGAATATGTCTATTTAGGACAAGTGGTCCGGTTAGGCAGGTCCTACTTCGAGAGAGAGGTCAATCGGCGAATCCAACTCGGTTGGGCAGCGTTCGGGAAACTTCGCGACGTCTTCTCGTCCAAAATACCTCAGTGCCTAAAATCGAAAGTCTTCGATAGTTGTGTGTTACCAGTGATGACATACGGCACCGAGACGTGGCCTCTCACTGTGGGCCTCATTAAAAGGCTCAAAGTCACTCAACGAGCCATGGAGCGGGCTATGCTCGGTGTTTCCCTACGAGATCGAATCAGAAATGAGATGACACTACACGTTGAACATGCAAATGTCATCTGTCATCAGAAATTGTGAAATGTTGCTGAGTCAAATTAGTGTTGACATACACGCCGATTAGTTTGCGACCCTTTGGGTTTTCATAAGCAATTTCGATACCGTAATTAAGGACTATAAACTCTATTGAAATAGTAAGGTATAGTCGCCAATTAACGATCCATTGAAGCAATTAGCTATCCAAAATTCAACCTAATAAATTTGATTTATTAAAATATCCTCTTAAACTTATAGAAATGGACATAAATAATAATAATAATAAATAATAATAAATCTTTATTCACTCAGACAATTACAGTCCATTTGATTAGTAGTACAATATTTAACTTACGAGCTACCTGTTAAAACGAGGTCCAGCATCATTATCATCATCAGCCCGTTGCAGTCCACTGCTGGATATAGGGCTTACCCCAATTACGCCACAGAGTCCGTCATAATTTTACACAGCATAATATAAAATTACATAAAAAAGTCATAAAAACAAACTTGCATATATATTGTATATTGCACAATTAAATAAAAAATACAATACGCAATAATTCTGCCATTGCTTCCTAAAAATACCAATCTTAAAACCACCACATTTACCAACGCAACCATCAATAGAGATAAATAGATGTGGCCGCCTTAGTCCGCCCTAGTGCAGGGTCAGCTGTCTCTTTCACAGCATGTTTTTGCACCTCGGACATAGGCCGGTGGGGCCCTCGCCCCCCGCGTCGCTAAATTGTTTTCTTGTGGCATTTGGGTACTCCATTTGCGCTAACGACCAACGCGCTCGAATCTAGACGCGTATAGTGCAAGTGTGAACTAATGGTTTGGTTTGGTTTAATGACCCGGACATTTGTTTAAGTAGATTTATTTGTTTAACAGTTATTTATTTATTGCATTTAATAGATTTTTTTTAATTGGTTCAGTTGCAAAGTATAAACACAAAATAAAAAGTGTAACTTCATATTGTTTTTTTTTATATCTTTGAATGGCGAGACGAGCATGCCGTTTGTCTGATGGTAAGCGACTCGATCGCTAATGAACAGTAGCAAAACCAAACATCAACTTAAATTATAAAGCAATGCTTGGCATTCCACTGCGCTCGCCATACTGAGACATAAGATGTTAAGTCTCAATATGTTCAGTAGTTACTCTAGCTACAATGTCCTTCAATCCGAAACACAACATTGCATTTACACTGCTGTCTCGCGTGATAAGTACGTCATTGTGGTGGTACTTACTCAGGCATCTCACATATGAGACCTACCACCAGTAATATACAATGTGCATTTGTCTCACAAATACATTTTTGTTTAATAATATCCCTAATATTTAGTTCGTAGTTCCCTGAAAATGCATTATTTACGTTTAAGATTTTTCGGTAAACGCCAGCATCCATCATAATCAATCGTCCTGTTTTCCCTATTCCTCTTTATATTTCCGTTGTTCTGAAATGATAAACACGTTTCTTTCGATTAACCTGTTTTATTATATCGTTATTTTAACGTTCTATTATCAAAATCGTTTCTTTATTTAAGCTTTTATTAACGTCCGATATATTTGAGTGTATACAGCCCCCGTGCTGGGCATGATTATATTTTGTTAAATACCTATACCAAAAAATTACAACAATGTCTTGGACTGTAGGAGTGAAAAACACTTTTCGTCTTAATCACCCATGTAACATGATAAATAACCAAAATATATATATATATATATATAATTTTGAATGGACTCCAGTAATATTCCAGTAATTTTAAATTTACCCGGACAAAAAATAACAGTTATCAAAGCAAAACTAAAAACAAAATCTAGATCCCGAACCCATATACATATGAAAACAGCCAGCCGCGTCACAACAAGCGTGTAGCAAAACAAATAAAATGAAATAACATAATTCTTTTGACAAAACCCACAGCAAATATAACCCAATTATATTTTTAAAGCCACTTATTAATTCTCATCATATCCGAGCACACGTTGCATCAAGAGGTCGTACAATTAAACTTTTTGCATTACGCCATACCCCCCGCCCCGCGCCGCGCCGCGCCGTGTGCAGTCGCGTCGCAAATTATGAGACAATCGTGACTGCCGCACCGCTTACTAGCTTCCTATCTCTTACTGACTTACCCCAACTTTTAATTACACGTATTCACCAATGGATGTTCTATTTCTGAAATAATACATAAAATTTAAATGTTGAGCTTTATTGACACGCTAAAAGTAAACTAACACCCATATTTGAAGCGAATTTATATATATAACGTCTCAATCAACTTGAATATTTCCCGTATAACTAAAACTAAAAAAACAACATATCAATATTACACAGCTTTTGTAAACAATTGAACCATGAAGGTACTCCATCCAGAAAATAACATGTCTGTTGTCGTGACAGATTCCCAACCCTCCGATCTGAGCCTTAAGTTGTGTAAGTGGCGTAAGGTGACCTACAACAGAAACTTACACGGGTACGTGCCTCCGAGATTTACTACAAATACTGACTGGAATACTGAATAATTTTAGTAATTTGTAAATTAAATCTTTCTAATGCTTTACCAGCTGCTAGCCATTGGTAGCAGATGGAACTGACTAATTAGAAGTTGTAAACTTAAGTAATAACATTGTGCTTGATATCGGTGATTGTAAAATCGTATTTCGGTAGCATAACCGCTAAATCGGTAGAAATATCGAAAAACCGGTAGATACGAGACCACTGCGATATCTCAACAAAAGTTTCAAAGGTACGTAAAGTCAATTCGCACTTACTATGTAATAGCTCAAGCCTGAATTCCTTTCAATCATGGCGGCTGAATTTATACAATATTGGGACGTGATGTAAGTAAATATAAAATTATTTTTTCATCATAATACACAACCTAATTTGGTACATTCATATTTTATTAAAAAATTATGTCTATAATTCCAGGCATTCTAGTTTTTAGTTAGTAGGCACACAAGCATCCCCAGAATCAAAGTTCAAATAGGATTTATGGAAAAATGCAGAGTGCAATGGGGACATCTGGCCATCTGCGGCGTTTATTTGGCGAACATTTAACAGTCGAGACGTTAAAATTTTTCATAAGTGTCTAGCTAATTAGTGTTGGCACAAATCTTCAAACTGAAAACTTTTAATGACGCCGAATGAAAGTTTACACGCTCCTTAAGTTCTAGTACCCGACGAGCACGAATTTTCTTGGCCTCATTAAGAAGTTGACGTTCAATTTTAAGCGAAGTTGTTGCCATTATTGATAACGATATGTAGCATTATGTTCGTTAAAAATTACATCTGCTGCCATTACGGGATAATAACATGTTCCCCTTCAAACGTTCTTGTTAAATTGGTTATGTGTTTCACCCAAAATATGCTTGTGAATCCATGTTGAGAAAATCTCTTTCATACTGTTTTCATACCGCAAAGAATTACTTCATCAAAAAGACGGCACAAAAACAAACTTACATTAGTTAAACTTATCAAAACTTTTCATCACATTAACGCAGTGAGTAACTTGTAACTTTTAAGTCGTGAGCAACTCCCGCTTGAACTCTTAATGCACTGAATGCATTTTACGTCGAGATTAATTTCAGTATTAAAATAAATCACATATCAGTAGCAAACCGTAATCATTTACAAAACGTGCAAATAACTGGATTTACATAAAATACATCCACCGGCCTTAATTTATCAATCCATTAAGCTTAATTGAATCACGACGCTAATTACAAAAATTGATTATAGAATAATTGTATCCACCCGTTACAGAGCGAGTGAAAAAAACAATTGGCATTCTGAATATGGACGGAAAAAACAAATTGATTCCGATACAATTCAACAAACAATTCTATTAAAATCCACCTTCTGATTTCTGTAGATTAGCAGAATAAAATACGCAACTGTGACTCTCAAGATTGTATTGATATAATTAAAACTTCAGGACATCTGTAACTGGAGCATATTGCAGAGAGTAATAAGAAACTAGGAACTTACAGTTACACAGCAAGTCTCTTGAATAAGAATATGAAAAAGTTTGAACATTTTAAATTTCTATTTGAAGAACGCTTCTTGGCAGACATAGTGGAAAATTGTATCTTTTAAAAGAAAAAAGAGAAAATTTCCTAGTGTGTAAGAAAATTAACGATAATTAGAAAATTAGCTCATATTAGAAGTCTACTGGTGGTAGGTCTCTCATATGTGAGAGGCTACCTGGGTGGGTACCACCGCAATGTCTATTTTTCCCGTCAAACAGCAGTTTAAATGCACTGTTGTGTTTCGGATTGAAGGACATTGTAGCCAGAGTAACTACTGGACATATTGAGACTTAACATCTTGTGTCTCAGGATGGCGAGCGCAGTGGAATGCCAAGCATTGCTTTGTAAATCAAGGTGTTGTTTGGTTTTGCTACTGTTCATGAGCGGTCGCATCGCTTACCATCAGGCGAACGGCATGCTCGTCTCGCAATTCAATGCAATAAAAAATAAAAAAAAAAGTGTAGTCAGTGTTTTTTATTGGCGATCAGATTCTTAATACCTAGTGGCTTAGAGCGATGAGTGCATTGCTTTACAGTGTTTAATAATAAATTATTTGTAGTGTTAATCTTTAGGTGAGGCCTATGTTCAGTAGTGGACTTTCTGTGGCTGAAGTGAGACAGAGTGTGTGTTTGTGTGTTGATCCGGTTTATAGACAAATGTGACAGTTTCTTTCAGGTGAATAAATGCGTGTCACGTTTTATTTTCCTTATTTTAAAAAGGGGAACAAAAAAGGTCAGGTAAGGTCATGTTAATAAAAAGCATGAAAAAATATAAATAAACGAGCTTACACACATATAAACAACACTATTGTATACAAATTAATAGTATAATTTACAACACGAAGATACAAAATTCCTATTAAAGAGTACAGTAACCCTATAAAAAATCGCTAAGGACAAACCACAGTGTTTAATTGTTCTTTTAAAAGAAAATAAAATAAGATATATTTTTTACGGATTTTATCGCGGATTCGGTTTAATTTTTTCGTTTTTTATCTTCCAGACGTTTCGATTAGTTTACAGCTTTCGTGGCCATGGGGCGGACGGCGGTCCACACGCTGTAACTTTTACACGATGTAAAAATAAAACCTAATCCGCGATAAAATCCGTAAATAATAGTTTTATTTCAATAAAAATAGGATGTTTGATAAATAAAATCATAAATTAATTTACTAGTCCTGACAATTCCTTTTACTACAGTATTTCAGCTAGCATTAAACCAACTCCTAGTGATAACAAAAAACTAATTCGTGGCGTCTCCAGACAAGTCTTACAATGCATTGGATTCCTCAATGTAAGTATCTTCAACATAAAAAATACGACCCACATTTTCATCTGTGTAAACGGCATGAACTCAATGAGTTATGACATTTACACAATTATAGCCGTAAGCCGTAATATATCTCATTCATTTTATTACAGCTCAACTAATTTTCATATGAAATATTCGCGATGACACCGCCATACGTAAGCGATAAAAAATGTATAAAGTTTTTCACGTTTTTGCGTCACAAGTCGTAAAATGACGACAATGTGTTTACGGCCCATAAATTTTCTAATAAACCGTAAAATTTTCATTGTTTCTCCGAGACACTGTTATTTCCGAAAAATAAGGTCTTTTAATCAATGTCACAAGTTCCGTCGTATATTCTTGCTTGACTGAAATTTATGCGCGACTCTCCTTGCAAGAAAAAATACAACGTCCAAAGTCGCCCCATTAAAATTCCGACGAAACTAATTCCCCTGCAATCAACAAAAAGTAATCAAACTTAGAGTGGAAAAAATCTAAACTATTCAACTTTAAAACACGAAAGTTAAATTCCCGACACAATGGCTACTTCCGAACATTATTATAATGTACATAAAAAATCGAAATGCCACTTTAAAATACGAACGCTAAAAATATTGAAACACGCCGGGGATGACGCAATAAGGTCGTAAATGACACGCAAATTGAACGTTAAAGTTTCTGCGGTGCGGCAATAGAAAACGTCAGGCAACTCGTAGAAAGGCTATTAATTATGAGAAAGGAAATTGAAACCCCAGTGGAAATGGAAAAGTAATAAAATGCAACAGCGATTGCAAGATGAGTGCTGGTGCCGCCGAGCCCATTTCAAACTGGGGCAATCTCGATGCCGCGTCTATATATTTTGTAAATACATATTTGTCTTATGTACCTGCTTTATCATCCTTCACAATACGATCGAACGAGTTTTTGGCAATGTCGATATGTCATGAACGACAAATCTTTTTATCTTCTTGGGGATTTTAGGCATTTCTGATACCAATCAGGATTCAGGAACGTGTAAATTTTATCAGTTCTTTAAATACGCTCAGCAATCGTCACGATACATATAGCAAAGTAAAGCGAATTCTAAATGTAATTAAGTTTCCTTGTACAAAAAACTAAAATTTTTGTTTATTGATTTATTTGAGATGATTCTGTGATTTATGCCTATGCGAATACTATGTTGCTAAATACTGGGATTTTAATTTTGATTTAGTTTTACTGTATTTATGATATACAAGCAAATTTAGTTTTGTTTTATTTTATTTGTTTCAGGCCTGGGTATCAGACTGGAAGGATTCGTAGTTTCTCTGTAGGGCGATTCACGTAATTTCTTGACGCGCCGATCAAGTTGCGGTGCGGTTACAATTAAGTTTACGCTTTGGTACAAAATGGTAATCTCGTAAATGTTTAGCTGCGCGTGAGCTGCGCGTCAACTGTACGTCAGACGTATGAAATTTGTTTGACATTGACATATACGCGCAGCAGTAGAATACACTAAAGCGCTCGCGTGACGCGAACTTGACACGAGCGTATTACGAGAATACGAAAGGACTGTTTTGATCGAAACGTAACTGCAACTGCACCGCAACTGAACTTAATTAATTACGTGAATCGCCCTACTGACCGACAACCGAAGATATCAATGAAATAATTTATTATCATAAGTATTCAATATAGTCTATGATATCACATTGGTGTATACAAATTACATTAGCAATAAATTAAACTAAAAGGTAAGCCCAACTCGGCTCTACGAATTACATTTGGCTAAGTTGATTCGGTAACACGTGATGTAAACAAAACCTATAAATTTCATCACTCTAAGAGATTGCCAATTAGCTTAGTTTCCCAAGTTTAGGATGCCTATTTAATATATAAGTTTAGGCGATCTGTACTCCATGAAAACAGATATTTATCTGATGCTATCTGACGACCATATTGATATTTTAGTATCAAGATTTAAAGTTGATTAGCATCAATTAGTTATCGGTAATTGATACTTGAAATATATGTATTTTTACCGGAAACGGGCGTGAGTTGACAGAAAATTCTTTCCAGTTTTACTACACATATTTTGACGGCTGATATCGACTGAAAATGTTCGATGGCAATCTATATTTGAAACAAAAAACCCAAACCGAACCTTGATATCCAATCTGAACAGATAAGTCGATAAATTAATTTAAATGTTAAAGTTACATATAGATAATTATGTTCACTCTCTACAAGTTAAACTAGATAATATCACGCGCCATCATCGCGTTCTTTACTATATTTTTTTGTGGTTTTTTCAATATTGAAAATGTCACCCCCAATATTACATACAATAACAAATACAAGGAAATAACAAATATAGAATTGGTATAGACAAAAAAAACATAGTAGACAATTCAATCATAAGTAACAATTAACTTAAGCGCAGTTTTAAATATTTTCTAATTAATGGTTACATTACATTACATTACGTACATTTTAGATTCATCAGAATTTGGAGAAGCCAAGATGGTATGGTAAACACCTAAGTTATGACTAAAACATCGCCTTATCCGTATATTTCCAATCGTGACCTTGACACAAATTATCTATATCATAAATACTTTAATGTAAGTTAAAAGCCTTATAAAATTACATCACGTTCAATATCAAATAACAGATACAAAGGGTGGAGTCGGGTTACAAAGCAACTCCGCCGCGCTCCCAATGGGTAACGGAAAGAACTTTCTGGGTCAACATTGCATTACATTATTTGCTTATTTTCTTATAATCTGCGAGTTAATAATTCAGGATGAATAATCTTTGTTGTTTTTGTGAATTAGGAAGGTATCTTGGTTTCATTAAATAAGATTTTTAAACGTCTTGACTTTGCTAGTCTGCTAATGGCAGTTTATTATAATTGGTAATGCGATTGCTGATATTTTTATCTACGTCAATATTGTCCGATTTTGTTTTATCATCATTATATTATCAATCATCATTATATCCTATTTACCACAAATGAAATGATAAGACTGCGAACTAGAGCTATTAAATGATTGTTTTTGGTAAATTGCAGAGCTTATCTGTAAATGATTGTACAAACTCTACATTTGCTTATTCCAAAATGTTACATAACATTATTGAATAAAGACAAATATATATTTTTTATCCTTGTACGTTGATTTTAAGACCTGGATTCCAGGCTCGCAAAGTAGTAATAGAAGCCAACTTCATCCGATATCTTTGATTAAAATTTCATTGATACATTTACACTCATTCATTCTTGAACAACTTCAACATCATTATTTAAACTTACGCTGCCCTACTACAGCAAAAAGCAATTGTTATCTAAGTGATTTAAATCATATCTCCACATCAATATCATACTCAGTATTATTATTCCAATAATCTTCAAAATCCACAAAATACCTCGGAAATTAATAAAAATTCTCATAAAAATATCAGTTCTAGAAAATAAATAAGAATGTCATAGTTAACACCCCATATACACAAACCAATAAAATAGACATTCACACAGTTTCATTTCCAGCCGCAATGAAAACACCAACGTAATGTTTAAAACGACATTCCAATTTTATATTTCGCATTCAAAAATATCACTAAATTGAATCCCATTTTACAATAGACGCTTCTATTTGATAGATGAAAAATGGTGTATCGATATTTTTTGCGCGCCGTTGTCCACTCGTCGCTATATGTTTTGAAATTTATTCCGACACCAGCGCGAGGGTTCAATTAGAGCACAGAAGCGTTTAATCCGGATTTGCTTACCAACCAAAGGGACTTTTACAACAGATTTTTCTGTGTTTAACTTACTTTAAAAATGAGGCTCTTTATTCTATCGATATAAAATAACCTTTATAATAAAAACTTCTCATGCTCTTAGGTGTTACAATTTAATTAGCCCGTTGGGCTAAGTAACCAGGTGATTATTATAATGAGTTTTTCAATTCACGCAACCCGCATATTTCAATTTGAAAAACGCTATAACGGAACGGAATTTGTGCCCCCTACCTTATGAACAACATTTTCTTACATAATTGGCAACCTTTATCGCACCTTATTGAATCATCTAAATATGGGTAGTGGTAGCTATAAAATATACTGTACTGTATTAGTCCATATACGTCTCACTGGAAGGTGCGGACCTCCTCCATAATCGAGAGCAGGAGTGAGAGTGGTTCGGCCATATAGTCCACCGCGTTGGCCTAGTGCGATTTAGTGGACTTTACATACCCTAGAAATTCTTAAAAATCGCTATGGTATGCATGCTTCGTCAAGATGTTTTCCTTTACTGTTATAGTGCGTGGTGATTGACTATCAATACACACATAACTCCAATAAGTGTGCCCTGGGATTCAAACCCGCAACTATTATGAACATGTCGGCAGCTGTTCTATTTACCAGCATGCTAATACGCAATTAATTTATACTGATTTCTGCAAATTACAAAGCATTAGGCATTTCAAAATGTTTATCTAATCGAAATTCATATGCAGGTAATTAACTGTTTCTTTTGATTCGCTCTAGATGTTGTAAAACACAATGCAATCATTTAAAATAATTACATATTTTATATATAGAAACAGTAGGCTTATAATAAATTAACAAAACAATTAAGTACTACATTTTACTACGTCATAGGTAACATTCAGAAAATAAAAAAATATTAACCAATTTTTGTAGCCATCGCTTTATAATTCCAAGATATGACTGACTAACGTATTGCGCCTTATACACATGACGTATCAAAACTTGATGACGCGTCTCAACAAATAATAACGATCGAAAACTATCATAAAGCCAAAATCGTTCCACATGTTACGTAATAAACAACGCCCAATGATAAAATACAAAATACTCCAACATAATTGACTAGCAGCGTATTACTTTGATTTACAACCCTTTAAAATAAGTTTTATCCCGAGAGGGGCTCTCGCCGCAGCCCAATTTAAAACTTAACTTTTAGTTAAACTTCGCCATATCTTCGCGGGACTTAGATTATGCTATAATTGAAGTAGCAACGGAACCCTCGGAGTACCGCTTATATATTGTTATAGATGTTAAGAAATACTGTACTGTATCAGTCCATTTATATGTAATAATGAATTCCGTGGTGCTTTACAGCTGGCTTCTCCGGCTGTAAAAGTCTCTTTGTGAGGTTATTTACCTCTTTAGTTCAATGTTTTGTCACCCGCATTGCACGGAGGGAAGTGGACATTATTTATTTCCAACTCCTCCTATTAATTTAACTTTCTGATTAATTTCGTTGCGGGTTAAAGACAAGTTAGACATTCCCGGAGACTCGCCGAGCTTCAATGCTCGGTGTCATTACATTGCGTGCCACTGTTGATCCTGGCTTACAGGAGTTGCAGTGGCGCGTGTGAGGGCGGGACAGTCTCCTGTATCAGTCCATTTATATCCCACTGCAGGGCACGGGCCTCTTCTATAATTGAGACTTGAGAGTACGATTGAAAGTGGTTAAACCACACCACACAGGCCTAATGCGGGTTGGCGGACTTTACATATGTGTATTTATATAGAAATTCTTACAAATTCTCTATGGTTTGCCGATTGCCTCAAAATGTTTTCCTTCAATAAATACTGTAATATTATTAATGGTAAACTCTGCTTGTTGATTACCTTTTTACAGTAAATTACTGAACTGGTCAGGGCCTAGGCCCTGGGCAGGGCATATACTATATTTGGTAATTGAAGTCTATTCTAAAATGAATAGATATGGGACAGCTATTGTAATATTAGAAAAAATAAGTTTCCAATTTGATTTATCTGAATCTTGGTCGTCTATAATGCCAAATCAGTGTGAGTAATCATGTACCTACAAAATAGCTGATATCTTTTCAGTTTTAACTTCAAGTCTTTAATCTTTTCATAGATATGAAACAAAGGAGTCATTAAGATTTTTATAAAAACAAGACTGTATTTAAAATGGACTAGCGTATAAAACTTTCCCTAGTTTTTACAATTTATATTAAACTGCAAGTGGAAGTCGGTCATTCTAGTCCAAGTCATTCTATTACACGACAATTTACCTAACTTCCAGATTGAAGTAAGTATAGTTTGCTGGAATTAGTTTCACAAGTGTATTCTTTTATGTAAAATATGTTTATGAGCGGTCGTACCGCTTACCATTAGGCAAACAACATGCTCGTCTCGCCATTCATTGCAATAAAAAAACCCTCCTCCCTCCTAACTTTTGCTAGCATGCTTGCCAGACTTGGAAAATGGAACTGTAGAATTGTATTTATCGTTAATCGTATTTATCGTTAATCGTATTTATCGTTAATCACATTAACGCACTTGATATTATTATTTATCTCAGTGTTGATGTAATTTGGGGTTTTCCAAACTACTTTTATCAATGACGAGTAATTTACGTATTATATTGTTTATTGCAATGAATGGATGGTGGTGGACACGAGCATGCAACAGTAATGGTTTAAATAGTGATTGACTACAATGGAGAATACGGGTTCGGTTCCCACAGTCATATATTTCTTTTCATATGGTGAAAGAAAACATCGTGAGGAATCTTGCATACCGTAGTGATTTTTAAGAATTTTTATGGCACGTAAGTCTGCTTATCTTCACTAGACCAGCGTGGTGGACTATGTGTCCCAACCACTCTCAATTATACTCTCTATTATAGAGGAGGCCCGTGCCCTACAAAGTGTACTACTTTTAATGCAAATTATTATTCCCATTCGTGTTTCGTGTATCTGAAATATTCATATGAGACCGAATAGCTCTCTCTATGTGGAGAACCATAAATGAATCCTTGCAGATAAATCCATAGTCTGTTGCTTCATAGCAGACTTCTTAACAAATTACGCCACGGAGGATTTGACCCAAAGAAATAAGAAACTTAAGAATTAGGACTTCTATGGTCCTAATGTAATGTATAAAAATAACAGAACAATAATTTCAACAGAAGATTTGTTTTTAAATGAAACAATTTTAAACAATTCCATTTCCCTTACAAGTGTTGTAGAAATCCCTACGAATATAACTCCAAATTAAACAGTCGCGATTCTTCCCAGCGAGTCGAAGCGACCTTTATACTGACTTCAAATAAGTTTGGATTATTGTTGCTTTGTCTCGTTTTACACAGATTTTGCAAATATTACTTTTCAAGTACATGTATTTGGAATTATCTTAGAATAAGCAACATCCTACAGTTTTAAAGTCTCAGTGACTGCTTTAAAACATACGACATTTTTAAATAGACTATATACATCGTCCGGGGATCCGTAGGAGAACTAAAATAACCGATATAGCCCAGCAGATTAGCAAGTTGAAGTGGCAATGAGCAGGGTAAATAGCGCGGAGAACTGATGACCGATGGGGTAGCGGAAAGCGCAGCGTAGGACGTCCACCCATAAGGTGGTCAGACGACCTGGTAAAGGTCGCGGGACGTCGGTGGATGCAGGCTGCCTCCAACAGGTGTCTGTGGAAATCATTGGGGGAGGCCTATGTTCAGCAGTGGACTTCCTTTGGCTAATAGATGATGATGATGATGATATATACATCATGTAATCTTTCGAAATAAAAACATAGCGCGTGGCTCTTTGATGCTTAAACAATGTATATTCAAAAAACTTGTCGACGCATTGTTTCGTGAAACACAAACAAACAAATAAGTTCCTAAAAGCATTGGTACCAGACAGGTGGCTGGTAAAAAAATTGTATATGAAATATTTTTGCAAAACCCACAACAATCATGTCACGTTGATTCCATGTCAGTACGTGATACAATTTTTGTTGTTGTAATGAATGGCGAGACTAGCATGCCGTTCGCCTGATGATAATCGATACGATTGCTCATGAACAGTGGCAAAAGCAAACACTTCGAATTACAAAGCAATGCTTGGCATTTCACTGCGCTCGCCATCCTGAGACATAAGATGTTAAGACTTCTGGCTACAATATCCTTCAAATCGAAACAGAACAGTGCATTTAAACACATCGTCACGTAAAACAAAAAATATAATTTATATTTCATACTTTATTGTACACCATCAAAAAGCCAAAAAAATATAGGCTTAAATACACATTATCGGTACTACAATTGGCAGTCTAATCGCTAGTGGCAGTAAAACATAAATTTACCAAATAAAATCAGCCATAACTTTACACAATCAAATATCAATACTATAATAAAAATAAGGATATATTTGATGGCTATAAACGCTAACATCTTGCAAGCACTTATCAGATGAGAGCACTTCGGTCCGAACCTGACCCAAATAAAACACATCGCTATCTGCCGTCAGCGGCACGGATTTGTTGGCGGAGTAAAGAATTTACTGTTCACCCCTGTCCGCCGCAACCCTGTGCCACCGCCCTTACTATTACTGAACTACACAACACTTCTGAATAAAGATATTCAGGGTTTTATAGTCTTTTTGTTTTGTCCACTTGAAATTCTTATCGGCTGTAACTTTATTTGGTTGTGTTAACTTAACATATAAAGAGAAGGCTTATAACAAGCAGAAACCTTGTAATAACATTTATTTAACCTCACTTCAATTAATGTGTTTTAATACTTATATAAGCTCACGCCTTTTTAAGTCTTTTTAGGTAGTAGACAAAGGTACTACGTTACCTACGTTTCGCTTTGTATTTTCCCCCCACGGTGTAAAAAAGGAGGACAGCCTATCGCCATATTACGCAGAAATTCCTGACTTCTGGTGGATAATTAATAGAACAATCCAATATAATTTTGCCCTGGGATTCGATCCCGCGACCTAAGCGATCTAATCGTATCATAGTATAACTGCGCCACCAAGGCAGATAAAATAAGTTATAATATTTTTAACCATTCCTTTTGCAAGTTCTTTATCATACAATCGCTCTGGAAATTATGCAATTCGATTCTTACAGCGTAGTTTATAAAGTTTTACTGGAATAAGAAATTGAATTAAAAATATCGACCTACTTAAAGTGTATATCTCACCTGATCATCGCTTCCTATGAAGACTTCTGCATATGTTGAAAGGAAAATTTGGCAGTGGTGAAAATGAAAAATATTGGCAGTTATCATCATTCTGTGAATATTGAGTATTATTTGTCCCGTCCAAAAGAACATAATTATGCTGCATATCTGACTCCAGATTTTTCAACAAAAACCCACAGTCAAATATTATGAAGATTTTTGAGTGTAATAACCAATGTTTAATATTATTTACATCATGCAAATGAAGTTTTAGAGCGACGATCCGAGTCCAACCAGAACGTGTCAGGGCGTGTTTACAACGTCCGAGTGCGAACATTTAACAGCGTCGTTTGCCCGCACAACGCGACAACCAACTTTTGTTTGCCCTGTTGGAGCACACCTGAAAAACGTGAAAAAATAACGTAGAGTGTCTATACACAGCACGCGGCGGTACAGAAGCGTTAATCCGCGAGACGCCGCGCGCGTGTTCGATTGGTGAGCTTGTTTTGTGTGTCGTTTTTCACGGCCTCCTCTGTGGTTCGATGAGTGAGTCCCGGTAAAAGGAAAAGTCAAAATTGTTGTTTGCACGTCAAAATGTAATTTGCCTTAATATTTCAAAAATCAATTTATATGTAAAACTGATTTCGGTGAAAAACCGATACTGATAGGTATGATATAAAGGATAGGATTTATATTCTTTGTAATAAGCTTTTAATATTGTACTTTATTTTAATTAACAATCTGAAACGGACTATTAATTGGACAAAAACTAATGGTAAAAAAATACATTAATAAAAGACTTAACTAAAATTTAGGACCAAATAATCAACCTGCCTTGTATCCCAAATACACCTTGATACGTGTAAAGTGTGAAAGTAAACCTACTGTAGCGGTTTGCGTTGTCGCCGGGCAGTAATTCACTGGCGCCGTGACATGCTAGCCCCTGTGCTGGCTGAGTAATCACATTTCATGTCATCCTATTGTTGGCTGTTGGTTAGGCTCGGCACAAAAACATCGAGATTTAGCTGCCGTCCTGCTCGATATATGACTTTCGGTTATTGTAAACTGTAGAGCGCGGTGTTGGCGTAACAACTGCGCCGGCGAGGTGTCGGATTATTGAATATTTTATGTTTTGTTCACTTTTATGGATGTTGCAAGAACTTTGTCTATGAGTCTCGTTGGTACTGCATTTTATAAGATTTCGATGCAGAGGGTTTTGTAGAGGGGTAGAAGAAATCTTTTTTAAGTGGGAAAATATTTATATCGCACCTCGAAGATCATGATTATCTGTCGGTATAATTGACAACAACTTGAAAATCCTGACTACACTGGCTACTATTTTAATAAATTTCCCGTGTCAAATTAGTATTGGGCCATGAATTGTAATCGTATTTATCAAATATCACTGAAATACCATAACAGTGAATAATACCGAATCAAAAGTCGAATTACAATGTGATATCTAGTGTCACTGAAAGGAGCGCTAGGAATACCCATAAGCCTCAACAAAATTCGCAGAGTTTAACCCAAACCGGTTCAAAGTGATGGAGAAGGCTTTAAAATTTTGTCGGCACAAATCCGCTGCACACAAAAATCTTCAACAATAAATACATTTGCATATAAGTTGTATTTAATTTTCAGTACTTTTTCTATAAATCTCAAACGCAAAGGTGATATTTTAAAATTATGTTAACATTAATTTTTCGCAATCGATGTTTAAGTTCTGATTAAGATGTCCATCAAGCCGCAGTAGAGCAGCTTGGTGGACTATATGGTGTAATCCCTCTCAATCGTGCTCTCGATTGCAGAGGAGGCTTTTGCCCTGTAGTTTAATACATAGGATTATGCTCGTTTCATAGACAAATTCTGACGTAATTCTATCATGGATGATTAATTAACCTTAATATATTTTAATAAAGAGGCACTTGACTTTTTTGTAATTTTAGTAAGTTTTTTCATTACTTTATCTGATAAGTTACATAGATATTACAATTTATAACTAAGTTACTTTTTATTTTCTTTTTAATTATCCGCATACAGACTGATTCAAGTGTTTATAATATTAAATAGCGAATATAAAATTTAACAAATTGAGTTACAGATTGCGGTATCCAATAAGTGATGCAATAGCCAGATATTCGGGAACACCGTGATAGGACACAAACTCTTGGATTATCGCCAGTGGCCTGACGTGGATTTGTTACACGGTAGAAAATTCAGTGTAGCCCGCCTTAAACCTCGACTTAGAATACACGTTGCGGGAGAGATCGTTGCCTTACTAAATCCGAATTATTCCCTTTCACCTTATTAGGCAGATTAATTAATTTTTATTAATTATTAATTTATTCTAAAGGATTAATAAGCATTTCATTAATTAATATGTCACACTGCTTTAATAACTATTTTGTCTTTCTGTCAATGATATAAATGGTGATTCAAGTGTGTTGTAAAAAATAGAGTTAACGCAGGTTTAACTAGCCAGTGTGCTGGTAAACAATGTTCACTTATCACTAGTAGTAAATGTATACATTATATAATCTTACTGTTCTTCTTGTCTACATCGCACACTTGCATGGAATCGGCGCATCATCACACTTTCATCTAGTAATCTGATTAGAAGGCCTGTATCCGAAGAAGGTGACAGAGGCAAGACTAAGGTCTTCCAAAAAGCGCAGGTTTGATTTCATCGAAAACGATAGAAGAGCAAATTTTCTTACCGCCAAAGATGTTAAAAAAACGTTTAAAATTCTATTATACTAATACTAAAGAAGGCTATGGAACCGGACAGGATAAAGATGAATAGTAAGAAAAATTCAACCCAAAAAAACAATTTACCAATGATTCTCATGCTTATTGCGGTAATTACTTACCATGAAGTAGCACTTGATCAGACGCCACATATTTCATTAAAAAAAATTGTACAATGAAAGACGTCTCCACAGCCGTCCCTGTGCGTACATTCGGCATAGAGGCGCGCCTACACCGGGCACTGTCGGATTACGGCG
Source organism: Hyles euphorbiae (assembly GCA_023078785.2). NCBI lineage: Eukaryota > Metazoa > Arthropoda > Insecta > Lepidoptera > Sphingidae > Hyles > Hyles euphorbiae. The sequence continues at coordinate 8,383,111 of CM041046.1, forward strand.
CGCGACTCCGCCTCAAACGGAAACTTTTATCCTTTGCCGGTTTTATTCGCTGCAACTTACACTTACATCAAAAGTGACCTATTTGAGAAATTAACCAGGTTTTATGCTCTATACTATAGTGCCAACGGCGTGGAATGGTACGTAGATTACTTAAGTAGTTTTGAGTGTTTAAAATGTTATACAATATGTGTAGCTTTTTTTGGTGTATATTATTATAAAATACAGTGTATATTACTGCCTCGCTGGCGTACTACAGTACGGTTTTAAAGCTAAGGTCTAGGGTTCGAACCCTGGGTCGGGAAAAGTGACATTGGATTTTTCTATATCAGCCCGGAGTCAAGAATTTATGCCCGATATGGCGATAGGCTCACTCCTTATCAGATCATGAGACGAAACATATAAGGCAAAATGTGGTTATCCTGGTAGCACCACTACCTACCCATTCTGGGCAAAAGTCGTGGATTTAAGTATGTATTTATGTATTACAGACATTATAATTCAATATATTATACATTAACAAGACCCCATTTCAAATTAAGGTTATTAAACTTATATTTAAAAAAATAGAGAGACGAGTTCGATGCATTCCAGGCAAAATGGCAAGAGCTCACCCAAGACAGAGTTAAGTAAAGTAACACAGGAGAGGCCTTCGCCCAAAAGTGGGACACAATACACATTATAGGCTAGTATACAATATATTAAAAAAAATCTCCTTCTTTTATACTTAAACATCAGTGTTTTTACAAAATAAACTTTAATCCTATCAGGAAATATGTTATGACTTTTGTTGTTCATACAAACCATAAAAAATACAAAAAATCCTAGCACTTTTTTACAGTCAAGAAGTGTTTTCACTACAACACTATCACAAGCATCTAACACAACACGGTTACAAAAATGACACGTTATTTTAGATAATCAAAAAAAAAATAACCTTAAAATCTCAAAGGTACTTTTCTGCTCGACGTGAATGCAAAAGAACGTAATTTCTGCTGCGAAAGGGGTAAAAAGACTTTATAATACATGGGAAGGGTCATTACACGGCTTTTGAATTCACAGCACACGTGCAAAAGCAACATCTAAATGAAAGTATAAAGCGTGCGTACTAACCTCAGACTCGTATGGATATGAGCAACACTTGCAACTAGTGCTGTTACATATATCCTTAAAGTGGTTGATTAGCATTTTACCAAACATAAAAGCAAAGTTTCGCCTTATCCCGCGAAAATAAACTTTTCAGAATTAGAAATTGGATCAATAGAGCCAAGTACCGCGTAATTAAAAGCAAATAAAACTTATAATTGGCCTAAATCCAACATTGCTGCTACAATATTTTATGTCTGAGCCTTATAAAAACCGACAGTAGGGCAATGGCTGCTTGCGAAACAGCGAAGTGATACAAAAAAGTGGTAACATTAAAACACTCGTTACTAAAACATTACGAGACAATACATCTAGGTTATAAAGTGTCTCGATTTCTAACTCTGACTCATTAACATAACAATTGCAAAAGTTAAGTATCATTATAAACCGGTATTAAATCCTGCGAGAAAGATTACTCAATGTTTGCAAAACTCAAAGGATATTTATCTACCCTATAAATATACTGCTTTAGGATACAATGTTTTATCGTGTTATTTATAATATAATAATCTTTAGTTTTCATTTAGTTACGACACTTAGTTCAACAATGTTCATGTATTCTGATTGATTTGTTGTGATCCAATTGTAGATTAATTACGTAATGTTTCTGCTCTGTATGCTTAAAAATAATACATTTTTTACACCGAAGTATACACTTGTCAAAATAATTAGAACCTACTGTTATTTTATAATCAATAACACCAGCAAATTTATTAAAAATTGAGCTATACATTTGCATCTCAACCAAGGAAACCCTTCGATTTAATAAAATATTGACGCAGCCTGCTCAATCTGTCTCCGTCCGCGCTTCTGCTCGTGATAGCACCTAATGGCATAATTATAATAGTCAACAGCGTCTGCACCCTTAACATGGGTCTAGAAAAGGATCGCATACACTTACTTAGGTGTATGAAATTAAGAACAAATGAAATGAAAAAGTAAATTAAAATTGAGCCCATTTAGCTCTAGGTAGTCTGCCAATTCGCACTAGGCCAGCGTAGTGGCCTGACCGCTCTCGATCGCTCCATCTTTCTGTCGGTTATAAAGGAGATCTGTGCCCTGCAGTGGGACGTATATGGGCTGTAAAAACCAATTTTATTAAGTGTATTTTTTTAATATCCTCTTCTCTTATATTTTTAATGACTTATCGTCTCGGCCATAATTATGTGATGATCTAAGAAATAATTAAGGATACACAATGTATAAGCTTACGACACTAGCACACTAACGCCATCACACTGACCGAATTAAACCCAACAAAGCTATTTCTTCACATCGCTGCTCTTATTTCAGAAGACAATGGTACAGTTCCCATCAATTCATTCTCATCATGTAAAAATCTTTGCACTTATTATTTTTGTGTTCATTAATGGTTCATTAGCATTTGTTGAAGGTACATCATTATTGACAAGTTATGACATTATGTGTGAAATAACAGTGAGAGACCGCCTAAGGTAGGTACCGCCGCAATTTCTATTATCCCCCCCAAACAGCAGTGTAAATGCACTGTTGTATTTTGGTTTGAAGGATATTGTAGCCAGAGTAACTACTGGACATATTGAGACTTAAAAACTTATGTCTCAGGATGTGAATCGCAGTGAATGCAAAGCATTTATTTGTAGTTCAAGGTGTTGTTTGGTTTAGCTACTGTTAATGAGCAATCGTATCGCTTACCACCAGGTGAACGGCTTACTCGTCTCGTCATTCACTGGAATAAAATAAGTCAGTCAAAAAAGTAAACTAACTGTTAATAACTAACAGTGATTATAAAAATAAATTAATCTAGAACCCCAAGCGACTTTCCCTTACTATAAAACATGTGAAAGGTAAAGTCAGGGCGAGGCTAACAGCTCTCAAGCCCACATGCAACTTACACCTCGGCTCAAGTATGATTTAAAAAAGGTGAAAACACTGACGCCTTTGTAGGTAGAATAAGATCTAGTTTTATTCACCAGCCCGTGTTTTTATGTGTATCCTTATAAAATACTTTGTTGGTTAAAATAATTGTGACGTTTATAATAGACAATTATTTTCTTTTACAGTGCATGGTGTAAGAATTAATTAAGAAAGATACATATCGGGTATATGAAGAGTGCTACACAAAACGAGGCCGGGTGGTAGTTTTAGTGACTTCAAACACAATGTAACTGAAAGTTTCGCAAACAACCGTCACATTTTTTTTAAATATCCTCATGTTTGGTGGAAATCCATAGTTTCTGCTAAAATAATAATTTAAAGCCTCGCGTACCATAGCGTCTTTAAACATAAAAGGTTGTATACTATTATTAAAGAGAAACTATTATTTACCGGCCTAATACGACGATAGAAAAAAAATAACAAAAAAAATCGTTACAATTTTTTGCACAAAATTTAGTTGCATTGTGTCTGAAGTCACTATAACTACCACCCAGCTTCGTTTTCGGTAGCACTCTTGTTATACTCTGTATATGTTGGAAGTTTCGGTAAAACTTTAGTGTATCTGTCCAAGATATCAGAGTTGGGGGGGGAGGGGGAAGGCGTCCCATGTCCCCTGGTACCACTCCCATGAAAAGGTGACACACCATTCCCGAGAAAAACCAATTAATGTAACCTAACCTCAAAACACTTGTTGTCAGAACAAATTTACTTCTGCAACGTCTCCGGCTTATATATACACTCTAGGGGTGGTAACCAAAAGTCTACGTGAAGTCGGGGTGCCCTAAGTCGGTATAGTGAGACAAAGTCGACCTATTTTTCCCACAAAGTGGGTACACTAACTACCATCATCCTAATATGTGATTTGAGGTTAGAAAATATTTTCATTAATTTCTCGAAAATTATACACCACCTTTAAATAAGAGTGGTATTGTTGTAATCAGGGACTCAATCCCTACCACCTGTGATCACTTTCGCCGCTCTGTTTGTGGCCAAATAAACTAAAGTCTAAACTAAAGTTAGGTTACATTAATTGGTTTTTCTCTGGAATGGTGCGTCACCTTTTCATGGGAGTGGTACCAGGGGACATGGGACACCTTCCCCCTCCCCCCCCACTCCCTCCCAACTCTGATATCTTGGACAGATAAACTAAAGTCCATCCGAAGTTTCGTCAACACTCGCCACGTTCGGTAAGCAAGTTACTAAGCGCAGGGCTTAGCTTCTGGGGCTGATGAGGTTGCTGCTCGTCGCCAGCCAGTCATTTCGATCCTCCTTCTCAGTGAAGGTTATTTACATAAATATATGCACTGGGTGGGAGGAGCGTAAAGTATTCCGATGCAAGTGATACGCGCTCTCCAGTACCTACATAATATCTAATAGAGCATAACTGAAAGGAGAATACCCATTCATAGGATCGGTAAAAAATCGTTGATCTTGATACCGAAACTAGTTTAAATTCATTATAGCATGTTTTATGGTTTCTCCTTAAACGTTTTCTTGTTTCATCCACACTTTTTTTAGAAATAAAGTAAACATGATCACGTCTTACATTTTGTTCACAGAGCTGAAGACAAAAAAATATTTTATTTGACTTCAAGTTCATTTCTACAAGAACTTCGGGCCTGGGTCGCAATTAAATTTATATTTATTGATAAAAAAGTGGGTTTCATCGAGGCACTAAAATCTTCGCACCGATAATAAGTTTCAAAGTATCTGTGCTTTTCTTTTCTTCTTTATTGTCACTCGCATCGATTTTGAAAATACTTGCTTGTATTGTGACAGAACGTTTAATGAAAATCAAGGTAATATTTTTATCACTGGTATGCCGAAATCTATTAAATTCTGTTAATTTAATATTTATTTTAGCTCAATTTTCACGGTCATCTTTTTTAAACTCCAAATGTACTGAAAGGCCTATCCTTAGTTTTTAAATCAATGACGATGCCTTGCCACCTGATCGGACAAGAGACAAGTCAAGAATCTCATTCCTTTTACAGAACGTCACTTCATAAGAATAAACGAGAATATCTTGAACCCTTGAAGGTTTTAGTTGATGCTTGTTTCATTTTATAAAGATTCACTACTCTATCTGTCTAGAACACATGAATTTAAAATAATAAGAACCAGTCATATAGATATATATGTATATGTACTCACATTTTTTCTGAAAAATACTTGCGGCCAAAAATGCCTAAATCGTTTTTTTATTTGTCCTACGTATTTAATATTACAATTAAATTATGTAAACAATGTACTCCAGCTGAAACTAGATATCACAAAATAATATTTAAAAAAAAATATGGATTATATTTTTACTTTTATTATAATGTACAGATATTTTTCACTCTTTCACGCAAACACTACCGAATGGATTTTAATGAATGTTATAGAGGTAGGTGATATAACATATTTAATCAATGTAAAATAAAACATTCTCATTATAATGATTGCTTGTTTGTTCCGTCATATTATTTTATCCTTATCACGAGTACGAGACGGATTAATTAATACTTCTTAACAAACACACGGGACTTTATCTCTTTTTAAAACATTATATCTATTGTTTATAATATTTTATGAGTACAATCTCACTGTTACAGACCTGACTTTTGATTACAAATAATCACACGTCCATCACAGTCGATTGGCAAGATTTGGGCTTTAAAAAGTATATTCTATTCTATTCTCAAAAAGTACTCAAGATTCTGCTTTTTTTAAGTTCATAAAAAGAGCAAACGGAATGCCACGTTATACTAATAATATACTAATATGGCAACAAAAACATGTCGCCCCGTTCCATACAAAGGGAAAAGAAAGAACTTCACATTAGATTCCTTATCGGACAGATGGCTGCTATGAAGATTTTAATTACCAGCACTGTTAAACGATGGAAATAGTAAGGACTGTATTGCTACTCTACAATAATATTTTGAATCAACTATATTGCAAAATGAATAAAATATTTTAAACCAGAAAGAATTAAGCGACGCGAAGCCATATCTGCTTTAATAATCCTTTTGTTCAAGGTTAACAAATTACCATACAACAGCAAAAAGCACACATATCTTCAAGCACAAACCCATGGTGGCAAAACAAGTAAATAAAGTAGTTTGAGATTAGCGTCCAGAATTTATTAAGCAATTATTCTGCGTCCTAAGTAAAGCGGGCAAATGCGTTGTGTTCTAAACAAACGCTCAGCGATTTATGTTTGAAATTACCTTTTATAATGAGGGTGTCTCATTCTTGAACACTAGTGTAAATATGGCACTTACTCATTGTAGCTTTTAGAGTATTAAGCGAAAAGTGTGGTAGCAATAGTGAATCAATTAGTTATGAACTATCGTGGAATATTTCTTGTTTATATCATGCACAGTCATAGAGCTAAGTCAAATAACAAATAGAAGCAGTTTGCTCCAGATAAACTATTAACCGCTAACGTACGAGTAGGAATTTTTATCGCCTTTCGATTCAATTGCTCGTCACCGCGAATGCTGCATCACGCCTGGTTTAAAGGACCTATGATTGATTATATTGATTATGGCTTCTGTAAATGGATCACCTAATCGTTATCAATCTCAACCCTTTTCTTGCCCTGGATACTTTTTGGCATCTACATTCATATTCTCATCGATGTTGAACCATAATTGATATAAATCACTGTAAACAAACATTTAAAAGCCGTCCTTGGACAACATAAATCGATACCCTCAGGCATTGAGGTAGGGTGCCTCCACATTTACACCCTAATAATGCAAGGATTTTTTGTTTGGAATATTTTTACTCATAATCCCCGGTTTGGCAGTCTTTCTTTTTTGTCGCCTCCCTTTCAGCGCCCCTGTATGCGGATTTTGTTTTTATTTTATTCCCACCACATGCATAGAAATGCCTTGGTAATACTCATATAAATCACTCTATTTATATATATATATATAATATTACACAATACCGTACATCGTTGTAAGTAGACAAATGAGCACTGCACACCAAACACTCCGACGCGACGCTCCGAACAATATCAGCTAGTTGTCGATGTCACTAATTGCAAGTCGGAAAACATTATCGGCGGTATATCTCGAGATGAGAAACTTTTTTATGACGTTGTTGAATGTCATCGGGCAACTGAGCAGAATACTTGCGTCGTAACATACTGGAAACATGTCGGCGGGCAATACGTGCGGCCGCTTGTTGCTGACATCATTACTTTCCTATAGGCATCCGTTATGTGTCGGCGGGCTGCGTCGCAAGGCAGGCTTTGGTGTGTAGGGCGCCTTAAAAAAACGCCAGTAAAAAATACATGTGCCGAAATACATTTAATTAAAAATTAACGCCCGAATACCGCCATTCAAATAATAAGTTTCACTTAATTGCGCCTATACTATATACCTAGTGTCCCCATCGATTACGATTACCCTTTTAAGTCGCCTCATACGAGGTGCAGAGCAAACATATGAGAGATCTACCACCAGTCAAGTATATACTTGACTAGCTATAGGCTGAATTTGAAACCTAACCTAACCACTTACATAGATCACGACAAATGTGCTACCATGATAATGACAAGCGCTGAAGATACGAATATTTGATCATTAGCTGAATCTACTCGACTTTTCTATTAAGCTCTCCTATATTTCTCGTCATGTATTAACATTCTAGTCGTATTAGGGGACTGTTGCGCGACTTCAATTAGTATTGCAATAGCGCCTTTGATCGATTGATCGATCTTAGTCCATAGTTCATCTTTATATTACCTTTTAATAGAAGTAGTTTACGCTCATCTTGGTATTTTACTTTGTATTCCAAGGCAAGAAGAGAAAGTTGATGATGATCAAATTATTTTGCTAATATAGATTAAATTACAATTTAACTAACGACCCGTCCCAGTTTCGCCTGTAGCAAATGTTTTTGATCCCACTTTGCACCAAATACATGCTATTTTTCCTACTAAATACGATACTCTGTTTATGTATTATACGTATATGTATAATACCTTCATCTGGAATCACTCTATATATGTATTAAAAAAAAAAACAAATATGTACATAAGGACAGACATCGGGAAGCAATTTTATTAAGAATATTTAGTGCTTCTTACAAGTACCTATTAGTAGTAATAAAGTATGGATTTACTCACAATTCCTTGCGACAAAAACTAAATTTGAGACATAGCAGCTTAGAATACCGACTGAACTACAGAACTGTTACTTTACAATTAAATTAATTAATGGGTTATTTGGAAATGTCAAAATATTAATTAAGTAAGTAAATCAGCTGGGACAGTGCATGGGACGCCGCAGGGTTGAGATTCATTTTGATTACGAACAGGATTAGGGCATAAGATCCGTGGGACGCCGCGCACGACCGACCGCCCTTACTTAATCTCTGATTAAACTGCGCACCTCTAAGATACTAAATATTTCAAATTATTAATTGGATGTTTCCTGATACGTTTTATTATTTAAAACAGCGAGGATTAAATCCTAGCATCGGGGATCAATCCATGCATCGGGAAATAATAAGTTATTCCGGCTGCCATTAGATACATACATATATAAATTCACGCCTTTTTCCCAGAAGGGGCAGGTAGATGTGCAACCAGGACATCGACATTTTGCCTTGTATTTTCTGTCACATGTTGTGATGGGGGGCGAGCCTATCGCCATTAAATAAGACTAGCCATGAAAATAAATAAACTATTGCTTATTATGACCAACCATTAATAAACTGCTCTGATACTTCATACTTAATTTTGTCGCGGGTTAAAGACAAGTAAGAAATTCGCGGAGACTCGCCGAGCTTCTCCTCATGCTCGGTATCATAAAAATGCGTACCGCTGTTGAACCTGGCTAACAGGAGCTACAGGAGGCAAGACAGTCTCCAAAAAAATGCTTTGGTTCAAACCAATTTGTAAAATTTATAGACAATAATCACTGTATTGTAAACTGGTTTAAAAAAAAGCAACACAAGAGTTTCACGTTCTTGTGTAGTCAAAACCGCTTTCCGAACCGTTTGGTTAACTAAAGAAAATTACTGAAGCTAAATTATGTTTGCATTTTTATAAGTCTAATAAATTATTTTTATTTTAATTTTCACATGGGTGGTTCGTGTTATAGAGGGCCGTCCGGGTAAGTACACGGCTTTGTCTATTTTTGCAGTGTGTAAGCGCTATTGTGTTTCACTTTGAAGGACATTGTAGGCAGCGATTACTAAGCATTAAGAGGACTTAACACCTGATGTCTCGGTGTGAAGAACCTAGTGCAAAGCCATGCAGGTTTCTAATTCATAGGTTCTATGTAATGCTCCGATTTATAGACGTGGTTGGTTTTATTATCAGCACATGCTGAGCATGAGCCGTGTTGTGATACGCGCTGTTAAATTAGTACAATATAAGTTAATTTTAATTTAAGTACAGCTGTAAACCATTGCTTTTAGCACATAAAGGTTTTTTTTTTCTTTCATAATAAATATACTAACGGGACATCTTCGCGTCTACAATAAAATGTACTGTTATATCATTTTGCCGAACTAGTGTTCAAAGCGATTACTTAGTGCCCATTTACACAAAATTAAGCTCAACGATCGGTATCTCAATTTCGAAATAATAACTGAATGACTTTAGGCCATTTTGAAATACAATTGACCGAACAAAAAGGTTTTCTCTGTGGTCCTTATCTCGGGACATTTATTTATTTATTTATTTATTTATTTATTTATTAAATTAGTACGGTTGACACCAATTACACTAATTAATAACAATTTTAAAAATATTCTATATAAAATATTTAAACATAAAACAAAAACATTCAACTTACATCTAAATTCTAAACATAAAAAAAAAACAACTGTAGCTATACAAAAGAAAGAAAAAAAAAAAAATACTGTACACAATAAAATATCACATAGACAAACTCATACAACCATCACGCATTCGCTTCACAGTAGTGCAAACATTCCGACAGGATCACCTTCCATTCATCTGCGAATATATCACAGTGTGGTGCACTATTCAGGAGAGCATTGAGTGCGGTGAGAGTTCGCGGTATTGGCGACCTGGCACGAGCCACTGTACGACACGTAGGAACTGCGAACAACCTATGTTTGCGGCCGCGGCAGTAGTTATTGGGCACAAACAGTCTACATAATTCACCATTCAGATCGGGAGCATCAACCATACCCCGGAGAACCTTGCACATGATTGTTAATTGGTCTTTCCATCTTCTGACCTCTAAGGAATTATAACCAAGGCAACCCAGTAGATACTTAGTGGGATACATGAGCGGATAATATGTGTGCACGCGTTTATATAAGTATCTCAAAAAGGCCTTTTGGACCTTTCCGAGCAAAAGGGTATATGTGCTCTCATACGGATGCCAGACACAAGCACTCGTTTCAAGCTTGCTGCGAACTAATGCACTAAAAACTAATTTCACAACAGTTATATTGCGAAAATCATTCGAGGTGCGAAGTACAAAGCCCAAACGTTGATAAGACTCTTTGACTGTCGTTACAATATGGTCATGAAAAGTTAATTTATGGTCAAATGTGACACCGAGATCTTTTATTGTCGACACCCGCAGAATTGCGCTGGATCCAAGTTTATAATTAAATGCGATTGGGCATCGCATACGACCAAAAGTCATCTGGAAGCATTTTGAAGGGTTAAACTCTAATTTGTTGTCAATACTCCAGCGATAAATTGAGTCTATATCTTGCTGAAGTAAAAGGCAGTCTTTTTCCGATTTAATTTCTAGGAAAAGTTTGATGTCATCCGCATATAGCAAACATTTCGCATATTTCACTATTGAAGGCAGGTCGTTGACCATTAATATAAATAAAAGGGGTCCAAGTATTGATCCCTGACTAACTCCGGAACACGTGTGATAGGGCTGGGACTCATAAATACCGTGACGAACATATTGTTGGCGATCCCGTAGGTAGTCAGCGAATAACTTGAGGATGCTTGGAGATAAACCCAAAGCAGATAGCTTCTCCAGCAGCTTATCATCATTAACTCTATCAAACGCCTTCCGGAAGTCAAAGTAAAGTACATCTACTTGTATTCCATGATCAAGTCTGGATGAGATGTAGTCAGTTATAATGAGAAGATTAGTGTCGACCGATCTCTTCTTTCTAAAACCATGTTGCTCGTTACACAAGAATGGTTCAACTTGCTTATAGATTTTCGTATGAAGAATCTGTTCGAATATTTTAGCCAGGGTGGACAGTATAGCGATCGGGCGGTGTTCCTCAACACACGTGTTTTTGGAACTCTTTGGTATTGGGGTCACTCTTGAGGTTTTCCAATGAGATGGGTACTGACCCATGTGTAATGCTAGATTAAATATGTACTTTAGCGGTTCGATAAAGGCTGTTTCATTTGCTTTCAGAAGCCAGGGAGGAATGCTGTCAGGCCCTAACGAACTACTTGCTTTTAGTTTCGAATTCCCATTTCCACGTCATAAGAAGTAATTTCGGAAATGTCAACGCATCTGCTCCAGAAGAGCGGAGACTGCTTTATTTTAGCATGATCTAGTTTAGGAGCATCTTTGAGAAATACACTCGAAAAGAAGTCAGCAAAGGCTTCTGCAGTTTTAGCTCCGCTGACAATGTTGCCTTTGTATTCCAACTTAGATTCAAAGCCACCTTTGGACCGTAAACTAGATATATGGCGCCAAAACTGACGGGGATTGATCTTAATTTTATCTTCAACATTGGCTATATGAAACTCATAAGCGACAGCTATACGAGCTTTTAAGTCGGATCTCAAGTCAGAAAACAGTTGATAAGCGTCATGAGACTTAGTAAGTTTCCAGTTTCGATGGAGTTTTAACTTTAGTTTGATGTCATTTATAATATCACGAGTAAACCAAACTGGGTACCGGCTGTTGAGTGTACCTTTACGTCTTTTTTTGGGAATGCATGCGTCAAACATACCATGTAAGATATTATAAAAGTAGTCGACGCTTTGATTTGCATCTTTAATATGAAATAGGTCATCCCATGAAACTCCAGCAATCATATCATATAATGCCGTATAGTCCCCTTTCGTAAAATTCCAGTCTTTGCTAGAATTTATTGTGCTTGGTTCGATACGATCTGAATGGCGAACTGCGAAAATCTTAATGTTAATGTCAAGGGGTGGGTGATACGTATCAGGTGGCACTATTCCATCTGTTATTTCGACAGTTGACTCTAGTATGTGTGCACTCTCCCGCACCAATACGACATCCAATATTCCACCATGTGAATTAATTATGACATTTTTTTCAGATAAATTACAGTATGATAAAAAGTAACAATAATAGTTATTAATATTTAGTGAAGCACTATTTAAATTAAGGTCACCATAAATTACAACAATACCCTTTAGAGAACTAACGAAACTTTCAACTTTGCAGAACCAAGTCATATAGTCTTTATCAGTGGCAGTAGGTTTTATATAAACTACACACACATAAAAGGTCCGGCCGCACCATACATAACTCACCCATAGGTCCTCACCGCTTTCAGTTTCAAGGTGTTCTAGCCGGCAAAGCACAATAGGTGCGCGCGCAGCTAGTAGAACTCCGCCGCAGGGTGTACTCCTGTCTCGTCGCACAATACTCCAGTCTGGACACACAAGTTCTGAATCTGCTACAGACGTGTCTAAAAACGTCTCGGTCGCTGCAACAACGTCATGCTCAGACGCTGCAAGATTATTACGCCATGTGCGAAGCTTGGTTTTGAGACCTCGCACGTTTTGGTACAAAACTTGGATGTCAGTATTATTATTGCTCCCCATTTTCTTTACGAAAGGGCTGATTTTTGGAAGCTGTAGAACCGCCAGTGGCTTTATTAAAGGCGGAACTATTAGGTTTCCTATAGTTATAGTTAATCCAACCTTTTATCTTAGCGTTGATAGGCCATACATCGATAGAGAAGCATTTCTCATAGTAAGCTACCGGTATCCCAATTTTATATGACTTGTAGTTCCCTTTAGGATTTAATTCTTCTACGGTACATGATCCAAGTGGACATAGCTGCTTTAAATATTGTAAAATTTCATCACGATTGGAGGCCATATTCCAAAGATGTAAATATTTTACCGGCTCTACTGCTTTTAACGTAGTAACGGCAGGCCCAGCTACGCCGGATATTGAGGTGTGTCCTCGACTCCTTCGTTTCCTAACGACTGACCATTGGTTGTTTACCGTAGATTCGTTTTTTGGTCCAATTGATACATCTTTATATATTGAATCTACGTCTTCCTTCCTCTTTTCATTCGTTGCAGAGAGTGTAATGGGACCAGAATCATCCGGCATGGGTACTAATCGACGAGATTCGTTCACATGAGATGATATAATAGTCCCCTGTAATGGTTTTTTAATTGCGGATATAAGTAGAGGAGAATGGGACTCCATAGGTTTTTGAGAAAAATTACCTTCATATGCTTCAATTTTGGTATTGAGTTGGATTATTTGCTCACCATAGTTGTCCAGCTTCTTCTCATAAATATTAATTAGATTGACTGCATTTGCTAATTGATCTCTTAAGTTACACATCTCTGTTCTTAGATTTCGAATTTCAATGGCGAGTTCTTTGGGTTCATCACATATAAAAATTTCTTCTCGGCTCGACTTCTTCCGTATAGTTACATTCGGGTCTCGTAATTCTTTGGATACCCCGACAGGCGTGGAGCTATTATCACCACCTTTTTTTGTGGCGCAGCGACATTCTGGGCAATTCCACGATTTTTTATCATCATTGCCTGAGTTGTTTAAACCGGAACATAAAACATGGTAGGGCTTATTGCATTTTTTTACTACGCAACAAAGATAATCTTCTCCTTCAATAGGAAAACGGCATGCAGAACAAATCATGGCGAAAAGCAATAATTGTGAATTCAGATGTTATTAAGCGCAGTTATGTGATATTGGTAGTTATTCAGCGATTACAACTCGTAGCGCCCTCTGTGTTGTCAGAATTGCAAATGAGTTATCGGCAATAAGCAGTTTGGCGTAATAAGACACAAGGTGGCGTTAGCGCAGGCACATGCAGGGCAAGCAGAAAATGTTCCACAAAATAATAATAGATGGCAGCACCACTCGTATAATTCAAAATATTTTATAACGGCTTGATGTACAGGTATTCTAAGAATTCTTTTGTGAAATGTTTCTTTTTATCTTTGGGGTCACGTATGAAGGGATAATAACTTACTGGTGTCCTTCGGTACGATTTGATGTGCCCCCAGGCAAGTTAAACTAAGTTATCAAACTGTTTCGTCGCTGTAATTACAGTTTGAATTTCTTATTATCGGCACTAATTCACATTTAGATAACACTTGTGGTTATGAATTGGCACTAATTCAGTGAAGTGGTAAGGTTTTGAGACAGCTATAAGCACTTAACTTTAAAAAAACTATTTAAATCGATATGAACCAAAAAATCACTGTTTACATAAATAGCGCCACCTAGCGAAAAAAAAAGAGACATATGACACGAAGCTGAATTACAACTCGAAAACTCATCAAAAGCATGTCACATCATTGTAAAATATGTCAGTTGTCTGCATGAATTGTATGAGACCGCCTGTCCGGTTGATACACCTCATACATTTGCATAGAACTTGCACTGGTTTGTTATACATCACAGACAATTCGATATCTTTGTAAAATTGAATTTCTCAAACTATTGAAGTCTTTCAGACTTTCATCATTATCAATATAAAGTCCAGAATCTCAATTGATGACACAAGCAATCTTACACAAATATTTCCAAATCAAAATGTTTGAATCGGCATATCTCCAATGACCCACCGCAAGTTTTGATTAGATACTGTATTAACCCATATACGTCCCACTGAAGGGGATTGGCCTCCTCTACAATCGAGTCTATATAGTCCACCACCCTGGCCTAGTGCAGATTGGCAGACTTAACATAACATAGAAATTCCTAAAAATTCGCTATAGTATGCAAGATTTCCTCACGATATTTTCCTTAACCGTTAAAGTGCGTGGTGATTGACTATCAATACACACATAACTCCGAAAATTCAGAAGTAAGCCCTGTAATTTGAACCACCATGAGCATGTTGGCAGCCGCTTCTTATCCATTTTACCAACAGTCCACCACGCACTTGACTTTGACTTTAATTACCTAACTCCCAAAAAAGTAAAAAGCAATCGCAAAAAACATAAACAAGGTTATTACGTCATATTACTCCAGAAAAGTAAAAACGACAGTCACAAATGCAGAAATTATTGCTTAATTTCTGAACCAAAATAGCACACGCTGGCACCGTTTATTAGGGCAAGGAGAGTGAAACGAAGGCGAGCAGGCGTTAACGCGTTCCACCGCATGCTCCTTCACCACCGACAAGATGCAAACATAAGCCTTTGTAAGTACATAAGAGGTTTAGCTTTACGCGCCGCCCTAATTGCCAATCGCTCCTACGAACATGCGATCATCTCGCCGCGTTAGACGCACAAACTAGCCTTGATTAATCAACCTGAATTTTACATACATAACGCCTTTTTTCCCGAACGGGTAGGCAGAGGTGTCACCAGGACAGCCACGTTTCGCCTTGTGCATTCCACGTACGTTGGGATAGGGGGCGAGCCTATCGCCATATCAGGCACAAAATCCTGAATCCGCGCCCAGCCGATAATAATGAAAAAAAATAATCTAATATCCTTTGGCTGACCCAAGATACGAACTCGGTACCTCAGCCTTGTAATCGCACAGTAGTACAACTGCGCTACCGAGATATTTTTTCTTTTCTTATTCTCTTAGCCTTGCATTCTTGACAAAGTGTTCATGGCCATGTGTAGGCCAGTTGCTGAGCAGCCACTTTCGCATTGCATCTCTATTTAATTTATCTCATTTTAAAAAGCTTTAATTGCAAAATAAATTGAAAAGAATTTCACTATATATTTAAACCCATATGAAAGTTACCAATCCGCCCAGGTCAACGCAGTCGAATTAAGTACAAACTGTTTCATTAGATCAACCCATTGCCCAGCAGAAGAACATATATTTATGAGCTAGCAGTATCAAAACCTATAAAATAACAAATCCACATTTAAACCAGATATGAAATTCCCGTTTTGTCGCTATTATTCTTCGGACAAAGGGAAGCTCGGCTTTTGTAAGAATACTACAATAGTGACCCGATATTTTACCGTAGACTTGTCTTTGGAGTCAAAATTTTGATTCTGTTCTTAACAAACAAATATATTGTACATACATACATACATAAACTCACGCCTTTTTCCCAGAAGAGGTAGGCAGAGGTGCCAGGACACCCACATTTCGCCTTGTATGTTCCGACTTCCGTCCCACGATGTGATAGGTGGCGAGCCTATCGCCATATCGGGCACAAATTCCTGACTCTGGGCTGATAATGAATAGAAAAATCCAATATCACTTTGCCCAACCCGGGATTCGAACCCGAGACCTCAGCTTTGTAACCGTACCTTAGTACAACTACGCCACCGAGGCAGTCAAATATATTATGTATAAAGAATAGACAGCTATTATATGGAGATATTTTAATTATAACTAAATATTTTCCATATCTGTACACATAATAACGTATTACGTATACGAATGTAGATACAATTCAAAAGGAATCAGCCATTTGAGTTCAAATTGGACGAGTGGTTTGGCTTATCATATTTTTAATAGAAATTATACATTAACTGAAACGTCTGTGCGGTAAAGCAGAGAATGTGTAGTTATGAGCATCTTGTCACACTTCTATTATCGGCCTAATTCATAGACCATTCTAAAACCTATTTTTGCTATCGAATGTTTTGTTTTATTCGTTCAAAATGAATTCAAAAGTCGGTCAAAAGGGACAAAAAATTCTATAATTGAAATAGATTGTTTAACAATTTATGAATAAGATTTTAAGAATTTAGTATGTTCATAATATAATTCCTAAAAATTATATAAATTCTTACAATATACATATTACCTATGATATTAATCGGGTATTTTCAGGTGTAAAATATCCCAATCTCAACCGGATGTGGAAATAAAACACCTGTCCTGAAGAAACAATGGGTGCCATACAAACTGACCAATACCCGTTTAATCGTCGTTATTGCCATGACTTTATCATTGTAATAAATATATTTTTTATAAATCAGTTTGTAATTATACTCACTGCATAGATGACCTTAGAATCCATGTTTTTTTTTATTTCTGTGTTACCGCCCGTGCCGTCCTACTCCTAGTCACTATTATTAGAAGGGCGGGGAAGAGGGAAAATAATTGTTTTTAAATAAAGTAAAATAAATAGCTGTCTTGATTTGAAATGATTAAACATATTGCTTGAAAAATTATTCTTAATTCTTTTCATTACACGTACAAATTAGTTTTCGTAATATTCGACAAAATCGCATATTTGATTACTAATCAAACTTGTAAAAAACTTAAAGTAATACAAAAGTTATACATATATAATATATTAATGTGTGTAAATTGCTCAAATCAGCTTACGGATTTAAATCTCTCTTTTAAAACCAAATAATAATTAATCCCTAGCAATGTTCTTTATCATGACTTAATATAATTAATTGATTAACAACATATGTACTCACTCGCACGATCGCGTAACCTTTGCATATCAAATAATTTCAGACTTAATTAATCCTATAACAGATTAGATTGACCGAATTATATATAAAGGATGTTGACCACGAAAATTAAAAGATTAGTGAAAAATGAAGTCATTCATCGTATTGATTGCTTTAGCCGCTCTGGCTTTAAGCGAGGAGATCGATTCTCCTGCAGACAATACGGTGTTTGGCTACCACACGAGGTTCGGTATTCCTAAAGCCAATAAAATCAGGCTTTTGGAACAGCAGGCGCAAAATGATGATGCTGTCAACGGTCAAAGAATTGTCGGTGGTTCCGTCACTGATATTTCTCAGACTCCTTATCAGGTCAGTGAGTTACTACGACTAACTATTGCTGAGCATACCATTTCTCGGAATGGAATGGGTACATTATTCACGAATCATGTCAGACAAAAGTATATAATCAGATATTATGCTTCTCGTCACAACTATTTCACGTTCTATGTAATTACAATATGTATGAAATGATTTGTACTTCATAAAATGATACCACAATAATACAATACCAAAATACTTTAAATAAAAAATGTAATTTCACTGCACCATTTTATTGTCGTCATTTATCATTCATTTTTCGGATTTTTAGTTGTTTAATGTAGATGGGTCCACCTTTGACTAAGCAAACAATATAAATCAAATCATCATCAAATCATCAAAAATCATCTCTTGCTGGATCATATAAAATGTAAAAATAAAATATGATATTAACCGCGATTGTTCTATTTCAGGCCGGCCTCGTGATTCAAGTGATGTTCATTTTCCAATCGGTGTGTGGTGGATCCCTCATCTCAAACAACAGGGTGGTGACAGCTGCTCATTGCCAGTTCGACGGCAGTACCACGGCCCAGTCCATCACGGTTGCTCTGGGCACCAACACTTTGTTCACCGGCGGTACTCGTATCCGCGCCGCGAACATCGTCATGCACCCGCAGTGGAACCCGAGAACTGCTGCCAACGATATCGCTGTTATTAGTATCAGCGCTGTTTCCTTCAGCAGTAAGTCATTGTGGCTGTTTTGTTTTTAATAATAAATACAGCCAACAGTCATGTATATAGTTCCTACCCCAGATTAAAATCAATAAGTCTCATTGCACCTTTAGAATTGAAGAGACTTAACTAAATAAAATCTTATTTTTGGGAAACGTTCATTAAAGATTAGTAACATGAGAAATTTTGTACTTATGGAAGATATATCTATCAAGACCCATTTATACATATTTCTGCCTTTTATACGTCAATAGGTCCTTCTTTAATAACGGGTCTATATGTAATTTTGAGCCAAAATATGATTGAAAGTCAAAATCTAATATTTTTGAATTAGGTCACTTTAATTCTAAAAGTGCGTTATGTCGTGGGTATCAGAAACTACGAAAGACTTCTGGGTCTCACAAATATTTGTGGACCTCACAAATACATTTTGTCTCATCGCGGGGATCGAACCTGTTTTGCCTATCGTTTCACACCCAGAGTCTAACCAACTGTGCCTCGAAAATTTTATAATCTGAAATATTAGTTTTGAAATTACTGTCCACCGTTCTTGGTGTTGGCGTCCACATCATGTAAGGCATAGTATGGTTTGTCATAATCAAATCCATCGATTAATTTAACTTTGGACTATATGATCTTAAAATGCATTTGTTAAATATGTGAAATGTATAATATATGTACAGAAAAAGAGATTAAGCAATTTATTTGATTTGAGACAGTAAAAGACATAAACACCAATCCTAAAATCAACACACATTCCAATTATAAACCAAGTATTAGAAGAAAAAAAAACATTTTTATTGTAAATAACGCAGTGTTTACGTTTCAGATGTGATCCAGCCTATCGCACTACCGACCGGTAATGAAGTCAATAATAACTTTGTTGGTTGGAATGCCCTTGCCTCTGGCTTTGGACTTACTAGAGACGGTAAGTATAATATAGAAACGATGAGAAATAAGCTCAATTGGACACTAGAAAGAGCATTGTCACATGTACAAAGATAAATTAAAATTCCAACAAATGTTCTGTTGCACCATTTCCACCGATAATTGAGCACTATTATTACAAAGGTCCTGTTGATTTCATGACAACTTTTAAAACTCTGAATTTGTATTGTTTTTCATATAATACCTGATTTAATTTCTAGTATAACAAATTTATATGCATATTCCTATGAATTGAAAGTTTAATTCCAGTAATTAATTCAATAGCATTAATGTTATCATTTGCCATTTTTTCGTCATTACTAACTTAATTTAACATGCCCACTGATTAATATAAACCTCGTATGATAAAATTATTCCTTCCAAGTACCAAATTCACATAAATTTCAATTGTTATACCTTGGCTAATTTTGTTCGATGGATTCAAGGTGGCAACATTGCTGCGTCTCAGCGTTTGAGTTCTGTAACCCTGCCGGTGATCACCAACGCTGACTGCGCCGCTGTGTATGGCACATTCGTTCACAACTCCAACATCTGCACCAGCGGCGCTGGCGGCAGAGGAACATGCCAGGGTGACTCCGGTGGTCCTCTCGCGCCCTTGAGCAATGGAAGACGTGTTTTGGTAAAGAGACTTTTTTTGTCATTAATGAATAAAGTAACACATCGAAATGGAGCCACGCAGGAGTGGTAGATTATGGTCGAACCAATTTTAAACGTTTGATTCTTAAGGTCTGTGCCCTGCAGTGAAACATATAACATATATGAATAGATTAATATTATATTTTATAGGCTCATCAGAGTATCACACGGTATAAAAAAGCTAAGATTTACGGCCTAATTGCATCTTTGTCGCTTCATCAACTACGAGTACCTATCATTGTTTCTGCATACATTTTAAAAAGTGAATAATCTGTGCTGTTTCTGCTATAGCTTAGGTACTTGTCATCGAACGGAACCTTTATGTGACATATTTGATAGAAACCTTAAGACCAATAGGTCTACTCCCAGCTTCATTTGCATCTTTTAAGTTTTTCTTTCTGTTTCCTTCAAACCCATTGACACATTTTAATCAAGTAATCATAACTTTTATAGTCATTTTGTCTGTTGTTTCTTTGTATCCATCAAAGATTAGATCACGAATGTACACAGACTTTATATATAAGGAGGTTTTTAGCTTTATAATGGAAGCATCATAGAGGAATGAAAATTCACGAGCATGATAAAATTATTCTATTTACTGTATCAGCCCATATACGTCCTACTGCAAGGCAGTGGCCAACTCTACCGAGAGTACGATTAAGAGTAGTTAGGCCATACAGTCCACCATATTTGTTAATCTACAATCCATAAGTTTAAAAAATCTAGAACGTAATTATTTACGTACTGGAAGGTCCGTACCTAACCTAATCCCAGCCTATAATAATGTTTCCTAACCAACATACTGCGGGATCGGAAGATGGCACATCCTATTTGGAGACGAATACATCGAGTTGGTGCCCGAGATCGCCCTCGCTAGATAAGAACGTTCTTCTTTTTTTCTTTCTTTCTTCTTTCATTATTCTTTGTGAGGTCCGGGAGTTTCTTCAAAGTACTGATAGAGTAACGTGGAGTTTTTAATTTGGGAATCCAAGAATATATTAGGAAAAAAATAACTTGATGTGGCGAGAATTTTAAACCTCTCTACAATTTCCTGCATTATGACTTTAACTAAATATCCATAGACGTAAAGTATGAGGGAAAAGTTATTGTCGTTTAATTACTCAGGCAGGTTTTTTTTTGCGGCCACGCGTCTACCAGTAATATTGCGGTGAAGCGTCATCAGGCGCAGTAAATGCTTCGCGCAGAACCCAATGTAAATAAAACCACGAAGCATTTATTTATTCATTTAAGTTAAAAAAATAAATGTTTTACTATGAGGCCACAAAATGAAATAATTGAATTGTTTTTAATAATAATGATGTGGACAATTACACCTTTGAACATTTTGTTTCTGGTACCACATACATACCTATTATATTTTAAGACCGTTTTGAAGTAACTAGACCGATCCGATAGACTGGACTTATATATTATATAATATTAATAATTTTGCAAATAAGTCGATATAGAGTTATTAAACACCTTACCTTGTTACCTCAAAAGCATAACGCCTTGTATCTAAGCCTTGTATCCATGAAGTTGTTCTCCTATTTGAGGACACGCGAGAAGTTTGTTGCTACCAGAAGTGACTTGACCCTCTTCTCATTATGGCTAATAATAAAATATTATTTCAGATTGGTGTAACCTCATTCGGTGCTCAAGCCGGTTGCGCAGCTGGCCTCCCGCAGCGTACGCCAGAGTCACCTCCTACATATCTTGGATTCTCTCGATCTAAACTTAAATCTTAAAACATTAATAAATTATCAATTATGTTTACTCTCGTGTTTTGTTTGGTGAGTGAGATTGCTGGAAACTCAATATCCGTTTTCTTCTTCCATGCTTTATTCTTTTCTTTTCCCTCTGAAGCCGGTATACTAACGATTCTCTTATTGTTGATGTCCATAGGCAGTTATAATATACACTAATATTATAAAGAGGAAAGATTTATTTTTGTATGTAACGAATAAACTCAAAAAGTACTGGACCGATTTTAATAATTCTTTTTTCATTAGAAAGCTACATTATCACTGAGTAACATAGGCTATATTTAGTACTAGAATACTATAGAAATCTTTAGAAATTCCTATTAAAACCAACCGAAGGTGTAAAAAAATTCGCCATAAAATGTATTTCATCACATACGCTGCGAAGAGTATTAATGATAATATTTTAAATATGAATAATTCAAGAGGAAGGTTTATGTGTATAATACGTGCATATTATTGTAGAGAAATCTACATGCACCCGGGCAAAGCTGGGCCGGGCCCCTAGTAATTTATAATTGTGCAATTTGTTCTTTTGCCCGAAGTAAACATAAAAACATCATCGTATATTCAATTCTAGGAGTATATTGGAATGTATTTGAATTGAAAGGCAATTCATTTAATGTATCTTTTATAATATTTTAATTTAAAAAACTAATACGTTAATAGAAAATAATGTAATAATAAAAAATGAAACGAATAATGCTAAATTAGAAATAGTATACACAAGGTGTCCCAGAACTAAATAATAAACATTCATTAGAACATCGACGAAAAAACATGAACATAGATTTTAAATATATAGTCCTGATAATTTTCAAGTCACAGCCATTCAAGAACATTCAACAAAATCGGCCAGTAAAGATTACCATAAACACGAAATGCAGGCTATTTTATTCCATCTTTGTTCGCGTTATATGCTTCTAATTCTAAGCATTGTAGGACAAGAGACAAAATAACTGCTCCATCGCTCCAACAAAACGACATACACATAATAAGCAAATTGAATTGTGGAATCTGAAATAATCGTAAACGTCATAGTTAATCATTTTAAATCCTCCTTATTATTTAGATTTAGATATTATGTTCACTTAATGGATTTTCCAGATGTATAATTTTACACGTACAATTTTTATACAATTGATTCATTAAATATCCACTGAAACAGAGTTAGTTATTAAAGAATGTTTAATTTTATTGAAGTCAAGAGGATAATACTGATTGACGCATGCTGAAAATTATTCAAATGCACACATAATAGTTTAATTATTTCCGTTGCAAAATATCCAAATTAATAGCCAAATCATACTCAACATCAACATACGGACGATCGCCGGTCGTTTTTATACACAGTGGCGTGCGCGCGTCCGCTTGTGTATGCGTGTGTATGTGTGTGATATCTTAGATAGTTTATGAATGGATTTATAAAGGTTGCGCATATTGTCTAATTACATATTTTTTTAATATTGAGAGCATAAAAATGATAGAACCTACCAATTTATAGATTTTTTATTTATTTTCCTAAATGACTACATTCATGATTTTAAACCACCTGTTAAATTTTGTATACTCTAAGGAAACTAACCCTCTATGACTACATATATTTTTACAGAATATCCCTGTTTATACCTACTTTAATCAAAAGAATGGATCATTTACATTCACACTAATAGTTCTAACGCTTAATAAGACACGCAGTCTCAATTTGTGTATCTACGAGTTTCTCACAAAACCTTGACAAATATATTTCGGTGTAACAAATTATCTTTTTGTAGATATGGAATACATGTTTGTGCTTTGTTTTAAAGCCAGTTTTTTAGCCAACTTCAGCTTGGATATCAAAAACAAGAAAGATAGAAATCAGTAAAGAATGGAGAATGAGGAATGGCGTAATCATAAGAAGGACTATGAGCTGCCGTGACAGATAAGCTGATAACAGATTGATCAAGCATCTTCTAAAATTTCACACCAATGTAATAAAAAATAATACCATCTTACGTGGATAAACAGTTCTCTATCTCGCGACAAAAAAAAAACAGTGTTTACAAACAATAATGCTCCAACATGATTAAATTGAAAAGTATTCAGTGTGTTCCACATCTCCTCGCTCGCTCGCCCCTCTTATATCGTAATGATAAATATGTTTGATAATATAACTCTATAATTACTATATATTATATATCTATCATCGACATACAGCCATTTTTGCACTAATGAAATTATGATGACGCAATTAAAACATATCTATAACGGATTTGATGAGGAATCCGGTAATTCTTATGCGCCTAGAGCTTTTGCGATCCTTTGGCGATGTGAATTGTCAATTTTGATTTCACTATATTCAAAATGAATTTTGGATTAAATAAAAAATAATTATAAGTCATTTATAAATTATCGAAATATTTGACGGTACGGTAAATAAATTCCAAAACTACAAAATAAATGGCATTTTATAAGACTTGTAAAAGTCTTTATTGCTCATAATTTCGTCCCCCACTTAGCTAGAGTGGAAGATCGACGAAAAATATTTCTAACTTCTCATAATCATTTTGCTATTGAATGGATTTACAAATTATGTGACTTATTTAGTAAAATAATGGTAGAATAACTAAATAACAAGATAGATTGTTTTTGTGCGTACATTTTTATTTACAAGTTTATTGAGTAACAAACTAAATTTCAATAAAACATTAGGCTTTTTCGCAGGCCCATTACAATTTTCTACGGAATCGAGTAAAATTAAAAAAATAAAAAAATCAAAAGTAACTTTCACAATCGTTACCAAAATATAATTGATGTTTTAATTAGTCCATATCAGATTTTCATTGATAAATTTACTTTAGCGACTGATTAGATTAAGGTTTGTATATAACTGAATTCTTCGGTGGGTATCACTAAATTATCCATGATGAAGGGGACAGTAGCAATAGTTTTGTTCGTCGTTGCGACTGCGTACGCTAAGGTCGCAGTGTTTGAGAGCCCCGTGACCGGCTACCATGACAATTATGGTGTCCCCAAGGCCGAAAGCATCAGGCAGTTTGAGGAACAGCTAGCGCAAGAAGAAGCCAGCGGCCAGCGTATTGTCGGTGGCATGGTCACTGACATCACGGCTGTTCCTTTCCAGGTGAGTGATATGATGTAGTACGTATGTATGTGGTCATGACTACTCTTTTTTTACACTGACCCCGCATAATGACAAAACTGCGCCTGATGGTAAGCGCAAATGCCGTCCAGGCCTGGTATAATGGCATCATTCCATACCCATATGTATTCATGTAAAATACTCCTAAAATACATAGTGTATTTTAATTTGACAGCCTCCGTGGCGCAGTTGGTTAGACGTTGCCTGTGAAACGAGAGGCCGCGGGTTCGATCCCCGCACCGAGAGAAATGTTTGTGCGGCCCACAGATATTTCTTCCGGGTCTGGGTGTTTGTGAGACCGAAAAGTCTCTCGTAGTTCCTGATACCCACGACACAAGACTCGATCTTAGTGTGGGGTCAGGACTATGTATGTGACTGTTGGGTGTTATTTATTTATTTATTTTTATTTATTTAATTCCTATCGGAATTAGATATCCAACAAATACACTTACATCTTAGTAGCAGTTTCTTTCTGTAATGGTATAAAGACAAAAGTCGTACAAATAAATGTACATATTTTCTGTGCCACTAAAAGCATCTTCAATTGTTAGTCTTTTGTCCAACATAAAATGGTTTACAACAGACCAAATAATCATAATTGGATCATCCGTTAATGATTTGCAATTCTACACATTTACTTTTAGGTTTACCGATACACACAATAAACTTACAACACCCTTTTTTGTGACATGTGTTAAAATCTACCCAATTTACCTACCCATGATTCTACCAATAATTTTCCAAACATCACAATGGTGCTCATAGTTAGTTATCTTAATTTTATACTAGGACAGTGTGGCACTTCAAAAGTTCAAAAATCAGTATGATCATACAAAATAAATAAGAAAGGGGAGTAAGAAATATATTTACTAAAATATCCAGCGTTTAACAATAATATTTAATCTTTTTAATGTATAAACTGCTGACGCCAGTGGTAGTCATTGATATTATTCATTTCTATTATATTGATAGCATCAATTACATAACACCCGCTGACACCAACGTAATTATTGAGATACTATCGAGATATAAAAGTATCGATTGACTTATCATTTTCATCAAACACGTGAGAAAAGCCACGAAAATAATTGTATCTGTTTTTCAAATCTCCATGACATAGGATAATCGTTAGTAAAAAGATTTAATACTTAATAATCAGCGATAATAAAAAGAAAAATAGGTATTTTGCCGATAAATTATATCATATATGAATCAACTTATAATCTTAATATCAATTTTCCGTTTCAATGACATACGAAGATATTAAATAGCACCTGCGGCATAATCAAAGCCCTTGTTATAAATATTTATCGTTAAAATTTTTAACAAATCAGATCATGATATCATAATATTAAATCATCAGATATTTCATTCAATTATTAGTTTTTTATCTTATTATTACAAAGAAATAAAATTTAAACAATAATTAACCACAATTCTTTACTGCGCCTGAATAAAAAAATATTAATTCTCATATCATATAAGCTCACGACTGTATCTTGGAAAGGATAGGCAGATCTGGTACTAATTCCATCCACAATTCGATAGATATAATTCATCATTTCATGAACTTGCTTCACGTAGAAGAATATAATGTTACTGTCCTTTTATTTCCGACTAATAAAAACGTGTAAGCAATATCGTGTCAATGTTATACCTATATAACAGGAATTAGAAGAGTTTATAGAACAGGTTGCATGCCTTTAGAATTTAGACAATACGGAGAATAAACTACAAGGTTTGCTACATGCTACATGCAAGTTTCAATAATAACACCCAACAGTCACATACCGTTACATACTCCTGACCCCACACTAAAATCGAGTCTTATGTCGTGGGCATCAGGAACTACGAAAGACTTTTTTGGTCTTACGTACACCCGAACCCGAAAGAAATATGTGAAGGCCGCAATTTTTTTTTTTGAGACACAAACACAGTTTTGTACTTATGAACATAAAAATGAACTAACTAAAATAAGTAAACAAAACAAATAAGGACGAATAATTTTATATCCTGTTCAGCCATAGAAACAAAGGACGGTGAAGGAATATAACGAATTTTGAGGTCTTAATTTAAATATAATATTGTATAGATACAGGGAATATCCAGAATGCACCCAAAAGCGATGTCGGGTGGTAGTTTTAGTGACTTCAGACACAATACAATTTTTTTTCTAAAAAAATCGTCTGTTTTTTTTAATTTGTTCCTATTTTCGTATTTGGGTGGTAAACACATGTTTTTCTTTTTAATAATAGTGTACACCTTTTTATTTTTAAAGACTTTTGAGAACTGATAATTATAATTTTTGCAAAATTGACCACCCAAACTCTACGATATTTAAAAATCACAAAAAAATACGCGTTTCTTTGCGATAGCACACTTGATACACCCTGCATATCTCAATCTCGGACTATAGCTAGCTTAAAAATTTGTTATTAAACCATAATCCTACTATTCCCAGGCCGGTCTCATCATCACCCTTACTGACGGTCGCCAGTCAGTTTGCGGCGGTACCTTGTTCGCCACCACCCGCATAGTCACCGCCGCTCACTGCCAGTTCGACGGCATCAACACTGCCCGTATCTTCAACGTTGTGCTCGGATCCAACACGCTGTTCAGCGGCGGCACCAGGTTCCAAGCTTCCAGTATTGTAACCCACCCGCAGTGGAACCACCGTACCACCGCTAACGATATCGCTGTACTGCGCTTCAATGCAATTTCCTTCAACAGTAAGTCCGGGTGTACTGATTACGGAATAGAATCTATGAAGAATCACTTATGTTCTTTTCAGACAAATCTATAATCAGGATCCTTGTAAATTATTTAGAAGAAAGGTTTAAATTTCCTTAATTTTACTTTCCTAACCTTATCCTACCTTTTCACTCTTATATGGAGTCAGGGCAGTATGACATTTTAGCCGCGTTGCAAAATGTTTAGGCTTTCTTCAAGAAGTTGGCGGTGCGCGCCCTTGATTTGAATCAGCAATCTTCAGTCTGGTAGTCTAATTCTTACCTTACAAACATAAAATCACGCCTTTTTACCAAACAGGGTAGACAGAGGTGCTACCAGGACACCCACTTTTCGCTTTGTGTGTTTCGTCCCATGATGGGACAGGATTCGAACCAATCGCCATACCAGGCACAAAT
The DNA here is from genome assembly GCA_023078785.2 of Hyles euphorbiae. Taxonomy (NCBI): domain Eukaryota; kingdom Metazoa; phylum Arthropoda; class Insecta; order Lepidoptera; family Sphingidae; genus Hyles; species Hyles euphorbiae. Next base: position 8,411,410 of record CM041046.1, read on the forward strand.
TTCTGAATCCGGGCTGATGATGAATAGAAAAGTCCAATATCACTTTGGCCGACCCGGGATTCGAACCCGAGATCTCGGCTTTGCAATCATACTGCAGTACAACTGCGCCACTCAGGCAATATTCCTACCTTATATACGATTTAATATTCATAATAGTCAAGTTATATCAATAAACAAGGAAAATACTTATTTCTTTACTTGTTTCAGTTCGTGTCCAGCCTGTGGATCTTCCCAACTCTTCCGAGGCCAGCAACAACTTTGTCGGCTCGGTGGCTGTCGCTTCTGGATTTGGCTTCACTCATGACGGTAAGTTATAAAAGTTCATACCCTACAAAGATTTATATAAAAAATGTGGAGAAATATCGATGTTTGTTACATTTGGGACAAAATGTACGAAGCAGACTATTATGAAACAATATATTCTTATATTCCGGAATAGCGTGTTATAAGTTATGAATAATACATATTTTTATTAAATTGTTTTGTTATAATGCTAAGAAAGTAATAGTAGCGTAAGTCGGTTGAAATATGTGTGATAATTATCAATGATTATTGTGCTTAGACCGTTAGTTTGGTTAGAGTGAATTTTAACATAAAAAATTAACAATTAATTATTTTATAAAGAAAAGTTAATACAGTTCAATCACTTCTCGTATTTATGGGGGTGGGTATCAAACACTACGAGACTGGATGCTGTTAACTTAACAAACATTTTAATTTCAGGCGCCGGCATCAGCACGAACCAAAGACTCAGCTCAGTGAACCTCCCAGTGGTCGCCAACACGCAGTGCTCGGCTGCGTTCGGCTCAAGCGTGGTCCACAACACCCAGGTGTGCACCAGCGGACAAGGCGGACGCAACATCTGCAACGGTGACTCCGGCGGCCCTCTGATCGTCCGCAACGGAAACAGGCGAGTTCTGGTAAGTATTGAAGAGTATGCATATCAAGTCATATAGAAAATGTAGTAGGTACTAAAACCTTTGTTAGAAATAGAGTAGTATTGTACCGCAAGTTGATCTTCTGTTTCTGTCACTCTTACAAAGTCACGTTATCTTCCCTCTAGCCCTACTGATATCCCCCGTTCTTGATATTCACGCATAAAGTTTGTTCCCGATGCCATTTATTTAAAATCATCAATACATTTGAGTTTCAAAAAGATAACTGTAAAAAATCGCGTTAAAATAATAGATGTCGTGTTATGAGGCTAAGCGGTAGTAAAATATATTACTTTCATCTTGAATCAACATTCTGTCATAATACAAGCAAGCATTTTAGAAATCGTTGCGAGCAACGACTTATTTCAGTAATACTCCACTAGAGATGTACTGGAGCGCACGCACCACTTACGTCGGAACACTTTAGGCGCTTTCCGCCCTGTTCATATACTTATGTCAAATCCCGATGTCCACCAAATTATCAATGCCTCAATAGTGAAATTCTTAAGATTTCCGCTTTTCTGGAGACATTTTTAATCTTTAAACACTAATATAGATCCTGAAAAATGTTCCGAACGTTTATTTGTACTTTGAATAGTTCCCATAGCGTAGCATAGAAAGCGTCTAGTGCAAAATCAACAGATCTAACTTTAGACAAGCTCAATAAATCTTTTGCCTCAACTCCGCTGAGTACAAAGTCCGTAATAAGTAAGCGTCTTAAGTTTCAAGTGTGATAAAAAATGTGAAATTGTTTTATACTTTGTTAAACGGAATTTCCAATGCGTCTTAGTTTTGTCGTCACTACACAAAGTAACATTTTAAATGTGTGCCGGTATTTGTGTGATTTCATATTCATTTATTAAATGCTTCATAATATATGTACATACCTAGTGGTCGGGCCCGGCTCTGCCCGGGTGCAGATACACGTTTCAAAATGACGGTCAAAATGTTAAATTCCGACTATCAATTTAAAATATCGACCAATCGGACCACGAACAACGAATAAAATTTCCTCGTATTTGCTAGAAATGTCACTAATGTTTCCCTCCTGTAAGTCATAGCGTGATGATACATAGCCTATAGGATTCCTCAATGTATTATCCAACACTGAAAGAATTTTTCAAATCGGACTAGTGGTTTCTGAGATTAGCGCGGTCAAACCAACAAACTCTTCAGCTTTATAATATTAGTATAGATTTGTATCAAGTTGGACTGAGGCATTCTCTGCCAGTCAACCTTTGAGTGGTGCAGAATGATAGCTCTATATCCTGCCAGTCTTCCTACATAGCATCATTCAAGTGACTTAATGTCTTCAGTACAACAAAGGGATTCCGTTTTATTTCCATTTGTATTACTTGTGAAGTAAAAAATAGAATGCATCTGGAATCGTTGCCATAATTGGCATAAATAATTATTAATTCAAATACTCATATTGCTGTTTACTTCATCATAATTTAACACATTAACCGCCAAGCTAATTTGACCCATATGTTCAATTTAGGCCGTTTGGTATATAAATAGTATATGTTCTGGTATGTATGTACACATTTTTTTTTAAATTATATGCTTATTTTAGAAATTATAAAGGTTTTTTGTTTGCGGTCACGGGTGACCCCCATGGCGCTGAGAGAGGGGGGGATGGTGCCGGTCACCGGTGACCCCCACGGCGGTTAATGTGTTAAGGGTGTGCAAACTTAAGCAAATACCGCAATGTTCACAGATTTTTTAAGGTTTTTTTCAATCCTCACTACGCATATAAAAACACAGACCTTATATTTATTATTTTCAATGTATTTGAACAAACATGTGGATATTTAATTTTGTGTATTCGGAGCATATTATCAACATATTCAAGTCAGTGTTCAATTAACTTTTTTGCTTCAATCATTTTGTGTGTGTAATTTTTTATTTATTTTTCTGTATTATTTTCAGGTTGGTATCATCTCATACGGCGCGTTACAAGGCTGCATGGCTGGTTTCCCTGCGGTTTCCACCCGCGTCGGAAGCTACGTGTCCTGGATCCTTGCTCAATAAATCAATTAAAAATACCTACGCCTTTAACAACTTCTGTTTTATTTTTATTCAAGAAATAGCATGAAAGATTTCTTCATTCCTTTCCTTTACCTTTTTCTAGCACCAACACAATATGTTATAGAAATATATCGAGATATATTTGTTATATCCTGGGCATATCACTCTTTTTTACACTGAACCCAATCATCTTCAGGGCATTCTGGATAGTGGAGTGATAGCACGTCTACTAAAAATTACAATGTGTCAGGTACCATAAATAAAGTTTGCAATTAGATTCAGGCCCCTTCCAATCACTAATCTCATCATATATAAGTTAGTAGTAGACATCTACAGCTGAAGAAGAAAAACAAAAATCTATGTAACTCATTTTTTTTATTTTGTATGAGTATATTACCATACCATAAACCAAAGGTTAAGTATGCGATCGAAGTGCATCCAATTGTTAATAGTGGATCAATGAACAAAATAATTTATGCGTGCGGGTTGGTATTGTTCAGTTTTGTGTTGTTGCTTTGACTAATTTAGCGCCGTTTACAGCTCATATACTTCACTGGTATATGAATAAAGGAACAAATAGAAAAAAGTAATATTTTAAATAGGAGAATAAAATACTTAAGTACTCAGTTGTCGGCACCATGCATTATTTGCAGAAATTAAATCCATGTACACTTAAATTACAAAACAGTACAGGACATTTAACTGCGCTCGTGATCTTGAGACATAAGATGTTATTGTTAAGTCTCAATATGTCCAATAGTGACTCTGGCTACAAAGTTCTTCAATCCGAAACACAACAGTGCATGTACACTGCTGTTTAAGAGACCTACTACCAGTAAACACTGTATTACAAAACAAAATAAAACAAAAATTCAATAGAACAAGCTTCGTAATCAAAAACGTTACATCCGTATACCCGTGAGCAATAACAGCGGGAAGACAGGCGTGACAATTTACGAACAGCTCACTCCTTTGCGCGCATATGAATGGAAATGCGGAGGTATGAGTGCAAGTGTGAACTTGTAACTGGGTCACGAAGGCATCTAAAGCGTGCCTGAAGGGACCGCGCCACAGCTAGCGACGCGAGAAAACTTATTCTGCTCTGTTATGTGTTTAGTAGCATTTTTGTTCACTGAGGGTTTTCCACTCCGTATCACATCTGGTTCTAAGCTATCAAGGGAGTATTATTGTTGCATTTTTATGTGTGAAGTATGCACTTAAGTTTCGATTAATAGTGGGTAAAGTCATTGCAATATGTTTCAGTTGTGCTTACTCTATACCTACCTGGATTCCGATTACATCTAATGTAATTTATATTAATAATTTATATTATGATTTATGATAAAATTACTTATGGCTAAACACATGCATGCCAAATAGATCTTTCCCCTATGTACCTACAATTTTTTTAAGGAAAACGAATACCTATATTCGATACCACCAATTACTATGATTAAGTCCACCAATGCCCGTTAGAGTACCTAACATTTGATTTAAAAAAAAATCAATTTTCAGTCATGGATAGACTTACGATTTTTCTTTCAGCATTCAACCTATCATGTACTTACACCACTATATTATTTATAAGTTGACTTAGTAATATAAACAAAATTATAAGTTACTCAATAACTTAGCCCACACCCAGAACAGCACGTGCACTCCCAAGTAATGTTAGAAGCGACCTCAAGTTAGTGCGTACATTATAAATGGCACTAAAAGCGACTGCACTTAGCGACAGACTCTAAATGCCATCACCGCATGTATTCCTGCCCTAATTAACGAATAATATTTACTCCAAATAAACTGTTATGCTATTGGAGCAGTTGAGAAAACATGCGCGGCAAACAACAATGATAAATATAATGCCTGTTGCTCTGTCTATGAGCATTTGGGATTATTCCTAATGGTATAGAAAAATAATAACGTTATACCTTAGAAATCAGAAATTAAAAAAAAAAAATTATTTTGTTACACCAAACACAAAAAATTGCATAAAAGAACATTGGTAAAATCATTGTTAATGCAATTCTTAAGCGTCTATAAATTTCATGTATAAAAATGTTAATAATTAATTATCTACGTAATTTTGGTGCCTAGCTCACGGCGTACCTAAGCCTGAATTACGAAAACACATTTTTCGTAAAACTCTATTGATATTTGCTTTATTTTTATTGGAGAAGCGTTATGTCGTTTCAGTGTTGCCATTTTTAAAATATAAGCTTGACTGGCTTTATTGCATTATCTTTCTCAGATAATTAATGTAAAAAAATAGTGCAGAGAAGTGAGAACAGCAAAATAATCACTGATTAATTAATTAAGTAATAACAATTTGTTTCTGTCGCCCGAAAGCGCTATTGTGCAAATAATAATATATAGTTGTCCCCTGTTTCCTTTTTATTACATTGCGCATGATATTACTATTAGATTAATAAAATAAATAAGTACTTGATATTTAAATTGCGTGTAAAATATATTTTTTTACTTTTATTTGTGCGTCATAACTTTGCCTCACGCCAATATAAATGCAACAAAATAACATTAACTACCCACAGAGTTTGATAAGATGTAGAAAATCTGCAAAACTTTATAGTGGAATATCTTTTTTCCTAGGCTTGCTACAATAGTAAATTTTAAGAAATAATTGTTAAGAAATTCGAAATCTATATTTTAAAATATTTTTCATCTTTAGACACACAAAAAAAATTACAACAAAAAAATGTATGGAGGATTATCATTGTTCTTTCATGAAAATTTATCTGTACCCTGCACAAATATGAATAGCAAAATGCATCTTTTGTTACATTACAGTCAATCGTGATTACAGGTACATGAGCACATATTCAGGAACACGTAATTAAAATACAACACTAATTAAAGCGAAAAAACGTTACTAGGAGACTTGGATACTATCTCATTACGTAGATGCTATCCAGATGCCGAGCCTATTGAAGTGTCATAACACGCCCTCGGACGCTAAAGGAAACTAAAGAGTGAAAAAAGTTGAAAATCTTTGGCCAACGAACTCTCGCTTTGAACCACCAAAAATTAGGCAAACATGTGAAACTAGTTCTTATGTCAAAGAGTCACAGCTCTTTGAAAGCTCTTTGCAACTACTTTTCATGCTGCTGTATTTATGTTTTATAATGTTGTTGCCAACAACATTGTTTGGTACAGTTGCACCTAGACGAACTAATGTAGGTTTAAATTTCTAAAATGTGTTTTCTAATAGTCAGAGTCCTACTAGTGATTTTTGGTATGTATTATTATAATAAAAAAAATAGTTTCTTTCTTTCTTTCTGTCTTTTATCTGTATCCCCGAAACGATATGAATAATTTCAACTATAACTGACATTACGTAGTATTTCTGTTTTAGTTAAACTTATATGTTTAACCTTTCTCGAAGCAAATGCTATCTCAATATGTAGGTACATTATTCAACCATTATTTATCGTCTGCACTGGATTTTTATATCAATATTGTGTACAGAATTTAAATTTTATTATACTTTAATATTGTAAAAACTTGTCAAGAGTTATGTTTTTTTTTTTTTGTAGTTAATGGCGAGACGAGCATGCCGTTCGCCGGATGGTAAGCGATGCGACCGCTCATGACCAGTAGCAAAACCAAACAATACCTTGAATTACAAAATATTGCTTGGCATTCCACTGCACTCGCCCTCCTGAGACATAAGATGTTAAGTCTCAATATGTCCAGTAGTTACTCTAGCTACAATGTCCTTCAATCCGAAACACAACAGTGCATTTAAACTGATGTTTGACGGGAAAAATAGACATTGCGGTGGTACCCACCCAGGCAGCCTCTCACATATGAGAGACCTACCACCAGTATGTTCACTGTTATTTTTTTAAATAATAATTAAAATAATAAATTTCAATGTCTTCTCAGTGGTTTTATGCATTGTGTAGAAAAATTTGGCTTGTGTTTGTACAACTATCTATCGACCTTTTAGGATGGGGGTAGTCATTACCTTTCCATTATTTATAGTAATTAGTTAATTACAATTTACCTACCGCGGCCATCTTACTAGATAGATAGATTAATAAAAACGTTTATTTTGGCTACAATAAACACAAAACAACCTTTAAGAGTTACATCAATATAAGTAATAATTATTATATGGCACCGAGACGTGGCCTCTCACTGTGGGCCTCATTAAAAGGCTCAAAGTCACTCAACGAGCCATGGAGCGGGCTATGCTCGGTGTTTCCCTACGAGATCGTATCAGAAATGAGGAGATCCGTAGGAGAACCAAGTTCACCGACATAGCCCATAGGATTGGCAAGTTGAAGTGGCAGTGGGCCGGGCACATAGCTCATAGAACCGGTGGCCGTTGGGGCCGAAAGGTTCTCGAGTGGAGGCCACGTACAGGCAAACGAAATGTCGGACGCCCGCCTACAAGGTGGACGGACGATCTAAGGTTGCAGGAAGTCGCTGGATGCAGGCCGCTTCCAACAGGTCACTGTGGAGATCCTTGGGGGAGGCCTATGTTCAGCAGTGGACTGTCCTGTGGATGTCCTGTGGATGATATGATGATGATGATGATGATGAAATAATAATTACAGATAAGTACATACTGTAAGATATTGTAGCCGCAATCAGGCCTATTGTATTAAAATTACGTATCTGATAAAGTAAAAAATAAGGAGATAATGGACGACACAATTTTTTTTTCCCTTGCATTGATATCATGCATATCAGCGCACCTCTCTGGATAGGTCTATGGTATATGTTTTTAAACTGAATGTTTTACTTAATAGGGATAAGAATTAAAAATCTTCCGCTGATATAGTAAAAATCCGTCTAGACCGTTGATAATCCAAATTTCAACCTCAAAGAGTATTGACAACCCTACTCGGTGCGTGATTTTCATTTAAGCACCAGATTTTCTTTAAAAGTAATTATTTTGTTTGCACGAAATTTATGCAAAAATATATTTTTATTGATTTTAATGTAATACTTAAATTGTCTTTAAATTGAGGCGGAAAGATACTGTGTTAAGTCAAAACAAATCGTACTATTTTCTACGACCAGACCCACGCATTTGTTGTGTGTTAAAACTAATGAATTAAAGGAAAATTATCTTTACAAATCATCCACGATTAAGCTTAAAACCCCTTCACGTTTTATTTAACTAGTAAACCCTGCTAAGACTATAACTGTGACAATTAGAATCAAATTTACAAATTACTTTAAACTTGGTCAATCATTATGCGTTGTATTAGTTACACCTTTGCCTATCCCTTGTAAAATACGGGCGTAATTAGTGATATTGTTACAATTCTTTATACAAAAAAGCACAGAATGTACATAGTAACAGATCAAATAATATTAATATCCTATAATAAATTAATAGCTTCTAGCCCGGATAAAGCTGATAAATTATTATTATTGCAATACCAATTACAGATAATTAGTATTAAACGTCACAAGGGATTAACTGATCAGCACTTGGAATACTTAAAAATAATGTACTTATTACTTATTCTGCATTTTCATAAAATAAACGACGCGATGAAGATTATTTTGCTTCCTATAATTTTCTTCGCAGCTGTCAGCGCTGCTGAAGACGTGGCGTCTTCGTTGGACCTTGGTGTTTATGACTATCACAATAGAATCGGTATTCCCGAAGCAGACAGGATATGGAAACTTGAAAATGAATATGCCACAACTGGTCAGAAGGTTGCTGGAGGATCCACGACTACCCCTCTGTCTGTCCCATACCAGGTAAGTTGTAACTTATTTTATTTACAATTATATGGTTATGAAACAGACTATACTTTTTTTATATTATATTCTTGACTTTTATAAACAATGACTAAACATATTCATTTCCAAGAAACGTTTTTTTAATAATACTTTTCCTTCTTAGCTTCTATCCTTTAGACTTTAGACTGTCCTCTATTTATCCTTTTCTTATATCCATCCCATAGTTTTCTGTGAGGTATCGCCTTTGAACGATTAGACCGCCAATTATACCATTTTTGGATGCGAGTTTTCATTTTATTTATTTATTTTGTTTTTTGTGCAATGAAGTGTATTCAAATAATTTTAAATTTAACCCAAACATGCCATGCTTGGCAGGCGGGCTGGGGAACGCTGAACGTACTTTCTCACGCTGATTACTTTATTATTATTATTATTTTATACATTTCATTTCATTTCATTTCAATGGTTTTCTTTAAATCCCCTTACCTATTAATAAAAATATTTTACATAAATTCGCATTTTTCTTTCAGGCTGGACTAATCTTGCACATAAACGTAGTTCGCAACTCTGTATGCGGTGGTATTATCATTTCTGACACTCGAATCTTAACAGCTGCCCATTGCCGCAACGATGGCAACAATATTGCAAACTCGTTTACCGTCGTCCTCGGGTCTAACCTTCTCTTCTCTGGCGGCACCAGGATCACCACTTCGGACATTGTGCTGCACCCTGGATACAACCCATGGATCATCGCCAATGATGTTGCTGTTATTCGTATTAGCAGGATATCTTTCTCAAGTAAGTATTAATTGAGGTGTCGTTGGGGAATGAGAAGTAAAAAAGTACGTGGGTCATCACCGCGCCTCATTTTGAAATGTAACGTAATTTAAATTCAATGAATGTACTAATAACATGCCTGTTACTTTCCATCCAATAATTTTGTAACAAGTCAGATTTCATGTACAATATTTTTTGGTGTAAATTAAAGCTGGTGATATCATGTACTGCTCTAATCTTTTATACATTACGGTATTAAGCATAGTGCATACGATAAAACGTAATCATAGAAATGAAGTTTTTCTACATTCACAGATTTATTACTTTAATATATACGTATATATTCTTACAATATATTGTATGATTAATTTACAGCTCTAATTCAACCCGTCCTCCTACCATCGGGCAGTGAAATAAATAACAACTTCGTTGGCGCTACAGCTGTTCTGTCGGGCTACGGTATCACTCGTCAAGGTTAGTTTTTTACCACTGTACTATTAACTATGTCGTGCATAATAGACGCCTCTATACTTCTATACTTCACAGAAATAGACAGAGATCATCTTCCTCGATCCTGATATATCACTTTCACTTCCACATTTGTCAATATCTTGTTACACTATTTCTGTCAAGTGTGGAATTTTATCTTCAAAGATCATGAGAAAAACACCCCTCAACGGCGTGAATAGGTCCGTTTCATCTACCTTTTGACTTGATCTTTGATCTGATCAAGAATGGAATAGCGAAAGTAATTCACTGTTTTTTTTTTTTTTGCTGGTGTAAGGATATATTTAAGATAAACCCACACACCAGCAAAGAGATAATTTAATAATTTAATTAAGGTTAAGATAGCATTAAACTATTTTTTTAAAGTCTATGGTATGCATCTCTATCATCTGTATATATTCGGTTAAAATCGGCTTTACTATGTCCACTTGCAATAGTCCACCAACCTGATTGGGTAGATACTCTATCTGACCTAAAATTACTATCATAGGCATTGTCATACTAGCTAAAAATATAATACGTTTTTCCAGGTGACTCAGTGGGTCTAGTACAAACGATTTCTCAAGTGAGCGTACCAGTGATCTCGAACGCGGACTGCGCCAACCAGTTGGGTGGAAACTTCCTCCAAAGTCATCACATTTGCACCAGTGGAGCTAACGGCCGCGGCGCCTGTCCTGGAGATACTGGTGGACCCCTCGTCACCACCATCAACACACGCAGGATTCTGGTAATGACTATTTATATTCGGGATTGACGAGAGGAAAATGGTGAAAATATCGATATCAATGAAACACTAGATAAGACGTTCTTTGTGAAAAATGTTTCCGACTATTCGACCGTTTGGTCGCGAGAAAACTATATCTTGAAAGCGAAATTAAATTATTAATTTAAAGATCAGTGGATGTTGATAATTACTTTGCTATTAATATTTACATTATTGAAGTTATCATACTTGCGTCCCCGTTCTCTGAACTTTGTTCATTGATAAATGAAACACATTATATACAATACTTTTGATGTAAATGTTAATTAACTTTTTACTTGAATTTGACAAAAATGTATACAGTGTTTAATGCCAAGCTTAATATTTTTCAGTTTTCAGTATGGAGTATTTACCATGGTTATTATACTTTCAGATTGGTGTCAGTTCCTTCTTCGCAACTCGGGGATGCCAAGCTGGTCTACCATCTGGCTACTCCAGAGTAACTTCCTTCCTGTCATTCATTCACTCTGTATAATTTGTTGTTATTTTTCAATCACGTATTTTGAAAATAATTTGTAGAAATGTATTAAATTACAATGCTTTTCTTATGCTTCTGATATTCTATTCAAAGCCTATCGATGATAGCTCACACTCAAAAATAACACTACGCAATACAAAATTATCTTAAAAACGAATAACTTATATATTTTTCTTACATTGAATTACAAATAATAAATACATGAGTATTTTTTGTTGTTACTAAACTTTTACTGATACTCCTACATCAGCATTCAGCACGTCTTTCTACTCACAAATATACAAGATATACAGCCGAAAACACCATTTTATTTTTAAAAAACGCTATAGCACGCAAGCCTTTAAATTATTATTTTAGCAAAAACTATGTAATAACAACACAAATTCCTATTAAAAACAGTCCAGATAATGACTAACCTTATCCTTTTATATTAACTAACCTTATCCTATTACATTAATTGCTTAAAATATCATCAGATACAGAATTACATTTAAGCAAATGTGTAACTTAAAATCTGCCAAAAGGCCTATAATTACTGCAAAAAATATGGCATACAAAGTCCGCAAAAAACAAAACCGATTCTGTTGCTCTTGATTTTAGGGGAGTCCACTTCTCGCAATCGATCCTAAATGGGATTATACATTGTATATTATTAATACAATATGCTAGCTTCATTACATTATTTGCTGTTAAATTCCCCAAGTTTGCTAGTTGTTATGAAGCAATGAACATGTTTGGAAGTAGTTGCGTTTTCGGCAGTAACACGGATGCACCGCGTGCGACTGCGATCTGAAGTTGTTACAAGTCCCAATGAAGATAGATAACAAGCGAACGATAGTCAGAAATAAATTACATATAGTTGCAATTTTGCGCTACCGAATATACTGTGTGTATATCTGTATAAGCCCCTATACGACCAATTGCAGGGCACGGGTGTCGAGTAGTTGGGCTATATACCTAGTCCACCACGCTGGCCTAGTGCTACGCGTGTTTACGCACAAATATACGCCAGAATTTTATTTTAACATAAGTACTTAATATTTAATAATAAGCTAGGACTGATATTCAGATTTCAAGGATGATAAGCCACTTTTAAAATTCTGCTATTGCTTGCATACAACGAATTAAACTAACAACAATACACCAGTATTAATTACTATTTAGCAAACTTACGTTTAGTAAATATATGAATATTGTTCTGCGGTAACCCTGGTAATAGGAAACCCTACGATAGTGTCTCGTCGTGGCGTCGACAATGCAAAATGTTTCCTGCACTCACAACTCCACTGACGCTTTATTTCATTTATACACTGACTGACTTTTTGTTTTCATGCAGAGGACAACAGTGCGCCGTGTGAAAATAACGCACCGAGAAAAACGTCATTAATTAAAGAGCTCTTTGCAAAAATGTAGTTAGATAAACATTGCTTCAATCATTGTTGCTATATTATTCTACAATTTATAAGATGGTTGTGGTATGTATCTTTTTTGATATGTCTAGCCGAATAGCTAGTTGACCTTTTTATTTATATTGAATCTTCGTTGTTATTACAAGAAATATAGACGTAGACTTAATGTTTTTGTACACTATAAAATATACTCGATTCCATAGTAAATTTATTTCAAAATATTTGTACAGCGTACTAGATAAACGAACTTTGTTCCCTGCCCTCGGTGGGGGTAGATGATCTTTCATCCCACGAATCAGTCGCACAATGTATGGGGAATTCCTACTGAGTATTGTATACTGATGACAATAGTTGGTTTGTGTTGATGCTTATTAACTAGTATGAACAATGGCGTATAAGCTATGACGTAACTTGGTAAGGTCACGCGCGGCCGCCCGAGAATGGTTTCCAGTCTGGCGATTCCTAACACAATGAATAAACACAGATAACTGCGTTTTCACTTCTAATGAGGATCCTATCGGTACGCATACACTAAGTTCTGATAACCGAATACTGTTGTTTACCGTTTCAAACAACTAGACAATTGTTTTTACCTAAATCTCCGAATAATTAACTATACTATTAACTTATACGATATTATGATACATATTTATACGTATATTAAGTGTATTATATCGTATAACTTCTAATTTTAATTTTGATGTTTTGTCACCTTCTTACAACTGACTTCTGGGCCGATGTAGTTGATCATATTACAGTTATATTGCAGGACGTTGGCCATAATATAATTAAATGTTAGTGGTAAATTTATTACTGGAGGAGTTGAGTAAAACATACATACATACAAAAACTCATGCCTTTTTCCCAGAAGGGGTAGGTAGAGATGGTACCAAGACACCCACATTTCGCCATGTACGAGTATGTTCTATCCCACGATGTAATAGTAGACGAGCCTATCACAATATCGAGCACAAATTCCTGACTATGGACTGATAATGAATAGAAAAATCCAATGTCACCCGGTGTTCGAAACTGAGACCTCAACTTTTTAATCCTACCTTAAAACAACTACGCCATCGAGACAGTTGAATAGAATAAAAGATACTACTACAATATAAGTAAATTAATACTTTTAATAATTGAATTGTCATTTAATATGTACCTATTTATGTTATTATAGCAGTGTATTAAATAATATCTTGGGTTTATCAATATTATTACGCTCTTATCTCTGCAGTGGCCTTAGAGAAATATTTAATCTTAGCGTGCTGATGCGTACAGCAAACTCATAATAAATCAAGGTCACGATCACACACCTCATAGTCAGAGAATATTTCTGACACTTACGAAATAGCGACGTCGTAAGCAAAACGATTACCTCACAACTTCCACCTATTAATAGGTAGCTACGTAAGCTGGCCCACATTTACGCCCTAGTAACCATTTAACTGTGAGCCAACACGAACGTCCGCATCGAAAATGACAAAGCGCGCGATTTTTCTTTTATATTTCATAGCGAGTGTACTCGTCGCGGACTGTTACAAAATACTAGGAATATTCCCGTCGCTCGACCGCAACAACTACCTCAGTTACCGAGGCTTGTTTCGTGAGTTGGCTAACAGGAACCACGAGGTGACTCTCATTAGCTACTTCCAGATGCCGGACGCGCCGGCTTCTTACAAAGACATACTTCTGAGTGACAAACAAGTGTACAAAGGACTATCGTTCGAGTCAGTGATCGCGAGTGAAGTATCCCGAGTGCCGTTCGAAACGCTAGTGGCCACCAAAGCCGGCAACGATGACTGCAGGACTCTTATGAACAACCATAAAGTGCTACATTTGTTAAGAACGCGTCCCAGATATGACGTTATACTTGTGGAGTCGTACAACAGTGACTGCGGATTGGCTTTGGCTGCGAATTTAAGTGCACCATACATCGCTTTTAATCCTCAACCGCTGCAACCGTGGCAGTATAACAGGCTGGGAATCAATTTCAATTCGGCTTATGTGGGCCAAGCGAACTTGCCGTACGGAAAAGAACCGTGGTTCCTCGAACGATTGCAGAACTTCATGCTGTATCACATTTCAAACTGGGTGTATTACGTGGGCTCTCAAGTGACTGACCACGTGTATTTATATAAGTATTTGGGCGATAACCTGCCCTCGCTGGAAAGTATTGCGTCGAACGCGAGTTTAGTGTTTGTAAACACACACCAGTCTGTATTCGGCGGTGTTGTCAGACCAGATAATGTAATCGACGTAGGTGGCATTCACATTCGGCCGCCTAAAGTCATTCCTACCGTAAGTAAACAGCGTTACCGGATATTTGCATGTTAAGTGTTAATTTAAGAATCTCGAAATTCTCTTATGCGCCAATTTTACATATTAACCTTCAATAACTTTAGATATTTGTTCAGCTCTAGGAACGAGTTTAAAATTCGTGATTAAATACAATAATATCTACCCTCACGTTTATTATAATTGTATTTTTTATTTATTCTACTGACGATTAAGTTCCTCCGACGCGACGTGTTCAAGGCCTTTTACCGCTCGGGTTATATTTAGTAACTTTTTACTCGTTCAACGTTCATACATTTCCCAAAACATTCCAATTTTTGATTCACTTGTTTGTTCTTCGTGTTTAATAATAACATTTCAATGTTATATATATTTGTATGTACATTTCTGAACTACTATATAGATTAGGGCTATTAAATTCCATTCAAACTCGATTTAAAAGTGTAATTGCTAAACATAATATCGGTTATCAAAGGAATTTATATTATTTTTTATCATTTAAAACTTTATTGTACACCTAAAACTAACAATACAGAAATAATAGATGAAAAAGAAAAATGTACAAAAGGTGGTCTTATCGCTCGAGGCGATCTCTTACAGACAACCAACCATGGGATAGATAAGAGATTTGATAATTAATTCGATTTTCTCTAATATAGGGGCGCTACCAACATTAGGAACAAGAAAATATCTACGTTTCTCAAGACGCGAATGTATGACAGCGCTCCCTCGATATTTTAAATACTCTAAGTATTTTATACATGTTTAGATGTGTATAGATACATGAGATAGTGTATGGTACGGTTTGTGTGTGTTTAATAGAGCGTGGCGTTGGCTTGCCAGGCGGCGCGGCGCAGCACGTGCGGCTGCAGCGACACGAACGAGGGGCCCTCCACCACGCGCAACACGCGCACGTGGATCTGCACAACGAAACATATACATTACACATTGAATAATAATAATTTTTTTGTTCAACCTATTTCATCCCCCTTTGCCCAGCCAAAGGTCTCCCTCATGTCTCTCCACAATTCACGCTCTAAGGAAATTTCAGGCCACATGGGCTCGAAAGCATCCAGGTCGTCTGTCCAGCGTTTTGTAGGTCAGCCGCGGCGTCGTCGACCATCAGGTAGGGGGTGACGATATTTGCCCAACGATCTTGATCCATTCGTATCACATGACCCGCCCAGTTCCATTTAAGTAATGCTTATTTCCCACGTGGGACATTGTATTATATTCAACAAAAAATACAAAATTATGTAAGGGATATGAGTGTAAGGCACAATTGAATCAACTAACTTTGAGCTTAAGTTAAATTGAAAATGTCAATTCAATACAATTAGCTTCTGCAATTTCCAACTTTTTATCATTAATCAGCGTAATGTAAATGGTGTAAAGTAACTATTCGAAATCTGAAACGTTTCAATTTAAAATATTCGCGTAACATGCATTTATCAACGTGTTATACTAATAAGTAATGTCTTACTTCATGCTTAGAGACGGCTCTGCGGAAGTATTTGTGGAAGCGCGTGGAGAGCACCCAGATGGCGCCGTTGTCGCGCTACTATACTATGTAGATGTATTAAAGTATAATTCCACATTGGATTCCTGATTTACCAAAATTTACGGATTTGACGTTTTAAATCTGGCTGAAAAATCTTTGAATAACTTCTTCTACTAGATCTTGCAAAAATGACATCATAGTCCACTAACCCTATGCAAATGACGTCACTACAATAATGATCTCATAGAATCACAAAACGTCATAAAAAAGATTTGATCAAGTAGTAGAAAATTACCATTTTAAATAATCCGTCTTGAACAAATGTTTGGTTTGGAGAAAAACATATAGAACTTCTCAGACATTATTTATATTTATGGGTGCCTATGAGAACTATGTGCGGATCTGTGTAACAGTTTGGAGAATCCGAAATGAATCGTGTAATGGTAATAATAATAATAAATCAACCGAGTATATAACTAAATATTATTAAATAAAAGCACCTAGGCCAAAACGTTATTAACTCTCCTTATAATAATTATACAAATAAACGTAAAACCCCAAATATTTAATTAATTGTATATTTATGTATGATTCCATTGACGCTCTTGAATAAACATCATTAAAAATATATAATGAAATTCTGGCATCAAAAATATATTATATGTATACTACTAGCAGCCCACCTCAGATTCAAAGGTCTGCAGATATTTTTTGACTCCACTCCATACCAGTTACATGTTATTTTCTTACACTCTTGTATACCGAACATCAACGTAACTGCTATCAGCTCTCCATTATCTGGCCTGCTCAATCCCGTCACATCCTGTCTACCCCATCACGTCCCGCTCCGTCTCGTACTGTCCTTTCTCTTCCTATGCCATCAAATAAAACCTATCAGCGTATTTTAACCTACCAATTTATTCTAACCTTTACAGAGATAAGAAACTTCGTTCGAAAAAACTTTTCACCCCTTCAGTGCTTATAAAGAAAACTATGCATGACATTATTTTTCATTAGGCGTTATGGTGTTTCATACATGGGCGTAGCCACGGTGGGGCTCTGGCCTCCTAAGGTACCTAACCAAACCTAAAAAATTAAATTATCTAAGTAAAGTACTATCTATGGAAAGATATAAACCTCTATATTGACTTATTAACAAATTGGCATACTTCCAAAGCCCAAACGGCTGAAGACAGGGACACATTTTCAGGTGGAAGATTTCGTGGTGTAGGAAGGTGAGCAATAAGAAAATGTTTTGGTCAATTCGAATTATAATTAACAGGGTATATCAAGACTGCGACCGAAAACGAAGCCGGGTGCTAGTTTTAGTGACACACACATCATCCATCAGCCAAAAGAAGTCCAGTGCTGAACATAGGCCTCCCCCAATGATTTCCACAGTAACCTGTTGGAGCCAGCATCCAGCGACGTCCCGCGACCTTTACCAGGTCGTCTGACCATCTTATGGGTAGACGTCCTACGCTGCGCTTTCCGCTACGTGGCCTCCATTCGAAAACTTTGTGGCCCCATCGGCCATCGATTCTCCGCGCTATGTGCCCCGCCCATTGCCACTTCAACTTACTAATCCGCTGGGCTATGTCGGTTAATTTAGTTCTCCTAAGATATTTTGGATGAAAAGACGTCGCGTAGTTTTCTGAACGCTGCTCTACCGAGTTGGATTCGACTATTGACTTCTCTCTCGAAGTTGGACCTGTCTAACCGGTCCACTTGTCCTAAATAGACATATTCGTCTACAACTTCAAGAGTCGAGCCCCCAACACCGATGGAGGTAGGCACAACATAGACATTCGACATGATCTTCGTTTTGTCCAAGTTCATTCTAAGACTCACCTGTTGGGAGACTCAATTGAGGTCTTTGAGCATAGTGCTAAGGTATTCC
Source organism: Hyles euphorbiae (assembly GCA_023078785.2). Taxonomy (NCBI): domain Eukaryota; kingdom Metazoa; phylum Arthropoda; class Insecta; order Lepidoptera; family Sphingidae; genus Hyles; species Hyles euphorbiae. The sequence goes on from CM041046.1 coordinate 8,429,736, forward strand.
AGCGATTCTGCCAAGACTACAATATCGTTGGCAAATCGAAGGAGAGTGATATAGTCCAGGCAAATTACCGAAAGAAATAGTTACTAAATTCCACAGTTTGGAGATTATGAAGGATCAATAGGGGGGTGTATTCTGAGTATATATTCCAATTTGAGGGAATCTGGCGAGGTCAGCTCAAGGTCATTTCGATGAAAACGCGTTTAATTCGATATCTCGAGAACGGTTAGTGTTAGGCAAGAAATTGTAGAAACCTTTTCTCTTCTAAATTAAATTTACTAACTTTTTTATCCAAAACTTTTTTTTTATCATCAATATTTTTCAATTTATTGCTACCGAAAGGCAAAAATTTTACTTTTTATCCTCCTTTTTTTTATTTTTCAATCGTTTAATTTTATTAAATTTTACCGATTATCAAAGTGTAGATCTTTTAATTATGAACAACTTTTTCTTAAACTTTTTTCTGTAATGCCAATACCTTCGGAGTTATATATTACTTTACCGAGCGAAATCCGCTCCACTGTCGCAATATCATCGACATCAGTGGATATTTAATGCACGCGACAGTGTGTCTGTGAATACGCGTCGCGACAATAGACATATCGGCGGCTCAATAGACGGATCTGGAAGTCCTTGCGACACGATGTCCATGCTCACAATACTGTGAGCATTAAAGAGACAATTGAGCGGAACGGAGGCTCCAAAGTATTTGCAAGAGACTTGTCTATTGGGAAAAGGCAGTTGTCTAGGCTGAAGACGTACGACGGCCGCGTGGTATTGACGAGGGCAGAGGTATTAAGGGAGATCGAGAGGTTCTATGGACAGCTTTACACCTCGGTTGCGAACCTACTGTTACCTCGGCCAAAGACCCGAGAGCCGAGTTGATCGTTGACACTTTAGCGATGATATCCCGGACATCAGCCTGTGTGAGATTGCGACGGCCCTGAAGCAACTTAAGAACAACAAGCCGCCGCGCCGCGCCGGTACCGCGGACGGAATCACCTCTGAGCTTCTGAAAGCGGGCGGAACGCCGATAGTGAAAGTCCTTCAGAGGCTCTTCAATTCCGTTCTCCTTGAGAGCTCAACGCCAGAGGCATATAGCAGGAGCGTGGGGTACTGTTCTTCAAAAAAGATGATAACACTTTGCTGAAGAATTACAGGCCCATCTCGCTCCTGAGCCATGTCTATAAGTTGTTTTCGAGGGTCATCACAAATCGTCTCGAACGCAGGTTTGATGACTTCCAGCCTCCCGAACAAGCCGGTTTCCGAAAAGGCTTTAGAGCACGAAGGCTATTCCACAACAACTTGCTAAAACTTTGGTTCTCTATCGGATAATCTCAAACTTTTTTCAGTAATGCCAATACCTTCGGAGTTATACAACATGTCGGTGACATAATCTTTTTTTTTGGACCACATACAGGGTATCGCATCAGCAGCCCGTACACCAAATATTATTAATTTATCATCATCCGTTTAGCCACAGGATAGTCTTTAAGGCTGAGTTGCAGAAAGTAACTTTGCCTGTAGCAAACGTCAAATCAACCGTCAAAGTTACAGTTACGCCATTTTCGGGTTGCAGAAATCTAACTCTTGACAAAATGACGTCACAAATAACATTACCTTTAGCTCCACAGTTTCGGGCGGTTAAGGGCTAAAGTTACAGACATGTCTGTAAAATGTCAACCATAGATAATACAATATATAGGAAAATGTCAACTATCAAAACCAAGAAGCTTTTTTAGAAGAATTAAAATGGATTAATGTCTTTACTACGAGATATTTTATAGGAATCGAGTACTTCAAGTGACGATACTTCAATGAAGTGTGTTGGGTTATGTCTTTGGAAGTAACATAAATGACATATTTGTACAGGATCACCTTATTGCATGGTTTTCCTTTTTTTCATCAGTTTTTCACGTTATGTGGCCAGCCGCATAGCAATAGCAATTAATTATAATCTCTTTTTTTTACACTCATTTGGTATTATTTTGTACAAAATTGGCGACAATCGGCATCATAATATTTGCATTATCAACTCCCAGTATCTAAATATCGTCGATCGCAAATTCCTATAATTGAAACAGTATTGTGAACTGTAAAGCACAAATTTTGATTAAAAAAAATACAAACAAACCACAAACAAACATACAAGTGAAGCTAATATAAAGCGTGTAATGAAACAGATTCACAATTTCAAAGAAAATTGAAATTTGTATTGAAGTGTTGTCACTGATAAAAAATTACCCCTGTAGCGTTTTGGGGTGTTAAAACGTTTTTTCCTGGTCACCCGTTTAACTTTACCTTTAGCAATTCCTACAGTGGTGCAACAGACGGATTGTCAAATTCAGTGGGTCATGGTCAAAGACACTGCTAAAGTTAACTTTACCTCTATCTTTAGCAGGACTTTTCCTGCAACTCACCCTTAGTTTTCCATATTTAACCACCTGCTGTAGCAATTTCGCTAGGTCATTGACACAAAAGTCAAGCGCAAAAAAATACAAGTTTTTATTATTAATCGCATAGAAATAAAACCAATAATTGAATTCAGACCTAATATATCCATGAAATTAAAACTCATAAAAGCTCAGCGACGCGACGCGACGTTGTCAGTTCGAAATCTGAGATTACACGTGACTCGTAGGCAGTGTTGCAAGGTGCGCCGTAATTAAACTAAAACTATTTGTGGTACATTTACAGTAAAGTAACAAAACATAGTATGCAGTAAGTATAAAACGTACTGCAATATGATCAACAAGATAAATAATAAACCAATTACGATAGCATTTTATTCATGTTCATGATGTCGCGATGTACAGCTGTGGAATACATCGATATGGTTTTATTTGAAGGTCTGTTTAGTTGCAGTTATACTTTATGCGATGTGCTATTTTGTTCCACTGACCAAGCAATTTTGACCTACTTTATTTGTAAAAGGGGACTTGATTGAGAAGCTTTTTATTACTTACATTTGTTATTAAACGAATAAAATTATGCCTAAAAACTACAAAGGAATCACCGCGCCAAATCAAATGATACCATACGTGGTGACGAAAAATGCGGCGTTGCCGCTCTTATGTCTGGGTCAACTGAGGGCAGTAGGTAACATATAAGGCGTGTTGTCTTTTAACCAAATTATTTTATTATTTAGTTTGTTTGAAAATATCATTTTTTCAATTTTATTGTGATATAAAATCTAATCATTTTAATTTGTTTTAATTGACATTATTTGATAACGTTGAAATTTAAAGCATTTATAACACCGACAGTTTGTATATTACTTTACCGAGGAAAATCCGCTCCACTGTCGCAATATCATCGACATCAGTGGGTATTTAATGTACGTGACAGTGTGTCTGTGAATACGCATCGCGACAATGGCGCGGATTTCGCTCGTTAAAGTAATATACAACGTTGATGCGACCGATGGGCATTAAATTACACTATGTATGCTATACGTCCTTAGTATTAATTCGGCACGGCACAAAAATTAATAATACCAAAAATGAGATTTTGTTTGTTTCAAACAAACTAAATAGCTTCCAAATAAGAGTAAAACGCAACCATCCTTTGTAAATTAATTTCATTGACCTGTAGATACGAATAGATAACAAATTGGCAACGTCGGGCGCGGCGCGTGTTATTGTCGTGTACTTATTATTGTGTGACTTGTGTAAGATTGGCAACAACGCGCAGATTTTAGTACGATCTATCGTTTTAAGGTGAATGACCATGCGTTAGGCGTAATCAGCTGTTAGAAAAGCTACATCGTGTTCAAATGGGGCAAAAACTTAAAAAATCATTTATGACTGAACTACTGCTCCTATTTAATTGACTTTTAGTACAGAGCTTCAAAATGGTACCTAGTATATGCAGTTTAAAGAAATGCCCATCGGTCGCATCAACGTTGTATAACTCCGAAGGTACGGCATTACAGAAAAAAGTTTAAGAAAAAAGTTGTTCATAATTAAAAGATCTACACTTTAATAATCGGTAAAATTTAACAAAATTAAACGGTTGAAAAATAAAAAAAGGGAGGATAAAAAGTAAAATTTTTGCCTTTCGGAAGCAATAAATTGAAAAATATTGATGATAAAAAAATAATTTTGGATAAAAAAGTTAGTAAATTTAATTTAGAAGAGAAAAGGTCTCCACAATTTTTTGCCTAACACTAACCGTTCTCGAGATATCGAATTAAACGCGTTTTCATCGAAATGACCTTGAGCTGACCTCTCCAGATTCTGGCGCTGATTCCAGGCCTGTAGTTCTTTAGCAAAGTGTTATCACCTTTTTTGAAGATCAGTACCACCACGCTCCTGCTCCTTGCCTCTGGCGTTGAACTCTCAAGGAGAACGGAATTGAAGAGCCTCTGAAGGACTTCCAGTATTGGCGTTCCGCCCGCTTTCAGAAGCTTTGAAGTGATTCCGTCCTCACCCGGCGCCTTGTTGGTTCTTAAGTTGCTTCAGGGCCATCTCAATCTCACACAGGCTGATGCTTAGCTTTCGGTAGCACACTGTATATACCCTGTAGATACATGGTGCTATAGTGTGTAACCTTTTTGTATGAAAAAAATAACTGGGATGAGACAACAGGTATAGTTTGCTACTTAAATATTATATTAGACTTCAGCCCCACCCTGGGCCCATGGCTGGCTACGCCCATGGTTTCATAAATTATTTAATCCCTTGTTTTGCCACCATAATGCTGCTTTTCCAAAATTGCGTGCTATTATTTTTCGTACAAACGAACACAGAACTGAAATATAAATTTTCATTGAAATAACTTCAGTGGTGTCGATTTTGCATTTAACCCCTTTAGAGTTTATTTGAAGAAAGTAAAGCACGCAGTTATTTCTTTTTAAATTATAACAAAGGTGTCAATTTTGATATCTGCAGATTCAACGGGTTAGATTTTACCACACAAACTTTCATCCCTTATTTCAGCCCCTTCAAGCCTCTCCTTCACGATAAAAGCCTTTGTCCTTTCCCAAGGTCTAATCTATCTCTATATGCCTAATTTCATCAAAATCCGTTCAGTGGCTAAGACATCAAAGTGTAGTAGACAGAGTTACATTCGCATTTTATTATTAGTAAAGATTACGTCCTCACCTTGTACCTTGTCAGTTTTCTTATAAGGTGACAAAATAAATTATTTCTTTTGCTTGTCTTTAGAACAATTTATTCAACACTTGCAATAAACAATGGAGATACTCCTATTCAGAGTCATATTATAAACACTAATAAATATACTTATAATTACTTTCTTAATTACATCTTGTATTGTTATATTCGTTCTTATTCCAATAAATAAAATAGTTATTTGCCACCATTTTTGAAATTGTATTTATAAAAAGGTATCCATATCGAAATTTTAATAAACAAAGAATTTATTTAGAATTAAACAAGTTAGCAAGTTTTAATTCTTTTTGTGGGAGGAAAAGAAAAGGGATGAAAAACAATACTTGTGACGTCACTAGGCTTAGTAACATGCATTACAGTGTGCGCGTATAAAAGGGACGGTAAGATGTACCCACTACACTTCCACTCTTTAATTTAAAATACTTATATTTGCCTCATTTTACATACAAACTATTATAATACTGTTTTGACATAAATTATTTATTTAAATGGTATTTGTGTTGGTACGCAAAATAATACAAAAAATCGATCATAGTTCGATGATCGTAGTCAAATATACTATTACCTCCCAATATTTATCATGATTAATGGTGACGATTTAACCTACATTTTAACAACAAAAGTAATTAAAAATAAATTAATGTTAACAGAGGTCATTGTCATTACAACCTAGCCCTTTAACTGAACTTAAAGTGACATATTATAATTATAAATGAATGTACCCTATTTTATTTTGTAAACGGCATTAAATATAATCTTTATATCGTGTTTTAGTAATATTATTTAGTAGGTATTCAACAGAAACTTTATGTTTTTCAGGATATCGAAAGGTTTATCAATGAAGCGGAACACGGTGTTCTATACGTAAACTTTGGATCGACACAGAAAGATTCCACTTTGCCTGGTGACAAGCTTCAAGAGCTGTTATCAACATTCCGTACTCTTCCATTAAGGATCCTGTGGAAATGGGACGGCGAGGAAATACAGAACTTACCCAGAAATATTATGACCATGAGATGGCTACCACAGTACGACATTTTAAGTAAGTTTCTATTTTGTTTTAGCTATGTCCAAAATACACATGAATAAATTCTTATTATGTATATCTTAATATGTTTATTTTATTTACAAAAACGATAGTTGAGGTTATTAGTACATAGATATTGAGTAACTACAGGATTTGATAAAGTAATGAGATCTCCTTCCTTTTTTGAAGTCGGATAAAACATAGATATGCGTAAACTGATCTAATTATATGAAATTCTTTAACAAAATAATCTTTTGACTCTGTAATAACGGCTGTTTTATTTCGAGATGTTTTGGTTAGCCTTATAATAAAAGTAGTTCATTATGATGAGTATTCTTTAATGCAATCCCATTTTAGCTAAGTACCTATATCCACCAATTGAAATGCCATCATATACAATCACAATCCTCGTACCCTAAGTCATACAAACAAAAAATAAAAACCATATTTTTTAATTTCCAGAACATGAGAACGTAAAGGCATTTATCTCGCATGCGGGAATATTGAGTACAATCGAAGCAATTGACGCCGGAGTGCCGGTGATAGCTGTCCCGTTATTCGGCGACCAGTATGGCAACGCGGCGGCTATGGAGGATGCCGGCATAGCAACCGTTATACCTTTCACTGACTTAAAGAAACAACGCCTGCTCGCCGCTGTAAATGAAGTTTTAGACCCGGCGTGAGTTTATACATTATTTTTCCGATTAGAATATACACATGTGGTCTCGTTTGGCTGGTGCACTGGATGCAATGTGAACTTAGTGGTCCTGGGTTTGAATCCCAGGTCAAGATGTCTACTTATGTGACTATCGATTTATCTGTTCTGCATTGCAATACACTCGCATATTGAGATTAAGTTTCGCCAACTGTGTGTAGGCACTAGGAACGCTTCTGTCTTGCCTTTCTAAGATATAGGTGTAATCTTATGACTAAATAAATGTATAAACAAATATCAATATGTACTAATTTATTGCCGACACAAATTTATAGGGATACGTAGGTAAAGATAATTATCACGGCAATAAAATTAATTCTGCTCAATTAAAAACAAATAATTTCAAACCAACCATTAATTTAATTTATTATTTCAATAAATTATGTGTCAGCGCTACCTTTAAAGATTACCTGATTGTAAGGTACTTAATTGATGTAGGTATTTTAATTGAAGCAAAACCCTAAATGTCATGGCACCTAAACCAATATAAATTGCATGTTCGTGAATTTTTATTACCAAACAATTAAAACAAGTTCATTGGCATAGGTTATAAATAAATGAACAAGACTTAACATGTCAAATAAATCACTTTAAAAGAAACAAAATCCAAGATCACAATTAGCTTCTAAAACAAGATTTGAATTAAAAACATTCATTTTTTATCTGTTACAGTTGGCAGCAACGTGCAAAATTAATTTCACGGTTGTGGCACGACCGTCCACTTTCACCGCTGGAAACTGCCATCTATTGGACGGAGTACGTAGCACGATACCAAGGCGCGCCAAACTTACAGCCTGCTTCAGTGAACGCACCGTTTTACTTGCATTATCAACTAGATGTCCTTACTTTCGTCGCCTTTGTTATTTACGTGATGTTTTACGTTATTTACAAATTATTATCTGTCCTTTGCTGTTGTTGCTACCAGAACGAAACCAAATCACAAGATACTGGCGATGAAAGAAGGGGAAAGAGAGTCAAATTTGAATAATAGTAGGTATATTATCAGGCTTTTTTGTGGGTACTGTGTATCTTAAAGTTTTTTTTTGTACTTTCGGATAAGTCTCTCCTATATAGCATAGGATTTCGTCCATATATCCGATTGGAGTTTAAGGGTTGCTTTAGTTGACTAATATTTATTTACATAATTTATATGACTATTTTGTATGAAATATATTGTTTTATTTTATTCCTTCAGTGTTTTAATTATATTTTTTTTAATAATGAACCCAAAAAGTAATTGAAAATTAATGCATAAAGTCCATGGAAAGTTTATTTTATTTTGCCAAATATGCAGTCTACATTTGCGGCAAATTTACAAAAACGTTAATTTCTAAAATATGCAAGATCTCAGAACCCCGAAGGCAAAGTTATATTTCGAACCTTCTAGAAGGAACCAACCAATCCATCATTCGACACAAACCCACATCAAAGATTCGGTAAGATAATAAAAAATATATAAAATGTTCAATTCGGTTGATTTGCGGTTATGTTTATCTATTTATTTACTTGTTATTTTGCGGTTTTGTTTATTTATTTATTTACTTGTTTATTTATTTATTTACTTGTTTATTTATGTATTTACTTATTTATTTATTTATTTACTTAAAACGGCATACACCACTTACATTAGTTTAGGGAAGGGCAGGCCCGAATCTAGGGGCAAGACGGGGTCTGTGCCCCGGTCGGCAAGTTCAGAGGGCGGCATATTGAATCTTGGGAGACAATTACTCAACTCATCCATAACGTAACACTACTTACACGGACACTGCAGAACTTAATTTTTTTTTCCCGAGGCGCGTATATTAATGAATATGCGATAGGGGCGCGTGAAAAAGAGATGAAGCTATATTTGGAAACTCCTTCATCTATCTCAATGACTACGTTTGTTTTCAAATATTTAATTTGTGTTTACTAGTTAGTTTTAGTTGATTAACCGAACGAAGAAGAACGAACATTTTTTATGTGGTACAGGAGTTTGTCCGCGACTTCGTTTACGTGTATATTATGATAATATGCTTGTAAAAGCAAACCAACGTTATATCGCTACAGCCACATTACATTGAAAAGTGTACGAAAACTTTTTACAAAAATCAATATAAAACAAGCTCTTGGGTCCTTCTCATCTTGTATTCAGCTATGAAATTATCCTTTGAAAACCCCGTAAAAAACCGACGCACCCTGTTCAGGGCTCCAAGCTTGCGTGCTGTGGCAGATATTACGCCCTCGATATGATTCCTTGGATAATGGTTTCTTAGATTTACGCGAATGTTACACATTGAAATAAAACTATTATTTACGGATTTTATCGCGAATTTAGTTTAATTTTACATTTTTAACTTCCCGACGTTTCGATCACTTTACAGCTTTCGTGGTCACGGGGCGGACTGAGGTATTAGACGTCCGCTCTGTGACTGTTACAATTCAACTACCCTTATTTTACAATTATTAATTTAAAAAATTAATTTTAAATATTCTAGTCTATGTTTGCGATCCGATCTACGCAGAAGGAGCTCACAGTGTCTTGAGGTCTGGCAGTTGGTCTTTTGGGTTCCGATTTAATTAAATGTAGAATTGGATCCCATGCTTGTGCAAGCTTCAAGCCATCTTCTCTATTGAAATTTGGATGTTTTTTAATTTCAATAGCCTCGCGAAACATCCTGGGCAGGAAACGGTGTTCTTTAGCGAGGACTTGGGGCTGGTCAAAGCGGAGGTAATGCTTGGAGCCTTCTTCTATATGTTCAGCAACTGCAGACTTCGTTGAGCGTCGATGTTTGACGTCAGCTATGTGTTCTTTCACGCGGGTCCCTATGCTTCGTTTTGTTTGGCCTATGTAGGAGAGGCCACAGTCGCAATCTATTTTGTATACGCCCGGTTCTTGCAGGGGTATGTGGCACTTGACAGGTGGTAGAAATTGACTAATCTTCTTGGGCGGCTTGAAGTAGGTCTTTATAGAAGCACGCTTCAGGATATAGCCAATTTTGTCTGTGACTCCTTTTATGTAAGGCAAGACAACGGGGACTCGTTCGACTGTGGCTGGCTTCACTCGGTTTCTGTGACGGCGGCGTGGGATTTGGAGCTTGTTGTCTCGCAGTACCTGCTTGACGTGTTGCAGCTCAGTCGCCAGGTGTTTCTCGTCACAGATTCCTCGTGCTCTCTGAAACAAGGATTTACCCACGGTAGCTAACTGTTTTGGATGGTGGTGAGAATCGCCGTTCAGATATTTATCTGTATGGGTCTTTTTTCTATACACAGTGTGACTTAAGGACTGATCGGGATTACGGATAACTAAAACATCTAAGAAAGCAAGAGATTTATTATGTTCTAACTCCATAGTAAATTGAATTTTATTGTTGATGGAGTTAAGGTGATTTAAAAATGCAGTTACTTGGTTAGATGGTAAAATTGTGAAAGTATCATCTACGTACCGCTTGTAAAATCTCGGCGAGACTGGGGCTGTACTAAGGGCTGTCTCCTCAAAGTCTTCCATGAAAATATCGGCAACTACTGGAGATACAGGTGAGCCCATAGCGACGCCATCCACTTGTACATAGAATTGATTATTCCACAACATATAGCCAGATGTGAGGCAATGTTTGAGTAGTTCTGCATATTCTAGAGGCATGTCTTTCTCTGCTAACTTCTTAGAGACAATTTTGATGCAGTCTTGTACCGGAAGACTTGTAAAAAGTGACTGGACATCAAAACTAACCATTGTTTCATTGTCAGCTAATTGTAGATGTTTAATATCACTGACAAACTGGTATGAATCCTTCACAGATGCTCTAGTGTTACCTCTGAGTGGTGAGAGTACTTGCGCTACGTGCTGAGCCAGTCTGTAGGTTGGTGTGTCGATCTGACTCACAATGGGACGTAGTGGAGCATTTTCCTTGTGTATTTTCGGCAATCCATACAATTTCGGAGGTTTTGCACACGATGGGATGAGTGACTTAACGTTCAGATCTAACTTTTCGGAGTATTTTATTATTAAAGCGCTAGTGGACTTTAATATTTTATTCGTCGGGTCTGATTTGACTATCTTATATGTAGTGTCGTCCGATAAAAGATGTTCAATTTTCTCGTTATAATCTGAAGTATCCATCACTACCGTCGCATTTCCTTTATCTGCACGGAGAACAGTTAATTCCTTCCTCGATCGCAGGTTCTTTAAAGCGATAAATAAGTGTTTTGGGAGATTTGGTTTGGGCACTTTGTTTCGTCGTAATAAAGATGATATATCTTGACGTATCGCCTCCGAATCTTCCCTTTTCAAATTGTTAATGAAGAGACTGTTCTCAACGTTACAAATAATATCTTCGTACGGTATCCTACGTGGAGTTACGGCAAAATTTAGACCTCTTGATAAAACCTGAACTGTGTTTTCATCCAATGATTGTTTTGACAGATTAATAACCGCGCGTTGTTTGTCTGCGCAGGAGTGAGTGTTATCTATGTCAGGGTGTGTTCCATATCTGCAACAACTCTGAGTGCCAACAAATCGCAACCAAATCAAATTGCAACCAAATCTCCCAAAACACTTATTTATCGCTTTAAAGAACCTGCGATCGAGGAAGGAATTAACTGTTCTCCGTGCAGATAAAGGAAATGCGACGGTAGTGATGGATACTTCAGATTATAACGAGAAAATTGAACATCTTTTATCGGACGACACTACATATAAAATAGTCAAATCAGACCCGACGAATAAAATATTAAAGTCCACTAGCGCTTTAATAATAAAATACTCCGAAAAGTTAGATCTGAACGTTAAGTCACTCATCCCATCGTGTGCAAAACCTCCGAAATTGTATGGATTGCCGAAAATACACAAGGAAAATGCTCCACTACGTCCCATTGTGAGTCAGATCGACACACCAACCTACAGACTGGCTCAGCACGTAGCGCAAGTACTCTCACCACTCAGAGGTAACACTAGAGCATCTGTGAAGGATTCATACCAGTTTGTCAGTGATATTAAACATCTACAATTAGCTGACAATGAAACAATGGTTAGTTTTGATGTCCAGTCACTTTTTACAAGTCTTCCGGTACAAGACTGCATCAAAATTGTCTCTAAGAAGTTAGCAGAGAAAGACATGCCTCTAGAATATGCAGAACTACTCAAACATTGCCTCACATCTGGCTATATGTTGTGGAATAATCAATTCTATGTACAAGTGGATGGCGTCGCTATGGGCTCACCTGTATCTCCAGTAGTTGCCGATATTTTCATGGAAGACTTTGAGGAGACAGCCCTTAGTACAGCCCCAGTCTCGCCGAGATTTTACAAGCGGTACGTAGATGATACTTTCACAATTTTACCATCTAACCAAGTAACTGCATTTTTAAATCACCTTAACTCCATCAACAATAAAATTCAATTTACTATGGAGTTAGAACATAATAAATCTCTTGCTTTCTTAGATGTTTTAGTTATCCGTAATCCCGATCAGTCCTTAAGTCACACTGTGTATAGAAAAAAGACCCATACAGATAAATATCTGAACGGCGATTCTCACCACCATCCAAAACAGTTAGCTACCGTGGGTAAATCCTTGTTTCAGAGAGCACGAGGAATCTGTGACGAGAAACACCTGGCGACTGAGCTGCAACACGTCAAGCAGGTACTGCGAGACAACAAGCTCCAAATCCCACGCCGCCGTCACAGAAACCGAGTGAAGCCAGCCACAGTCGAACGAGTCCCCGTTGTCTTGCCTTACATAAAAGGAGTCACAGACAAAATTGGCTATATCCTGAAGCGTGCTTCTATAAAGACCTACTTCAAGCCGCCCAAGAAGATTAGTCAATTTCTACCACCTGTCAAGTGCCACATACCCCTGCAAGAACCGGGCGTATACAAAATAGATTGCGACTGTGGCCTCTCCTACATAGGCCAAACAAAACGAAGCATAGGGACCCGCGTGAAAGAACACATAGCTGACGTCAAACATCGACGCTCAACGAAGTCTGCAGTTGCTGAACATATAGAAGAAGGCTCCAAGCATTACCTCCGCTTTGACCAGCCCCAAGTCCTCGCTAAAGAACACCGTTTCCTGCCCAGGATGTTTCGCGAGGCTATTGAAATTAAAAAACATCCAAATTTCAATAGAGAAGATGGCTTGAAGCTTGCACAAGCATGGGATCCAATTCTACATTTAATTAAATCGGAACCCAAAAGACCAACTGCCAGACCTCAAGACACTGTGAGCTCCTTCTGCGTAGATCGGATCGCAAACATAGACTAGAATATTTAAAATTAATTTTTTAAATTAATAATTGTAAAATAAGGGTAGTTGAATTGTAACAGTCACAGAGCGGACGTCTAATACCTCAGTCCGCCCCGTGACCACGAAAGCTGTAAAGTGATCGAAACGTCGGGAAGTTAAAAATGTAAAATTAAACTAAATTCGCGATAAAATCCGTAAATAATAGTTTTATTTCAATGATTCCTTGGAATAAGATCACAACGGATATCAACACCAAGGATATTCAGGTCATTCCGCATTGAGAGGGGAGCACCCTGAAGAATGGGAAAAGGAGAAACCGGGTATTTTTTTGCACATGAACGCACAGATCTGGGTTTTCTTGGCATTGAACTCAACCATATTCCTGGAACTCCATGTGAGCTCAATGACAAGATCTTCGCGTCCCCTCACAGTATCGACCCGGCAACCCAGAGGCCCATAGTGGTATCGCCCATGAACCGGGCTGTTATCTGTATAGCAATGAATGTTGCCTAGGGACTACATATCATTGATATGCAGAATAATCAGAGTGGGCAGCAGCACCGAGCCCTAAGGAACTCCGGCATTTATCGACATGATCCGCTCCCTGATCTTACACATCACTGAGGTGATAGCGATAGGGCGATAGTTGGTAGGGTCTGACCGGTCACCCTTTTTAGGGATCGGTTGCACATTGGCCTCCATCCAAGTTTCAGGCACAATTCCTGTGCTCGGTAGAGGTGAGTCGGTCTAGGAGACAACTCAGCAGCACAAGCTCTTAAAACCACAGTCGGTATTCCATCTGGGCCACTGGCTTTTCGCACATCGAAAGACCGTAGCTCACGCCGCACATCACACTGCCTAATGCGGATATCTGCCATTGAGAAACCGCATTCAGGAAGTGTAGGCAGCGTCTGGGAACCACGATCCTCGAGGCGGAAATTAGCCGTAAAGAGATTTGCCAGTAAGGCAGCCTTCTCAGCGGTAGCAACGCTGGACGGCAGAAGTTAAACTGAACGGTCCTGGCCAAACTCCAATAAGCAGGACTGCTGTTCGGGTGATTGGCCAACGCACGCCCAATCCTGCTAACACGCTGGGCATCCGCTCTAACGTAGGCTTTCTTTTAGGCCTTGGTGGCTAGGTTGTAGGCTTCTTTGAGGGAACTGATATTGGGATCCTTCATGGCGCGACCCCTGATCCAAGCGCAATATGTCGCTTGTTTGTCACCGACAACATCGGCGCATGCACGATTGAACCAGTAGCGTCCACGGCCGTTACTGGCGATCTCAGAGGAAAGAATGTAATATTCCATTCCAAACCTGATCAAGTCAGCAATAGCGTTCGCACTCGCTGAAGGATCTTTACCCTCAAAGCAGCGCTGCCTCCAAAGGATGGATGAGAAATAATCTCACATACCATCCCAATCTGCCGACGAGTAATGCCAGACCCTCCGCTTAACCTGCACGGGACGTGGAGGTGAAGTGAACGATACTGACAACCCAACCAGGCAGTGATCGGAAGTGCCCAGAGGCCAGAGGAACTAGCATGATCAGTCTTGGAGTATCCCAGCCACAGTTCGCAAAGTGCATTGAAATCCCCCAAGACCACCATTTCGGCCGACGGGAACTGCGCCCGCGCGTCATCAGTCGCCTGGATAAGATACCTGAACAGCCGAGTCGTCTCAACGTCGTCGTTATGAGACCTGTAAAGGCACACATAGATGCAGCTCAGGGAACCAAGATCTACATGCACTCACAGAGCGGAGAAGGAGGGGTCCTCCATGCAGCGTAAACGGCGACAGCAGATGTCCGAACGAACATACAAGCATACACCCCGGCTTTAAGCTTGAAGTTTTCTTCAATCGGATAACCGGGGTACAGCAGGTAGGAATTTTTGGCCGGCTGAGGAATTTGCGTCTCCGTCAAGAAGAGCACAGCAGGCCGAGCCGTCTCGAGATGGTGGTGGACGGCATTGAGGTTCGTATGGAGTCCGCGGATGTTGGTGAACTCTGTGGTGTGAACGCAGTGGTGGGGTAATACACCGCTGAAGGACCTGCTCTGTTTAATTGCACTGTCATGAGGTTGAAGGGATGGATTTGGTGAGGAACCATCGAGGAGCCTAAGTCCGGGCATTAAGAAGGCCGAATGGGCACCGGCACGAAAGGGTTGGCAGGTGGCGAATTGATCCGCCGAAAAGAAGGGCCCCCGTACCCCTCCCGGGATGGGCCGCCGGGACCCCACATCCGGTCACCAACTGGCACGACGGACCCAAAGATTAAGACCCAAGATTATGCGTGGCATGGTGAGGTAGCCTCTCGTGGTGGTTAGCCACGATTGGGCCCCTGTACTGTACCGCGGGCGGCCAGCGGACAACCGTTTTTACGGGTCTCCTTGGCCGGCGGGTCAACACTCCTCCCTTCGACAACGACCGAAAATACCCACACGGTACAACCTTATGCCCGGATTCAAACCCCTCGAAAAACCTAAATAACACGGGGTGATCCTGGAACGCGGTCTCCTTACGGGGATCACTATGGCGGTCTTTACGCCCCGTGAACAGCACGAACTGTGTCACTCATTTGGCACTACCCAGGGGTCACGTGTAGTGAAACAAGAGTCAAAGCCTACGGACGCGAGTGACGTAAACCCTCAATGTTTTGTTTTACTTTATTGGTTTATCAGCAGTTGTTACAATATTACATGATCGCTGTACATTATTCCACTTATATATGTAACATATATTTATATTTCTAATTGTAAAACTATTTAAGATAAACACGACATGCATAAGGTGTAGTCAAGTTAACAATTTAAAAAAAAGAACTATATTAAAAAAAAAATGGGTAAATACAAAAAGAAAAGAACAAGTGAACATTCCAAATTAATAATAAAGAAAAAGTAGTGTACAAATAATAGTAATAATAGGATTATGATCAGACTATTATGTTGTTTACACTGAATGGCTTATACATTAATAAATCAGTACTAATAATATGAAAGGTTTCGTAGTCGCAATATGATTTTCCGAAACGTATGCTCATTAGTGAAAAATATATCTAAGTCATTACTGCAATTGTTATACAGTCTGCATAGTCGTGGAATCGGTGAGCTACGACCCATGACAGTCCTATACTTTGGCGGTGATAGAATATTTTTAATAACTTTACGTGGGTAGTTAAATGGGACACTAAGTTTGAATTCCTTTAGTAATTGTGGGCAATCGACAGAATTACGGAAAATTTTAAATAATATCAAATCTAGTACATTTCTACGTTGCTCCAAGCTGACCATATTAAATCGTTTTAATCTAGCGTCATATGATTTTATCGCTTTAGCTTCTCCCGCTGCAAACACTAAATGCTTCAGAAATCTTTTTTGTATTCTCTCAATATTGAGTGCATGAGTAGCATAATGGGGTCGCCAAACTACCGAACCATATTCGAGGACGCTGCGTACTAAGGTGTTGTATAAAATGATTTTGGTTGTAGAACATTTGAAAGGTTTTACATTTCGAATCACAAAACCTAATGCTTTGGATGCTTTATTTACAATGTTGTCAATATGTTGTACAAATGTTAGTTTATTGTCTAATATGATACCTAAATCCCTTATTGTATCAACTTCCCTTAACTTAGTTCCATTAATTGTATATTTATATTTGATTATTGAACAACTTGATTTACGGTGGAAATTTATATGGAAGCACTTCTTAGAATTAAGAGTCATTCTATTTTTACAACACCAATCAACAACACTATTTAAATCGTTTTGAAGTGCGATAGCGTCGGATATAGTTGTAACTACTCTTAAGAGTTTTAGGTCGTCTGCATACATGAAGGGAATAGAGTTTTGAATACAATTTGGTATGTCATTGATAAATACGTTAAAGAGAACAGGGCCAAGGTTAGAACCTTGGGGCACCCCAGATGTTATAGCAAATTTTACTGATTCGAAACCATTAACAACAACATAAAATTGCCTATCCTCAATGTATGATTGTAACCACTTCAGTAAAGACACTGTAATTCCCATTTCAGATAGTTTGGACAAAAGTAAGTAAAAGTAATGTGAAGCTATATAGAAGTGAAGCTAATATAAAGCGTGTAAAAAACATACTGGTAAAATGGCGTTCTTTCTTAAAGGCCTGTGTCATCAGTGGGCGCCTGGTTGCTGAAAATTATATACATAAAAATATAGGCAGGCGGGGGCGGCATTCTTCAGTTTTTGCCCCGCCTCGAGAAATATCAAGATCCGGCGCTGGGGAAGGGATAACAAAGATCAATTAAACAATTCCTTATAGTAATACAATGGTAGAGCGCGCTTAGAGAGGCGACGCGACGCGACGTCTCTACTCAACTGTAAGTTGTTCTTAGCATCTGCAATATTTACAACGCGGATAATATCCTTCCCTATCCCTATCATGAGTCCATAAATAAAGCCACATGTATCTCTGCATTGGGATTGGAATTAACGGAAATTATTTGAAATTGAATGGAACAATTACTTGTAACTCGTTCACTTCTTACCCTTGTCGCGGATATCCGCAAATATACTCTGGACATTGCGTGTAGATTTTTTTTCGAATCAATTTATGCGACCAGATACATCCTATATCCTTCTTATATCTACCCTATATCACGAATTACCGCTTTTTAATATACAGTCTTCTAAATATTTATATGATGATATATAAAATAAAAAATAACTCATCATATACTTTTCGTTACAAAGATGCCTTATCACCTGTACAATAAATGAAACAAAACGTTATATTCTCAAGGTGTGATAGGTTGAGTGTTTCTCTTTTTGTATACTTATATTATTTATTATTCTATTGTTATCGCGTTGTAAAATAAAATAATTAAAATCGTACATTTTATCATTTACATGGTTTGAATCAAAAGAATCGCACTTCTAAACGCGCAGTCACTGCGGAGCCACCACACGCATATAACATCCGTCGCTCCAACTAAAATAAGTAAACTCAAAATGCGTTTATTTTTTATATTCAGTGCTCTTATAACTAACGTGTACTCATTAAACATATTAGGAGTGTTTCTTTATCCAGGCAAAAGTCATTTTTTCGTGTTTGAACCGTACTTAAAAGAACTTGCAAGGAGAGGTCACAATCTTACAGTTATATCATATTTCCCGCAAAATAAACCCGTGAATAACTACGTAGATATAAAATTAAGTGAAGAAAGAAATGCAGCGGAACAAACCATACCGATGGACAGTACCTTTAAAGCCCTAGTGCAAATTTTAGGGTATCTCATCAAAAGTGCGAATAAAAGTTGTAAAGCGTTATTAGAAAACAAAGAAGTACAACGTCTATACAAAAATGGAAGTCAATTTGATGTAGTTATTACGGAGGTATTTAATAATGATTGTCCATTAGGACTTGCCCATAAACTGAGAGCGCCAGTTGTCGGCCTGACTGCTACCGAAGTGATGCCATGGCATTACGAGAGATACGGCATCCGCGATACAACCATAGTATTCCCTCTAACACAAGGTGGCCATAAACCTTCCTTAGCTCAACGAATAGAAAGGATGATAGGGTATTTTGCGATAAATTTTCTTTTTAATTTCTTCGTCTACCGTCCTGAAGAGAAAATGCTAATGGAGCATTTTGACGATATGCCGCCTCTAGAAGAATTAAGACGTGAAATTAAACTGTTGTTAATATATCAACATTTATTATTTGGAGGAGCGAGTTCATTGCCTCTCCATTTAAAACAAGTAGGAGGTTATCACGTCGCCGCACCTAAAGAACTGCCTCATGTAAGTATACATTTCTCAATATTATTCATTTTTATCATTCCACATTAGTAATATACTTGCCTACAACTAACCGGTAAATTGTAAGAATCAATACGAAGTATTAAGTACTTAGTACATGCATATCTCATTAGCAAAAAAAATATTTTTAAATTGAGCCGTTTATTAATCATAAGGTATACTTTCAGACTCACACGTCTCATTAGGAAATGTTTTGACAGTTAAAATAAAATACAAAAGTAGATAATATATACGTATAGATATTTAATAATTCAGATATGACTGATTATTACGAATATAATTATTTACGTCATCAGTACAAATACGTGTATGACTCGTATGCATTTATATTCCAAATAGAGGGCAATTATGACAAGGATATCCAAGACATAAATAAAAACGTCATAAACATCAAACAGAACATTCTGAATTATATAAATATTTTAATTTTAATAAGCGCACTATAGGCTATTAGAATATTTAAAAAATAGCACCATGCCATGTAGAGGAAATATGATAATGTAATAATAATGTATTTGTGGAAAGAAATTGTATCCAAGTAATATAATAATAGCGTATTGTTGAAACCAATCAGTTACATCATTTTAATATAATAAAATCGTAATGACCAGAAAATACTTTTATTGTAAGCAAACTCATGAAATTTATTTTTACAGAAATAAATTTAATAACCATTCACGTTTTAATTTTACTTTTTCAATGTCGTAGAAATCCTCCTCGTAAAAAAAATAATTTCATGATCCGGGATATGAAAATTCATTTCTGAGATTCAAAATCTTTGTGGTACCACTTCAAAATGATATTTTGACGTGAACTCCGTAAAATGTAATTACCCTGCAATATATTAGATTTCAATACCTGTGTGATTTATAAGAAAACTACGCCAATTGATTAACAACTGAATGCAAAATTGCCACAAGTCATTCAAAGTCCAGACACTAGTCATTAACTGGCCTTGGAAAAATGTGCCCTGATCTCCGTATGTAATGTACTACAAATATTTAAAAAATGAATCTCTATTCAAGACAAATGTACATTCAAAGTATCATTAAATAAATACATGAGATATCTTACTTGATAATCCAAATTGAATTGGAGGCAAAGCAAAGAGCAAAAAACCGATGGCTGATGGAGCCGAAAAAATTTCGAGTGGCAAGAGTAACATCAGATATCAACTCACAAGGTACATAAAACATTTCATAAATCTTGTAGGAAGACTACAGGCCACTTCCAACTTTCTGTAGCAGGACATGATGATTATAGTTGCCTTGTAAATAACGCTTTAGTGTACGATGCATTAACTAATAACACAATAATTAATGTACAGCAAAGCGCTTCTAACATTGAAGTTAACCTAGAATGTTCTACTATTTTTAATTTAATCTCGCAATAGTTACAGAAATAATGTTATTACTATGTGACTAATATTTTATAAAAGTGACTTTGTATAATTATCTTTTTAGTTCTTGCATATTTTTTACATTTATAATAGCGGATGTGTGCTAATAATTACGTCAGAGTTTATATTATTATGTAAAAATTGTGTTGTGGGCAGCTGGGAAATTATTTTCTGGACAATTTTAAAAAATCTATCCTTTTACGCATATAATCTCAGTACATCTACGTCTATTATTTCTTCAGTAAAGTAGCGGAACCCTACTTCTAGTATTAATAATTGGCATTTATGGAAACATACTTGGAACGTAAACGCTAAGGCTATCTAAATTATATGTAATCTTATACTGTGCGGGGTCAATACCAGGGCAATCATCATGACTTTTTAACACAGTTTACGAAATTGTACGTTTATTTTTAGTTAATTGTCGCTTGTTTTCGCTATGAACTTGAAAGTTCCCCACAAGAAAGTTTAAATGCACTGTTGTGTTTCGGATTGAAGGACATTGTAGCCAGAGTAACTACTGGACATATTGAGACTTAACATCTTATGTCTCAGGATGGCGAGCGCAGTGGAATGCCAAGCATTGCTTTTGTTTGTTTGTGGTGTTGTTTGGTTTTGCTTCTGTTCATGAGCGGTCGCAACGCTTACCATCAGGCGAACGGCATGCTCGTCTCGCCATTCACAGCAATAAAAAAAAAAAAAAAAAGAATTTCAAAGGTATGTGGAGTTTTCTACGTGGATTAGGCCAGCGTGGTAGAACCGTTTATCAATAAAGGATATCATGGAAAATACTCAATTGATCGTTATATAATAAAATAAACCGTTCTGTAACATGTCTGTATTCAGCACATACAATTATGGAAAATGGGCAGGCATGAGGCGGCCCTTGAAAAAAAATTGTGTACATTTTCGAATATTTCCAATCAATCTACAAAGTTCGAAATGTAGGTAATACAACTTCGTACTACAATTACCAATAACAATAACCATATAAAGTTGAAGAGTTTGTTTGTTGCCTTTAATCTCAGGAACTACTGGTTCGAATTTAAAAATATATATATCATCACGACTATGATCTAACGGAGGGAAGCAGTAGTGAAAAATCCAGCAAATACGAGGAAATTTTATTCGGTTTGCGTGTTCAGATTGCCGATATTCTAAATTGATAAATATAATTGATCATTTTGGCCGCCATTTTGAAAAGTGTAACTGCACCCGGGCGGAGTCGGGCTGGTTAGTAACTTATAAAAATGTAGGTCTCCAGTCAGTGGGACTGTCAGAAAAGCCATAGTATCCGTGCTTACTTTAGTGCGCGGTACAATCGAGAGTACGATTAAGATTGGTTAGGCCATGTAGTCCACGCTAGCCTAGTGCGATTAGCGGACTCTATAGAAATTCTTACCAATTGCTATGGCATGCAGGTTTGATCGCGATGTTTCCCTTAACCGTTATAGTGTGTGGTGATTGACTATGATGTCCAATAACCACTTACATTTTTTAATTATGGCAACAGCCCTTTTTATTAAACTTTAGACCACCCGAGACTTAAGGTGTTAAGTCTCAATATGTCCAGTAGTTACTCTGTCTACAATGTCCTTCAATTCGAAATAGAACAGTGAATTTACACTGATGTTTAGCGGGAGAAACAGACATTCCGGTGGTATCTACCCAGACCTACCACCGATAAAACATCTAGTGTGCATGTTTATAAACCAAAGCAATACAATTTATATTCCATGTTAATGTGCTACTTCAACTGAGTTGCATTAATATTCATATGTATTTATAGAAACTTATTCTGAATTGTTAAGAATATTCCTAAACACTACAATGACGAATCTTTTGCTATAGACAAGATATATTGTTCACAAGAAATATCTCCTCATCCTGGCCTTCAACGAGGGCATAAATTATCTTCTATCATAAATTATCTCTTATCATAGTAACAGGGCAATATTACTATTATGTATATGTATAATGCGCCTGATGGTGATTGCATTGCAATCTGATACTACATATTACAGTGCCCCAAGCAGGAACATTTGGCTCTATAGTATAGTAATCGTAATAGTAAAATTTTGTATGGGAATTTGAACAGCGCCATTGTGAGCGTATTTGGAACTAAATTATGGCAGCGGGAAACGTTTACGACACTGTAGTATGGTAATCGTATAGTCTAGCGATAGTTTTACTATACAAATGTATGAAAAGTGGTAGCACGAATAATTTTTGACGTATAGTATCGTTGTAGTAATAGTATAGTAATCGTTATCACGATACTATTACTATACGATACTTCAAAATGTTCCTGCTTGGGGTACTGAATATGTACAGACTAGTGTAGGAATAAATAGCAATCACAAATAACAAGTGAAGTCGATAATAACATTTCACAAGTTGTATAAATAAACTAAATTTTGCGATTTGCGCTTGTGATTCCAAACAAACAAAGACAAAGCCGATCGGCTAATATATTTATAAGGTCCCGTGTAATCTATTAAGGAGTGATTTTTTAGAACCCATTTAAAGAAGAAACTGAACAGTCAATTTTATGTGTGTAATTTTAAATGTAATAAATGGTCAGAATATATGGTCAGTTTTATTGTTTACAAATTGTGTGGAGGCCATTTAGCAATAGCAATTTAGAGAGACTATCTTCTATTAAAATAACATCCCTAAACAGTAGGCGTAAAATAAATGACCTTATATTCTTTTACAAGATATTAAACAATAAAATTGATTGTCCGCAATTACTAAGCATGATAAATATATCTGTCCCAAGAACCCTTCCGCGTCCGAACGTCTTTAAGCTGTTCAAGAGTCGTTTCCACAAAACAAATTTGGGTGCAAATTCACCTATTGCACGCATGATAAAACTTTATAACTACCTACCACGAACACTGGATTTGGATATTTTCTATAATAAATTATATTCTTTTAAAAATAAAATTAAGTCACACTGGTTGTAAATTCTTTTAATTTTTGGATGAAGTCACATTTTTTTTTAATTATTAAGTATATTATTTTTATTCTTTTTACTTTTTGTTTCTACTTTTAATGATAATTCTTTGCTGTCTGTATTCTACTGGTTGTATAATCTACGAGTATTTCTGTTTTTGTAACATTACTATAGGTTTAAGTATTTTTTCTTAATACCATTATGAATATGTAAGTCATTCATTGTATGCTGTAGTTGCCTGTTTACGGAGGAACATTTAACTTTGTTTTTATTATTTGTTCGTTAGATATATTTGTAGTGAATAATGTATCTTCTTTTAGTAACTTTAAAATAAATAAATAAATAAATAGCAAAAATATAGAGCATGCTAAGGACTCAAAAATAACAAGGCGGTGATGTTAATTTAAAATAGCAATAATTCTCCTTACAGACGAGACGTAAACATGTCTGTCTCACTTACTTGCTAATTGAATTGTTGATGTGGTCAAAACCGTATACAGGCTGACCTCGAAAAGCCGTGCACCTGTGGGGTAACTCTATACTCCGAAACGAAATTCGAATGTTTGGACGTTGAACGTCATTATATAAGATAAAAGTTTTCCAGTTCTAAAAATCAATACTATTATCTATAAATCTTATCATTCACTTTAAATTTGGTGGTAGATCTCTAATATGTGAGAGGCTGCCTGGGTGGGTACCACCGGAATGTCTATTTCTCCCGTCAAACAGCAGTGTAAATGCACTGTTGTGTTTCGGATTGAAGGACATTGTAGCCAGAGTAATTACTGGACATATTGAGGCTTAACATCTTATGTCCCAGGATGGCGAGCGCAGTGGAATGCCAAGCATTGCTTTGTATTTCAAGATGTTGTTTGGTTTTGCTACTGTTCATGAGCGGTCGTATCGCTTACCATCAGGCGAACGGCATGCTCGTCTCGCCATTCACTGCAATTAAAAAAAAAAAAGTCTAAGATTACGAGGTACGATATCGAATTCGAACATTTTATAAAGTATTTAGGCATATTCGTACAGTTTTACGTACGCTCTTCGAACATTCGTCGTCGTGTCGGAGTAACCCCCCTGCGTCAGCGACAGTACAATATGTTTTTTTTTTCCAAATGAGCTGAATGAGTTAAGTAGCTGAAATAAATGGTGATGGGGTAGCTGTTCAGTCCAAAGGCAAAAAAAATCGAGTATCGTTTATACTGCGACTACTTTATAAATGCAACGAAGCGGCAATTATGAAGTTACATAAAATTAATCGTGAAGGCCATAGTGTAAAAACAGTAGTAGATCTACAATGAGATAATGAAATAGATTCGGCCACGTGTAACATTTATTTATCGCAATATTTGAGAGACGAGTGTCTTTATTTTTAAATCGAAACGTTAATTTAGTATATTTTTCCAAATATACCGGTATATCCAGACGGAACGAAAACGAAGCCAGGTGGTAGTTTTATTGACTTCAGACACACTGCAACAATTTTTTTTTACCTTTAGTCATGTTTGGATGGTAAATACATAGTTTTTCCTAAAATAGTAACGCACATTCTTTTGTTTTTAAAAAGGTTTAAGAAGACATAGATAATTAAAAACAAAAAAAAAGTGATAGCTTTTTTACATGTTTAGTTAGTTCGTGTTTGTAGTCACTAAAACTAACACCTTTCGATTTTGGTCGAGTATGACGTCAGATATAGTGTCAGTCTAAGGTCAGCCACATATCATGAGTAAGGTATAAAGTTTGTGAAATTGGCCTTGTAGAGTAAAGGCGTTTAGAATAAGAAGCTTGGCTCTACATACAGAAGGAGTGATCTATGGCTTGACATGAGATCTGATAACTTTTGCTAGTGCGAGTCATATTATGGCCTCGTCTTGGAAATATTTTACATGAAAATGTTTTTGGTGGCATTTTGCTTCTTATTGTAAGCTGCTTATGACAATATCGTTGTCTTCTTTTTAATTTCTTTAGATTTTTGTTTTTCAGTTCTTTTTATTGTTTATATAATACCTATTTTCAGACATCTAGCATAAAAATTATACAAACTTCCATCCTTAGTTTAAGGGTTTGACTGATAAAAGTTCCAAAATTTACATTTTTTGTGTACTAATTCTAGCTTGCATACCAAATTTCAAGTTTCTAGGACATTAGCCAATACCCTAAGAATTTAATGACTAGGGTTTTTGGACATCAATGAACTCTAGAGTATAAAAACTGCTATGCAATTAAAACTTTATTAAGTCCGCCGTTGACAACATATCTTGAAAATATTGTTTATCTAATATAATCCAAACCTAAGCTATGAGGGTTCTAAAAATCGACATAGGGCTTCGAGACAATGTAGGTAGAGCCCTTGCTCGTCACTTGGTCGTCTTGGTGGGTCTTATCAAAGACTTTCTTAGTCCTGGGAAATGAACCCGTGATCTTTCATTTCACGTATTTCACATTCCCCTTCACCTTTCGTCACGGAGGCTGTTAATGTGCAAAAGATAAATATAAATTGGCCTTACGTACTTTTATCAGACGGTTGTCAACAAATCCGGAACAGTAGTGCGCTATTCGCCGCAACGATAGCAGCTCTAGACAATATGATTTTAAATGTGAATTTATCGTCTATAATATTATCAATATGTGTCATGTTAAGTGAAGTGCACACGTTGAATATTCTAGGAATATTTCCATATCAAGGAAAAAGCCACTTCTTTGTATTTCAACCGTATTTGCTGGAGTTGGCGAAAAGAGGACACAATGTCACAGTAATAACACATTTCCCGCAGAAGCAACCTGTCGAAAATTACCGCGATATTAGTTTAGCAGGGAGTGCTCCAATTCTCGAAGATGTGTTCCCTATAGAAAGATCTTACGCTTCTGTTATTGCCATTAGTTTCTTCCTGGTCGGCACTGGCACTGATAATTGTCGAAAATTGTTAGCTAACAAAGAAGTGCAACAATTGTGGAAGACAGGTGTGAAGTTCGATGTAGTTGTATTAGAACAATTCAACAGTGATTGTGCATTGGGATTAGCCTATAAACTCGGGGCGCCGGTAGTCGCCATGAATTCGCATGTCTTCATGCCGTATCACTATGCACGATACGGCATGCATTACAACCCGTCTTACATGTCTTTTGAATTCTTTGAGGGTGGTACGAAACCCACTCTGTATCAAAGAATAGAACGCGTTATATTTCACACGTATTTTGAACTACTGTTTAAATACCGTTGCCAACATGTGGACCAAAATACGCTGGCGGAATATTTTGATGATGTTCCGCCGCTTGAGGAATTGGCGCGGGAAATAAAAATGCTGTTGTTTTATCACAATTTCATGCTTTATGGCTCGACGCTCCTACCTGCGAATGTTAAAGAGGTCGGAGGTTATCACGTCGCTGCTCCGAAGGAACTGCCAGCCGTGAGTATAGTGCACATCAAAATATGATAAACTACATTCATTACATTGCCCGCATAATGAAAAACATACCAAATGAACATTGAGGTCAAAATACCTGCATATAGATTTATTCCATTTTTATTGTTTACATGAGGAGAGTTTCTTGCGGCGAGAATTTTATGCCATTATCACATGTCATAGCCGCCATTAATTATCGAGTTCAGGCATTTTTATTTACACGATGCAACTATTTTATATCCTTACAATAATCGTATATATTTTGTAAATGTAAATAATTTTCCAGTCACGGGTAACTAATGCAATCGCAGAAGAGCATTCGTTTTTACACGCTTTATATTAGCTTCACTTGTATGTTTGTATGTTAGTATGTTTGTATGTTTGTATGTTTGTATGTTTGTATGTTTGTATGTTTGTATGTTTGTATGTTTGTATGTTTGTATGTTTGTATGTTTGTATGTTTGTATGTTTGTATGTTTGTATGTTTGTATGTTTGTATGTTTGTATGTTTGTATGTTTGTATGTTTGTATGTTTGTATGTTTGTATGTTTGTATGTTTGTATGTTTGTTTGTAACCGACTTCTTTGGGCGCGATTTTGACCCACTTTAAACGGCCAGATTTCGTTCAAATTTTGCACACCTGTCAAAGACCGATGACAATACAATAATTCGATTAAAATATATAATTATCCTGATTAGATTCGCCAGGATTAATTATTCTTATAATTGATGACCATTGCTACATTCATCGCTAGATGGCGTTAACATTGTATTCTTCCAAGAAGCTTATACCCAAATGGAGATTGCATTCCGTATATAAAAGTGAAGCACAAAAATTTGACCTCGAATGACGTTGCGACTGATTGCTATCCTTTTCTTTCGAGTGACAATGAATGAACAAAAAGTCATTTTCATTCATTGTCACTCGAAAGAAATGGATAGCAATCAGTCGCAACGTCATTCGAGGTCAAATTTTTGTGCTTCACTTTTATATACGGAATGCAATCTCCATTTGGGTATAAGCTTCTTGTATTCTTCAAGTGTCAAATGTTACTACTGACCAACAGATGGCGTTATTGACTGGAAATACAGCCGTAGATGGATGTTTTTAGTCAAAACAATTATATAATAGTTAAAAAAAACTAAAATACACGCTTTAATAAGATATACAACTAAAAAAGTAAAAATAATTGATACTGAATTTAAGATAAGAAAATGGAGTAAAATACATATATTTTATTGTTACAAAGCGTGGGGTGCAGGAGGATAAGTAATTGTTGTAAACACCCCACGCTTTGTAACAATAAAATATATGTATTTTACTCCATTTTCTTATCTTAAATTCAGTATCAATTATTTTTACTTTTTTAGTTGTATATCTTATTAAAGCGTGTATTTTAGTTTTTTTTAACTATTATTATAAATTGTATTATTAATGACGGTGGGTAGTGAATATATAAATAAATTAATACGCCCAGCAGTCAAATACATACATGAATTGAATTATTAAAGTTTTCGTGGTTTATACGTTTTATAGTGACTTAAAAATTATGTTCAGAAGAAAGTGAGTGTACCCAATTTATGGTTCGACCCGAATCTGCCCCAAAACCAACTCAGGATTGTTGTTTACCATCGATGTGAGAGCTAGAAATAATAGTGAATCATCGAAAACGGTATTTAAAATACACCAAGTCATTATGATATTGACATGACCGAAAACGAAGCCAGATGGTAAAATTATAGCATTATTGATTTTAGTTTCGATCACATGATTTCAGACACAATGCAATAAAAATTTGATAAAGCGACGAATCCTTTTTGTATATTTTTTTGTTTATATACTCTTTATTGTCCATCTTACATGAAATAATACAACATAACTAATCAAAATATGGTAACAATTGACGAATTATAGTGGTAAATACGTACATTTCATAAAATAATAATGCACACATATTTTTAAGGACGCTACCTATGACACGCAAGGATGTAAATTATTATTTTAGCAACAACTATCTATCGCCCACCTGATCTACGTTACAAAAAAAATGACGCGAATTTTTTAGTCGTATTATGTCTGGAGTCACTTAAACTACCACCCGGCTTTGTTTTCGGTGACCGTTTGGATATACCCTGTATGACAATCCGCGTGTAAAGTATTCCGACACGACATATGAGTAAGTGTGATGCGGCGCTCCAGTGAAGCGTAGTATCGATGGCGCCAATGAAAGTAGTCGTCGCAACTATTTTGATAATGCCGACTTATTACGAGAGAAAGTTTTATAAAAAAGGAGATAAAAAAATAGCCGTTAAGAAAAAATATATAACTGTACGTACGTCTTCGTTTAATTTCGTTATATTATATCATTAGAATCTAGGAAATACCGATTCATAAACAATGAATTGCAAATACAACTAGTCAAGGTTATTGGCTCGAGGCAGATACATATATTTGACCAAATGCACGTGTAATATCTCACCTTGTCACAAACATCATTAGCGAAAATAGTGGACTCGTATTACCATTTAAATTTTATATCAACATCATCATCATCATCATTAGCCCGTTGCAGTCCACTGCTGAACATATACCTATCTCAAAGTACGCCTAAGATAAGATTATGATGTTTTAATATTAAATTGACATGGTGTTCTCCAATTACAAGTAGGATTTTCAAACACATATTATAATAATGTCTCAAACTTTACTGGCAGCCAAATTACCATATTAATCGTTCAATTCTTATGGCACAAGACCCAAAGCTTTTCTTATATGAAAGAGTTCTTTTATTGATAACTGATTTCGGAATGAATTTACCTATTATACTAAAATCGCACGTTTTGATGATTAATCAAAATCATCATGAAAAAACAAAGTTAAGGAAAACATAGCAGGATAAGATATACGCTATTTCAAGTTTCTTTCAAATCAGCTAAGGTGTGACAACATAACAAAATATCATAATCACATGCAAACTCAGGTATTTATTATATCAGAGTGAATTAGGTAACTGAACTGATACTGAAATGATAACATCATAATATTTATGTTCTAATCTACCCGCTATCATATCATATAAAATTACGTAGATTAGGAACAGAAAGCAATGGATCTATTATTGTTAATGATAATCTCTATCATTGTAGAGATATCTAGCCCCAGAATATCTCACTCGCATAACTGTAGAATAATATACTATTTTTTTTAAAGGATTTGAAGAAATATATAGAAGAATCAGAGCACGGTGTGATCTACATTAGTTTTGGATCAATGTTGAAGGCCAGCACAACTCCGAAGGACAAGGTTGATGCTATCATTGGAGCTCTTTCGGAACTGCCGCAAAGGGTCATTTGGAAATGGGAAGAAAAGACACTGCCGGGAAATCCTAAAAATATTCTGTTGTCCAATTGGCTACCACAAAACGATATACTCGGTATGTATGTAATAAAGAAAGATGTTAAAGTATGACAATTATATTAGTCGACAATAAAAAAAATTTGGCCTTCGTATTTTTGTAAATTCTCATAGATCTGATGCTCTCCAAATGATACATGGTAATTTTATGTAACACGTATAGATGTAACGTAATCTTATTTCAAAAATCCCACTGGTGATGTATTAACACCTATTAAACGATAAGAATCTAAAGTATTATAAAAAAAACTGAATTAATCAACATTCTGTTCGTTTTTCCTCTTCATATCGTAAACTCGAGCTTCATTATGAATCAGCCAAGAAAATTTTGCAAACATTATTTCTAAAAACTTCCATGTGTTTTTTTTATCTCTATATTTAGAAAAATGCATGTTTTTTCGTTGCATTATTATGGCAACAGTGCGGGAAACGAGCCAACAGGTTACCTGATGGTATGTGATCACTGCCGCCCATGAACATCCACAAAGCTTGGATTTGTCGTGCCCATCAAATCAGGAGGAGAGCGGGGGTATCTGGCAATCTCACTCACAAAACGAAACACTACAGCAAAGCTCTCGCTTCACGTCAATCTTCTGAGAGACAGTGTCACCGCCCCGGACGAGCCTGCCGATTCATGCTCAGTCATGATTAACAAAGGCGTGGCTCTACCACTTTTAAAATACTTTAAAATATGCTATAAAATTGAGAATTAGTCACTACATTTTTTATTGGAGTCTTGACAACTACTCGTATTATATTCTAATATCCTATTTCCGCTTAATCAAGTATTTTGGAAACGTGACGTGTTGGGGTGTTTTTTTAAACTCAATTCAAAAAATAAATATCTATAAAAAATACTTTTCATTTCAACGTCATAAACCTTGTAAACGCGTTATATATTTTGCTAGAATTAAAGATATTGCGATGCTGAAAATGCAGCTGATTTATGTTGTGACTGAGTACTGCACTAAGATTTGTATGTTGTAATAACCACATGTTAAACAAAGTTTATTCAGAGGGGAAATAAGATAATAAGATTGATAACAAAGTGGAATAGCTGTCAACGGTACGAAACTTATAATGTTCATAATATACAATCGAATATGGATAATTCACAATAAATATATCAGATAATATCGCATCATGCTGATATTTCGCATCATATCAACTGATATTATCTTTATGCTAACAGTAGTATATTCATTTACTATCTTAGAATCCAAGGATGTTTAATTATTTAAAATTTATAAATAAAGAAAATGTTCATTTTATATGATGATATTCACAATTAAGTTTTTCCATTTATAAAAATATTCCAAAACACGTATCCGATTTGCATTTAACGAAATATACAGCGATTAATGTAAAGATAAGAAAATAGTTGCGATAAAAAATTTACTTCATTTTTAGTCATATTTCAATTTTTTACTCTTCAATTAATTTAATATTTTCTTTTGTTGTTTTCTAATTTTACGTGGTCAATAATATGCAACAATCAGCTATGTAACATTTATATTTACTATTAATATTACTTAAATGAAATTCATCCATATTGTTACAGCACATCCGAAAGTACTGGCTTTCTTCTCACATTGTGGACTTTTGGGAACCACAGAAGCAATTCATCATGGAGTTCCAATGGTGGGGATGCCTGTCTTCGGTGATCAGCCCGCGAATGCTGCTGCCATGGAAGAAAGCGGGCTAGGAGTACAAATACAAGTCCGAGATCTGACTAAGGAAAACCTTCTGGAAAAGTTTAAAACCGTATTGGATCCGAAGTAAGTAATATTTATTTAATATTCGTACGACAAAGTGACCGAATTGCGTATGATGGTAAAAAAAATTTAATAGCCTTACTGGTTACCACCAGTCTCGGTCTCTCATATGTGAGAGGCCACCTGGGTGGGTACCACTGCAATGTATATTTCTCCCGCCAAACAGCAGTTTAAATGCACTGTTGTATTTCGGATCGAAGGGCATTGTAGCCAGAGTAACTACTGGACATATTGAGACTTTACATCTTATGTCTTAGGATGGCAAGCGCAGTGGAATTCCAAGCATTGCTTTGTAATTCGTGGTGTTGTTTGGTCTTGCTACTGTTCATGAGCGGTCGTATTGCTTACCAACAGGCGAACGGCATACTCGCCTCGCCATTCATTGCAATAAAAAATGCCGGTATCCTAGTGTAGGGTAAGGACTATGTATGTGACTATTTGGTGTATTTACATATGTATGTACTCGTATGTACTGACTTTAAAATGAATAATACATACAAAATGAAGTTTTGTTTACCATCCTGTACGCTGGATTGAGACGCACATCTTACGTCCAGCAAATTCTTACGGTTGATTACGTAGCCCAATAGTTGTTGGCTATGACTTATTTCTGGTGACATAATTGCCCTGCCTAAATTTATGTCCGTAATCAATTTTCAGGGTCTTCTATACACGGTAACTACCTATATTTACCAAAAATAGTTTATGGTAGGCAATAAGGTTTTTGGAGGATATCCTGTTATGAATGTCTTGAAAGTTAATATAGTGTGTTTAGTTGTTTAAACTATATTTATGTTTAATGATTATTCAGTACCTTTTACTATTCATCATTAATTATACATCCTTTTTTAAATTATTATATATATTCATAATATATTTTAATATATTGAATATTCTACTTTTTTGTTATTCCATAACTAAATATATTTGCAGATCTTAAAGGTTAAGAACATTTCAGTATATTTTTAATATATCAATATATTTTTCCAGATTCAGGGAGCGGGCTAAGCAATTATCACAGGCGTGGCGCGACCGGCCGATGTCTGCTATGGACAGCGCCATCTATTGGACAGAGTTTGCAGCACGTCACAGCAACTTCACATTTCGGTCACCATCAGCTGACGTGCCTTTCTACCAATATTTATATTTAGACGTAATCTTGGTCCTTGGAAGCATACTTCTTGTAACACTTTGGTTTATACGTTTATTATTTAGTTTCATTTTAAGTTTACTTTTTACCGGAAAAGCGAAGAAAATAAAATCCAGTTAAATATTTGCAAGAATATCAGAAAATTGTAAAACATTATTAGTTATAGTCACTAGTGTTGCTGTTTCAAATTAAAACCGTGGTGATCTGGCCGAAATTCACTCGTAATTTATTTTAACTTAAGTAGTTTAAGTTTTACCTAAAAATAAATAAACAAATATAAAATTATGGAACTTACAAGAAATGCAAGCAAAATAAATGACCAACCTTCTTGCATGATGCTCGCGTAAAGCATTAGATATAAGTTCACCGCATTCATTGCTACTGCAGGATCACCTGATAACTGTATGATTAATTAAACATCTCTCTGTTTAGGTTATCAAATTAATTGTAAAACATCAAATTTATACAACAAAGTGTTGTATTTGAACCATAGGTTCATCACTTGAGGTAAAAAACTCTACCTTGAAGAGGCCGGCATAATTGTTTACAATAGCAGGAGTAACTGTCTGTTGCCAATCAACTCTATCAGCACGACATTGCGCTTACCATCAGGTGCATGTAGGACTAGAGATACCCATTTACCAGGAGTAGATCTTATTGTTTATATGAAACCCACTTAATGAGGTATCAGAAGTAAGATAGACGACAGAATGCGTTGCCTCGCATTTGTCGTGGACGCCATAACACCAAAAAAAAGCGTCCAAATGAAGATGTAAGTGGGGGACAGCTTTGTTCCCCAATGAGAGGAACCACACGGGAAGAAATCGGGGCGCTTCACGTCCTGAGGTATCCAAAAGGGTTACTCTATAAAAACGAGACGACCTTCGAATATTCGGATACCGTAAATAAAACTTCACTAATGTGCCAGATACACCACAAAATGTTGGATTCCTCTATCGTACGTCGCAACCATACACTAAGTTCTGAGAAAATTATAAGTATAATATAGAATAGTATTGATTTTTAGAAGTAGAAATCTTATATCTTACTCTGGTTGTCCAACATCCGAACCTATCGTTTTTGTAGAGTAACCCCTCAGAATCGCCCGAAATTCGCACGACGGCCACTATGAAATTTATTTGGTATGGTAGATACACAGGTCACTTTCCGGAGGTTTCTTACATTAATAAATCATATTTCAATAATTATATCACAAAAACTATTTGTTAAATTGAACATTGTTTTTAATTAAACACCAACCGCACAACTCTCATCGTTTTAAACAAACGCCTATTAAACAGTACTTAGGTACAGCGTGACCATGTTATAAAGGGTATATTAAGACTGCTACCGAATACGAAGCCGGGTATAGTTTTAGTGACTTCAGATATAAAGGAACTAAACATTTTGCAAAAAGAAAATTGTCTGAAAACTGTCGTGCATTACGATGTTATTTATAACATCACCAAAAAGCGAAATTTTGTGTTTTGTAGTAACTAAAACTACCACCCGGCTTAATTTTCGGTTGCAGTCTTGATATACCCTATATTAAAATCTCAATATTTCAACTGTTTTTCTTTTGGATTTTGATGAGCAATTAATAGTCAGAAAACGCAACTGATATAAATTGATTATTACAAATAAAATTGCACGTACGTATATTATTTTAACAATGAAATATAACTGTCACTTATAACCAATAAACATAAAGTAAAAAAATGTAACAAATAAAAAGTAATCAATAACATTCTATTTATTATATAACTATTATATATTGCAGAGTGAAGAGCGATAACTCTTCTACGTGCGCCTTTATCTTGCATACGTGATCAGCGTATCATGAGTTTAATAAAAGATAAGAAATGAATGACGATATGTTTCCATGTCTGTGCCTTAGGCCTTTTGTTCCTTACGACACCTGTGCTGAAAAAGTGTCTCGAAGTGGGGATTTCAGTATTCACAAAACAACATTACATAAACAATATTTTGCACTGTTGTTCGGGGGTACAAGAACCCATACTTCATAGATAAGCTAAATATTTTCGTTATTTCCTATTTTTATCATTCAACCTTATTTTTTCGTCTGTCCTCTCTTATTGTCCGTCTCCTATGTCCATCCCATGGTAGTAAGATTGATTGCGTCCAGCGATACGACCGCCATTTGTACTCTTATTTTAAATATTAGTTTAGTTTAAGGGGAGGTGGTACCGATTTTTACTTTTTTTAAACATCTAAATCAAATAGCCCTGTTAATACACAGATACCAAACAAAAGCCGGGTATTTTAGAAAAAATGGGAGTATAAGCGAGGATCGTGTAAAGCTAAAAACATAAATTATAATACTTATATCGATGAAAAATCATCTCAAAGATGGGTCTAATCTAAATTTCAAACACGTAGATTTTTAAGAGATTCTATCAAAATCAAGTAAAAGTTATATCAAAAGATAGGCACCTAATTTTCTAGTGTTCTGTATAAAAATATTTTACAAAATTGTTGTAATTTATCTATGAAGAAAAAAAACTACAATTTTAACCAATTCACGCGTTCGCACCTACTCGTCAGTCGCCGTCAAGGCGTCATCGAGGTTGGATTCACGCCGATTTTTTCACGAAAATTCGTCGCAAAATACACCATATAAGCATTTTTTAAAATTATAATGTACAATTTAAAATACCATTATAAACTACGAATAATAAAAGAGATAGTCTATTATACACAGTCAGGTCATAAGTCACACAGGTCACACAGTAAAAACTTTTCTTTTAAAATGCTTGCCACAAAAAAGTTTATTGAATTCGAATTTCGAATTGTTCATGAAAATAAAAATGTATACTTTTTAGAATTTTACTCATTTTTAAATATGGAGTGGAGGCTTAAAGAAGACCGTGTTGCAGTTATTGCGTTGCATCGTTGCGGTTACGCTCCAATTAAAATTTTTGACATACTGAAAAATTTGAACATAACCAAAAGATTAGTTTATCGTACCATCAAACGATACAATGAAGACTCTAGTGTAGATGACAGGTCAAGAAGTGGTCACCCTCGGTCTGTTAGGACTCCAGCAGTGATAAAAGCTGTGAAGGCGCGAATTCAAAGAAATCCCAAACGTAAGCAGAAACTGTTGGCCCTTCAGATGGGGTTAAGCAGAACCACGGTGAAAAGGGTGTTAAATGAAGACTAAGGGCTTCGGGCATATCGAAAAAAACAGGACATCGTTTGAATGCTCGTCTAATGGACCTGAGACTGAAGAGATGGCGCGCTTTGTTGAAGCGGTACGCGGGAAAAAAATATCGGGAAATTCTTTTTTCAGATGAAAAAAATTTTACCGTAGAAGAGAGCTACAACAAACAAAATGATAAGGTGTACGCACACAGTAGTGATGAAGCGAGCAACCGTATTCCGCGTGTCCAACGAGGTCATGCTATGGTTGGGAGTTTCTTATTGGGGCTTAACAGAGGTACATTTTTGTGAGAAAGGTGTAAAAACGAATGCAGTTGTGAATCAAAATACAGTCCTGACGAACCTTGTGGAACCTGTTTCTCATACCATGTTCAATAACAGGCACTGGGTATTCCAACAAGATTCGGCGCCAGCTCATAGAGCGAAGAGCACACAAGACTGGCTGGCGGCGCGTAAAATCGACTTCATCCGGCACGAAGACTGGCCCTCCTCCAGCCCAGATTTGAATCCGTTAGATTACAAGATATGGCAACACTTGGAGGTATAGGCGTGCTCAAAGCCTCATCCCAATTTGAAGTCACTCAATACATCCTTGATTAAGGCAGCCGCCGATATTGACATGGACCTCGTTCGTGCTGCGATAGACAACTGGCCGTGCAGATTGAAGGCCTGTATTCAAAATCACGGAGGTCATTTTGAATAAACTTTAGTGTCATAAGAATCTATGTTTTGTTAAGTTTTTAGTATATAAATGGTTACATAATGAATAAACTTGTTTCAATTATTTTATATTAAACATGTGACAGAATTTATGACCTGACTAGGTACATTCCTATTATGAACTATGGAACGCCTTTCATCGCTCAACGCATTTCGTGTCTGTCGTGGACGACCATAATATACACACATGCACTATAACGGTGGAATAAAACATCGTGAGGAACCCTGCATACCATACCGATTTGTAAGTACGGTATGTAAAGTCCCCCAATCCGCACTAGCTTTGTGGAGTATGTATATGACCTAAACACTCTGAATCGTACTCTTGGTTGTAGAGGAGGCCCGTGCCCTCCAGTAAGACATATATGGGCAGATACAGATACGTATACTATTTAAAATCAATTAATACACATAATTACACTAGCAGTACGGCCCGGCTTCACCCGGGTGCAGATACACTTTTCAAAATGGTGGTCAAAATGTTCAATTTTGACTATTAATTTAGAATATCGACCAATTGGACCACGAAAAACGAATAAAATTTCCTTGTATTTGCTAGATTTTTCACTGCTGTTTCCCTCCTATAGGTCATAACGTGATGATAAAGTGCCAATAACATTCCTCGATAAATGAACTATCGAATAGAAAAATATTTTTTCTATCCGCACCAGTGATTCCAGAGATAAGACGTAACAAACAAACAAAGTCTTTGACTTTATATATTAGTATAGATTATTTTTTTGTTAGG
Organism: Hyles euphorbiae; assembly: GCA_023078785.2. Lineage (NCBI taxonomy): Eukaryota > Metazoa > Arthropoda > Insecta > Lepidoptera > Sphingidae > Hyles > Hyles euphorbiae. The sequence goes on from CM041046.1 coordinate 8,467,388, forward strand.
TCATCTCTTGCTACTAAATTTATTGCTAATTTAACTAATATTCTAAACAATATAATTATATTCCAGACAATCATCGCTAGTTTTGTACGATACCTTTTTATCGTCACCGTGTGGTGATTAAACAAAAACACTGGTGCCAAAAACATCACCAAAATCACCATCGAAAATCTATTTAATCATGATTAAATAGATTTTCGAAAACACTGACGTCATTTTGCAGATCGTAAAACTATTAACAAATCATTCTGTTACATCATTTAAATTACACTGCGTTATCCTTCGGAACAACCCATCGTTTGATAATATATTTATCTTTTGATCCTTATCAACTAAAATAAATACAACAATCACACCCATAGACCTGACTCCACGTTAATAATAAATAAATAACACCCAACAGTCGCATACATAGTCCTGACCCCACACTAAGATCGAGTCTTGTGTCGTGGGTATCAGGAACTACGAGAGACTTTTCGGTCACACAAACACCCAGACCCGGAAGAAATATTTGTGGGCCGCACAAACATTTCTCTCGGTGCGGGGATCGAACCCGCGGCCTCTCGTTTCACAGGCGGCATCTAACCAACTGCGCCACGGAGACTGTCAGATCATACAAGTTAATTCAAGTCTTCAATTGCAGGTATCATGAGACTTTTTGTTGTCACTATACACCTATGTCACCCGAAAGAAATGCTTGTTGCTTTTACAAAACTTTCACTGTGGCACAAAAAGAAACGACATGAGACTACAATGCTTAGAATAAAGTCATAATTAGAATATAGTAATGGACCTATAAGACCTGCAAGATTGTACATGTTTATGAGCTTCGATCAACAATACTACATGATCAAAGGGCACGGCGGTAATCACTTGACACACCCTGAGAAGATATCCAATAGTAAGCCGGAATTAAGTATTAATAAAATATTGTTATCTATATAACTGTTCGTATTTATATATAGCACTGCATTAGCAGCGATAAAAATTTTGCAACGAGTCAACATACTTTTATCTTCTGCCGTCGCGTCAGTCCTGTCGTTGGGCGAGCCAGATAAGTGTCAGTGCAAGCACCCTACGCCAAGATTATTTCTCTCCTGTATCAGCCCATATACGTCCCATTGCAGGGCACGAGCCTCCTCTACAATCGAGAATACGATCTAAACTTACTCTACTTTTCGAATACTAAAACCTGTATAGAATGTCAAAATCTATGTTATACCGGATGATCTTGACATAACATTATGGTATTTATTTTAAACCAAGTGTTCCTAGCCAACCCCAGGTACCATTGTACAATATTATACATTTTTAAAAAATCTACCTGCTAGTTTTGTCAAGAATCGTTTTTAGTTTTCAAGACTTTTGATCAATCCGTTTTTTTTATTGCAAGGAATGGCGAGACGAACTTGCCGTTCGCTTGATGGTAAGCAATAGGACCGCCCATTAACAGTAGCAAAACCAAACAATGCGACGCCTTGAAATACAAAGCAATGCTTAGCATTCCACTGCGCTCGCCATCCTGAGACATAAGATGGTAAGTCTCAATATGTAGTACAGTCGACTCTCGTTAATTCAAACCTGCAATAATTCGAGCCTCTCTATAATTCAAAGTTATCACGAGTTCCCTACAAAATCTCTTTATATTTCGAACTAAATCAATACATTTTTATACACTTGGTAATTCGAACGCAAAAATCATAGCTAAATTACAAAACGACGCGTTAATTCGAACTCAACGGCGTCCAACACTCGACAATTCAAAGTTGCAGAGAGAGAAAGAGAAAGTATAAATGTTTGACGATTGCTATTGATTGAATAATAGTTGATCAACACTTAATAATTCGAAGTTTTATATTGTCACTCATAAAGTCGAACCAAGAAGTGCGTGGTGGCCTGTTGGTAAACGGACTAGACGCGGCTGCCAACATGTTCACGGTGGTCGCAGGTTCAAATCCCAGGACACACCTCTGACTTTTCGGAGTCATGTGACAGTCAATCTGTATCAGCCCATATACGTCCCACTGCAGGGCACGGGCCTCCTCTACAATCGACAGTACGATTGAGAGTGACAGTCAATCACTACGCACTAAAATGGTGAAGGTAAACATCGTGAGGAAACCTGCATACCATAGCGATTTATAAGAATTTCTATGGTATGTAAGTCCGCTAACCCGCACTAGGCCAGCGTGGTGGACTATATGGCCTAATCACTCTCAATCGTACTTACGATTGTAGAGTAGGCCCGTGCCCTGCAGTGGGACGTATATGGGCTGATACAATACGATACGAAAGTTGAACCATTTGATATTTCAAGCACTCGATAATTCGTAATATTTTAAGAGTCCCTCGAGTTTCGAATTAACGAGAGTCGACTGTAGTTACTCTGGCTACAATGTTCTTCAATACGAAATACAACAGTGTATTAACAGTGCTGTTAGACGGGAGAAATAGATATTGCGGTGATAGAGGTAATATTTCACGAAATTTTTAGCTGCATTCTGTCTGAAATCACAAATACTAACAACTAGCTTCGTATTTGACCGCAGTCTAGATATACCTGGTATAACTTAATAAAAATATTTTTTATCGTATTTTACAAATTAAAAACATTATACTTCATAAGTGAATTTTGTGAATACTCAGCGACCGGGTTATAACCAAGACACAAATGTAAATATGAACAATCATTAGATGCCATGTTTACCTTATCATTAGTTAAATGTAATGCGAGCGCCTATCCAGAATCAGTAAGAGCGTGAGTGTCCCAAGGAGCACAATGGTATCAAGCGGGAAGATTGTCGCGATTTTCGTGACGATATGTGGCTTTAGTGAAGTGTTTACCTTGAACATACTAGGCGTGTTTCCGTATTCCGGGAAAAGCCATTTCTTCGTATTTGAACCATATTTACTAGAACTCGGAAGGAGAGGGCATAATCTGACGGTTATATCACATTTCCCTCAAAAAAATACTGTAGACAATTACAAAGACATCAGTCTGGCCGGCAGCGCCAAAATGATAGAAGGTGGTTTTCCTATAGAAAGATCTTACAGAAGCATCATTGAAGAAAGTTTTGACCTTGTAAACGCTGGGATTAATAATTGCAAGTCTTTACTATCAAACAAGGAAGTACAAAACCTATGGAAAACGAAAACGAAATTTGATGTCGTCGTCACCGAACAATTTGTTAGTGATTGTTCTCTAGGCCTCGCTTATAAATTGGGAGCCCCTGTGGTCGGTGTAAATTCACATGTCCTCTTGCCGTGGCATTATGAAAGATATGGAATTCAATATAATCCATCGTATGTATCATTTCTATTCTTGGGAGGAGGAACTAAGCCGAGTCTTTACCAACGCATAGAGAGATTAGTGTTCCACACATACTTTACTGTCTTTTATAAACTCACAAGCCAACGGATAGATCAGAAAACGCTGGCAGAATATTTTGATGACATTCCACCACTGGCTGAGTTGAGCCGTGAAATTAAATTCATGCTTTCATACACCGACATGATGTTGTTTGGATCGAGTTTATTACCTTCTAATGTTATTGAAGTTAACGGCTACCATGTAACTAAGCCAAAGGCACTTCCAGATGTAAGTATTTTATTGTATTTAAAAATTGCATCGATTTTCTAGAACTAACATATTTATAGTTTTTATCCGAATTCAATTTTCTTCTAATATAAATCTAGATCTAAACTGAAGAAACAATATATTTCTCTATCCGTCAGTTTTCTTCTAATATAAATCTAGATCTAAACTGAAGAAACAATATATTTCTCCAGTGTTAGAAATAGACAATCACTTTCGATAACTAAATTATTGATAGTTAAAATAACATAATATCGGTTGCTAAGTTAAGGAGAGGTAAACAAACCAACACACCTTTGCTGACTTTAGTAACAAATTATAAATCTACAAAATGTCTTCTACGCGTCCTTTGCTTCTATTTTTTCCTTCCAGAATTGATTACTGTGGATCTTTTTCACAAAAAAAATCCAGATGCACATAACACATTATACTTAGATATCTAATCGAAGCTTTCTGTAATTCATGTCTTATAATCGTCTGTACTAATACCAATGTTATTTCATTTGTTTTGATCAAATTAAAGTTTATGGCCTTATAATTTAATGGCAATAACTATCTTCTACTCAACCAACAGGTTAACAAGATAGTTATTATCATATAAAAGGATACGTGGTATCGAAAAGTAGGAGGAAATACATAAGACCTGAAAAAACTCGATGTTTATCGAACTGATTGAACAAATATTTGTCTCGCAATCATGTATTTATAAACCGTGACCACTCGGATATCACCCACTGCTATGATGTCTTTCGTCATCGGTTCGGAAATAAATAATATGTATTTAATTACAAGCTTTTGCTAAGAAAATTATTAAAATTTAACAGAACGATACATCTAACCATGTAATAAGTATTATGTATAACATAACTAATTATTGTTACAGAATATAAGAAAATATATAGAGGAATCAACACATGGCGTGATATACGTATGTTTTGGATCAATTCTAAAAGCGTCAACAATGCCAAAAGAAAAAGTAGATGCAATTGTTGGAGCTCTATCGCAGTTACCGCAAAGAATCATTTGGAAATGGGAACAGGACTCCTTGCCCGGCGATCCAAAGAATATACTTTTATCATCATGGCTCCCGCAAAATGACATACTCGGTATTTATCATCTCAACAGATATAAACGATCTACACCTATTTATTATCTTATCAATTATGCACGAGAACTAAAACAAAAAGATGTACATACATAGAAAACAATAGTTTACACTGATAGTACCGGTCTTGTAAGAAAATGCTAGTAACATGCCACTTTCCAGTGAATTTCTGTGCCAGCTAAAGACTGTGATTGTAAAGTCCTTCAGAAGGAGACAGGGAAAAAAATTGCTAACATTGTTCTTATTAATAGACATATTGCACCCTTTGGACAGAGAAATGTTGCACCATATAAAATCATATTTAGTTTTCGGAAAACATAAAGTTCATATCTACTTAGATACGATAATATTGCCACCCATAGTGGACAAGGTTATTTTCGTCGAAAATTTTACAGGGAACAAATCTATCTTAATTTAATAAACAAATATGTTGAATACCAATATCTATGGTATTTGATTAGCAATACCTAAAAAGAATCAAAATGATCTCACTTATTAGATCAACGGAGGCTCCGTGGCGCAGTTGGTTGGACCGTTTGTGAAACGAGAGGCCGCGGGTTCAATCCCCGCGCTGAAACAAAGATCCACACAAACTTTTGTCAGTACGTGTCTGGTTTGATTTGTGATTTCGAAAAGTATGTCGTAGTTTCTGATACCTAGATAACAGAATATTCGTATCTTCGTGTGGGATCAGAACTATGTACAATGTACATATGTGACGGTTGGGTGTATACTGTGAGTGCATTATCATTTACTCGTATTTATTTAATTGATGTCTTTACAGCACATCCGAAGGTAGTGGCATTTTTCTCGCATTGTGGACTCTTAAGTACGACAGAAGCTATTCATCATGGGGTGCCCATGTTGGCCATGCCAGTACTGGGAGACCAGCCCGGAAACGCCGCTGCCGTAGAGGAAAGTGGCCTAGGTCTTCGAATAGGGTTGCAAGAGTTGACCACCGACAACATACTAGCGAAACTAAAAACAATTCTAGAACCAAAGTAAGTTATTTGATTTCCTTATCTACATTAACTATTAACAGACGTTTGTTGCTAGTAAATAGTTTGATAAATTGTGTCTTTATTTACATTCGTTGACACTAGTAAATACTATGGCTTTTAAATACTTATTATTGTACTAACTGGCAACTGCTCCCTATATTTGTTGTTTTTCTGTTGCATTTTTTATCGCTGTCCCATCGAGAATCATTAGCTACACTTAAAGTAGCAACACTGCTAAGCATTGCTAAAATATTATCCCACTAATATTACTAAGCCGATTTTTTTGTGTTTGTTACTTCTTCACGCTCAATTGTCTGGACTTTTCGTGAAATGTTGTATGGAGGTACAATACCTGTAAAGATGTAGAGCGCTCACGGAATGAGCAAAGCATCCAATATATTTGCTACTCTTTCAAACTCAAAGGGATGAGATGGGATAAATTTGCTTTATCCGAAAGAAGAGGACATGATTGCACACCTCCAGTAATGGGATAAAATGACGGAAAAAGCAGTGTAAAAGAGGCAGTCATGTAGAGTTTTAATATTATAAAATAGTTAGTTACTGTAGTGGACTGGGCTCTAAAAGTATCTAAACCCGGACAAAGCCGGGCCGAACCGCTAGTTCATCATATATGAAATTTATTTTAGCCTTAATTTTTTTCAGATTCAGGAGCAATGTTAAAAAACTTTCAAAGGCATACCGCGACAAGCCCATATCACCCATGGACAGCGCCATCTTTTGGACGGAGTATGCAGCACAACATAACTTTACATACAGATCGCGGGCTGCCGATGTTCCATTTTACCAATACTTATATTTAGATATAATAGTTACAGTATTAGCTTTAATTTCTACATTATTATTCATATTATGTAAAGTATTTTCAATTATTAGAACACCAACTGCATCTAAAAGTAAACATAAAACAACTAAACGTGAATGATTTAATTAGGAATAAAATACTACTAAATACACAGAGGGTACCATCAGAAAACAGTACATACCTAATTGTATTTTAATATAGGAGTACTAAATGTTATCTACATTTTTAAGTTCAACGATGCCAAAAGCACAATCATACATATCGTTATCTACACTAATATTATAAAGAGGAAAACTTTGTTTGTTTGTTTGTTTGGTTGTAATGAATAGGCTCAAAAACTACTGGACCGATTTTAAAAATTCTTTCACCATTCGAAAGCTACATTATCCACGAGTAACATAGACTATATTTTATTTTGGAAAAAAAATTCCCGATATTTTTTTCCCGCGTACCGCTTCAACAAAGCGCGCCATCTCTTCAGTCTCAGGTCCATTAGACGAGCATTCAAACGATGTCCTGTTTTTCTTCGATATGCCCGAAGCCCGAAGTCTTCATTTAACACCCTTTTCACCGTGGTTCTGCTTAACCCCACCTGAAGGGCCAACAGTTTCTGCTTACGTTTGGGATTTCTTTGAATTCGCGCCTTCACAGCAAGATATATACAATACTTGGAGGAAAAGACGTGCTCAAAGCCTCATCCCAATTTGGAGTCACTCAAGACATCTTTGACTAAGGCAGCCGCCGATATTGACATGGACCTCGTTCGTGCTGCGATAGACAACTGGCCGCGCAGATTGAAGGCCTGTATTCAAAATCACGGAGGTCATTTTGAATAAACTTTAGTGTCATAAGAATCTATGTTTTGTTAAGTTCATTTTGGTATATAAATGGTTACATAATGAATAAACTTGTTTCAATTATTTTATGACCTGACTAGGTACAAAGAGAATATATTAACTATTATTCAATTTATTATATGTAAATCATTTATTAACTGCTCTGGGCGGTAACTGTATAAAAACAGTACGAACTTCGAATGTTTAAATGTGTCCACAAAATCTTGGATTCCTGTATCGTACGTCGCAACCATAGATTAAGTTCATAGAAAATGATAAGTCTAATAGAGAATAGTATTGATTTTTAGAATTTGAAATCTTATATCAGTATTCCGGACGTCGAACATCTGAATATTCGAAGTTCGTACCGTTTTTATAAAGTAAGTTTAATTCAGGGGGGCCCTGAATTAAACCAAACTGCGACCAATCTGTATTGTTAACTTTTTTGAAAAGAGCATTGCTAGAGTTTCTGGCCTCTTCTCTGCCGAATACAGCCGTGTGAACTGGGTGGTAGAGAAAAAAGTGACTGAATCTAAATGATGTACCTATAACATTTTAAAGATTCATTTTTATTTTCATTCCTTAAACAATGCATCGTTTATGTCAAATTGTTAGTGTCCATTTTCAAGACTATATAATCTGAGCCTTTTTTAATCCATTCAAATAACATCAACGTAAAAATACACGTGTAATTTTCACATTTACATATGCGCAGAAACACAATAAGATATGTAGTAATTAATACAAGTTACAATAGTCAATAGGTAAAAAAATCTCATGGTCATGTTCTATGTGTGAAAAGAATTGATATTCAAACACAAATATGAACCAAATTGTATTAATTCCCTTCACAAAAACAATAGCAATTATAAAAAATCGACATGATGCTAAGACTAAGAGAAGCACTCCGTTTTAACGGCAGTCGATTACATTATAACTTCATACTTCAATAAATAGTTTATAGGTAGAACATAATCACATTTTCATACAGGATGAAGTTTTCAAGTGTGCGTGGACTGTGGATGGCCAAATCCAAAATTAGGAGTATAAGCAATAGCGAAAAATGGTAGAAGGAGCCACGTGCCCGATTTTGCTGAAAACTAAAACTGCATAGTAAGAGTCATATAAGTTGTATTATTGTCATATAATTTTAATATATAATAGGTACACAATTTAATCACAATTATAAGATTCACACATACATACATAAACGCCTTTTTCCTGTAACGAAAAAGGCAGACGCAGAGGTGCTAGGGCCTAGGACACTCAAACACTGGGCTGATAATTAATTTAAAAAAAATTTGTACAACCCAGGATTCTAATCCGAAACTTCAGCACTGACCTCAATTTTCTTGCACTGTTAAGTACAAGTTACACATGCTTTACATATGTGGCTTCTGAATTTTAAAATGTTTTGTTATTAAAAATAGACAATATGTATAACATTCATGTTTTATTCATTAATACATCGAACAAAATATTTTCCTATTCGAATAATGGATCGATAATTATCCTGGATGCAAAAAAGCGTAGTAGTGTGTCTACGGACGTTTTGAAATTGAAGGCCGCACAGCCAACACGCACCAATCTGCACAAAAGTAACTCGACCACATACAATCGGAACCAGTTGCCCACAGTTGCCTCAAACAGACGGTGCGATACACTAGCACAGCCTAATCGGTGTTACAATGAAGTTTAGTTTATTATCTTTATTACTACTCCTGGTGATAGAAAAATGTGCTGGTTTAAACATATTAGGAATATTTCCGTACCAGGGCAAAAGTCATTTCCTTGTGTTCAGAATATACTTGCGTGAACTAGCAAAACGAGGCCACAATGTCACGGTTATTTCGCACTTCCCAGAAAATGAACCACCCGACAACTACCGTGATATCAGTCTTGCTGGAAGTATGAAGGCCATCGAGGATAATACACCAGTATCCAAGTCCTACTGGACTATACTAAATATCGGTATATGTCTTACTACTACTGGTAGAGAAAATTGTAAAGTGATGTTAGCAAATAAGGAAGTTCAAGATTTAATAAAACAAAAGCCAAAGTTCGATGTTATTGTGGTAGAACAGTTTAATAGTGATTGTGCGCTGGGGATCGCTTACAAGTTGCAAGCTCCTGTTGTGAGCACGTCTTCACATACGCTGATGCCGTACCATTACCAAAGACTAGGTATTCCATACAATCCATCTTACGTGGGATTTCATTTCTTGGACGGAGGAACAAAACCAACACTTTACCAGAGAGTAGAACGAGTGATCTTTGACTTTTACATTAGAGCATGTTATTATATCATAACGCAAAGGGGTGATCAACTAACTCTTGCGCAATATTTTAACGATATTCCACCCTTAGAAGATTTAGCACGAGAAATAAAATTCCTTCTGCTGTACCAACATTTTGTATTGACTGGATCGACACTATTCCCAGCTAATGTGATTGAAGTAGGTGGTTACCATGTTCCAGAAGCAAAACCCTTAACTGGAGTGAGTAGTTTTCAATCATCATTCATCAATTAAAAATGTTTATTAAGTTCGATTTGATGACTTAATCATTTTATTTTTCTTAGGATTTGAAGAAATTCGTAGATGAAGCCGAAAATGGTGTTATATACATAAGTTTTGGTTCGGTTATAAAAAGTTCAACTATGCCAGCTGAAAAAGTAAAAGCTGTGGTGGATGCAATGAATGAATTACCTTATAGATTTATATGGAAATGGGAAGATAAAACTCTTAATGTTGACAAGAACAAACTTTACGTATCCAGTTGGCTTCCTCAAGTTGATATTTTAGGTATGATTTTAAAACTAATAATACATTTAAATATTTTTAACGAATTCTAAGTAACAACTTAATTATCAGCCATGTTAAGTATAAATACAATATTCCGCAGTCATATTATTCTCTCTGTTTCTATAAACAAAGTTACGCAATCACAAGATGATAACGAATTTTTAAGTCAGACAATTAAATTTGTTAATATTTAAAACATATTTATTACGTATAAACATATAACTTATATCGTTTTGTTTTTAACCAGTGACATAATGACTTGACTACGCACATGATCGTAGCCAGCCGTGGGATCAGGGTGGGGCAGAAGTCTTAAATCATATGTAATTAGCAAACTGTACCCACGGTATTCTTCTAGAACACCCTGTATCTGTGTTTATAATTCGAATTATCGTAAATACTTTCTTATTGCTCAGCTGCCTAGTACTTTACCTATATCATTTATTTTTTTAGAGTTGCTTAAGTACCTTACAGATCAAATCCAGGGTGGGGCAAGCGCCCCACTCTGCCCCACCGTGGCTACGCCCATGACTACGCACTTAAGAAACTAAACAATAAAATCTTACTTGAGATAAGAAATGGAATGGTACCCACTACAAAGTTCTCGTTGTTGAAAATAATCTTCTAACGCTTGTGACATGCAAATAGAGCCTCTATCTAAGATACTTCATTTCCAGTCATACATTCTCTTACAAGATTTTATAATAAGGAAAATCAATATCAAAACCATAATATTTGTTGAAAGCATCCATCAAATGAAATTAGATACAAATAGTTATTTAAATAATTAATTACATACTTAATCGTTGACAAAAAAAAATATAATTCCAGGGCACCCAAAAACAGTAGCATTTGTGTCCCATGCAGGAATGGGAGGTACCACTGAAGCCATACACTTTGGCGTACCAATTATAGCAATGCCTATACTTGGAGATCAACCAAATAATGCAGCGGCGATTGATGAGAGCGGGTTCGGAGTGATATTACAAATAAATGAGTTAACCAAGGAAAATTTACTGACATCGTTTAAGAAAGTATTGGAACCCAAGTAAGTATAAGTACCCGCCATAAAGCCCTTAGTCTTTGACTTAACATCTACTAGCAGTAAATCAACGAACACACGTAATATTTTGCAGAAAAATTAATTACTTAAACTAAAAACGAACTCTTAATACCGGTTGATGATATTTGAAAATGTTACATCAGAAATATATATAAATGTTGCTTGCAAAGAGGAGTTGTAGGTATACAGTTGAGGAATTTTAAAGACAATCAAGTTGCCGTTCCATCCTACATACTCCATCTTACGTAATCGTAATTTAACGATTCATTGTTGTTTCTTTCTGTAAAAACCAAAATTGGGATCAATTACATACTCTACTCTTTAACAACAAAATAACAAAGTTACATAAATCTCAAAACAGTTTTGCTATAAAATGCTAAGTAATTTAACATGAGACATCGTCAGAATAGCAAATTGGTTTGTTTTGTAGATTTAATGGCTAGCAACTAGTAGACTGTAGGCGTACAATGACCGCCTAACTTGCAGGTCAAATCCAACACCAAAACCACTTTGATACATAAATAATAAAATTACCTGCTAGTTTGAACAAGCCGAAGACAGTGAAATGGCGCAAATTAGAGAAGGTCTATGTGCGGCAGTCGATAGCTATGAACTGATGATGATGATGATGATTGTACTGCGTTAACCTCGAACTTGTAGAGATTTTATAATTATTATTGATTCGCGTATAATTCCTTAAATATTTAAATCTATTAAGGACTTGTTCGTTGAATATTAATTATATTCAACTTATTCAGAAAACGAGTTTCCATTCAGTCACTGGTGTGATGTTTAACCTGATTTTATGATTTGTTTTAGATTTCGCGAAAGAGTAAAGGCAAGATCAAGAGCGTGGCATGATCGTCCAAAGCGTGCATTGGATACTGCTATTTATTGGACCGAATTTGCCGCCCGACATCCGAATTTTACATTCAGAACTGCAGCTGCAGACACACCTTTGTATCAGTACATACAGCTTGATATAGCTGCAGTATTCATAGTTTTATTAACGATCATATATTTAATAATTAAAGCAATTAAATTTATTTGCTGTGGGCGAAAAACTAAAAAGAGTGGCAATAAGAAATCAAAGCGACAGTGATACGAGTATTGTTTATTGTTTTAAGTAGCAGTTTCTGTATTATTGTATCTTATGTAATTTATTAAATATTTTTTACAATTTTGTGTCGGTTTCCTTGATTTATAAACTACGGATAAGCCCGTCAGTACATTAGGAGTTTCAAACAGAAGACTCTGGAAGTCGCGCTAAAATAAATATAAAATCAACTTAATTTAATAGATTTCGTCTAAACGGTGATAAGAATTATTTTATTAAACTAACTGTCATAATAGAAGCATGCATATTAAAAATCTTTGCGAACGACGACTTATTTTAATAACACTGGATTAGAGATGCACTGGAGCGCCGCACCACTTACGTAAGAACAATTAATGCGCTTTCCATATATTTATATCTTAATGGCCAATTTACTGACTTTTTATTTTCTTTACCCCACGAGGCTGTTTGCACATATTTACAATACAAGATATTATTTTGACAAATAAATAACTTATGATAACTATAATCACAGCAATAACGAAATATACGTCCAGCAGTAGATATTGGTAGATAGGCAAATTGACTGTCGCAGGTTTCATTTCAACAGCTCCTTTATGCCTTGCTGTGTACTCTATCCAATATATTGCGGTGTCCATCGGAGACATGGGTCTGTCTCTCCAAATCCGTGACAATTGTTTTGCTCGGTTTTGATATCTGAAAATAACATGGTGAAACGTATAGTAAATAACATAATGAACTACATAAATAACATATTAAACTATAATGGATCCTCCATGTGTTTCTGACCAATACAACGTCAAGAAAACGTATGGTCGTTTTCAATATCCTTTATAGAAAACCTTTTGATACTAACTTCTCAAAAAAATCGAAAATGTTATAATGTTATATTGTCAGCAATTATTATAGCTTTCGGTTAACATAAAACTTCCATCGTGTACATGAGTACTATCATGTAAATACAGTAAAAATAGTATTACCTTTGTTGCAAAACCGTGTCAAGTGCTTGTTTAAGAACAACCTCATTCAGTGTCTGTATATCCACAGTGACACCTAACCCGTTTTCCACCGCCAACCCTGCATTTATCAACTGATCGCCGAATATTGGAACACTCACTATCGGCACACCACAATGCATTGCTTCTGTCGAACTGAGCATACCCGAATGAGTGATGAATGCCTTAACGTTTTCATGACCTAAAACAATTACAATGAAATACCACTTCCGCTTTTCATTATTTTTTTAAGCTTTAAAGCTCTTGATATGCTTTTGCTTAGTATCAAAATGGAATTCGACATAATATTATTGTGATCATATTATACATAAGCTCAGGCCTGAACCCCAATGAGGTATACGAAGAAGCCATTATCGTGACACCCACAATTCGTCTAATTTACTATCTTACCACGATGTGACAGAGGAGATAAATTATCACTCCCCGATATATTTCAATCTAACCAATTGTTATAATGGACACTGCTAAGTAATCTACGTACATTACAATATAGTAAGATAGTGATGACAATATAAAAATAATGTACATTAACTCCAAGTAAATTACTTATCTAATTATAGATATATCTAATGAATATGCATGCATATAATATCTAATGCATTATTAACCTAAACACGACTTGCGCAAAGATGGTTAGAATACAAATAAGAATACACAATACAATCATCAACACCAGATATACTTTAAGATTATTGGCTCATACAGCATATTATACGTTATATACAGTTACCAAGTATCAATATCCAATTTAGAACTTCAAAACACTTACATAAAATAGCCGGTTGAGGCAGCCATTTCTTTACTAAAACTTTACGGGGTACAACCCAATTAGTAATATTATCAATTTTCCAAATAAAATTCATGTCAGTTTCTTCAATGAATTGAATAATGGCGTTCAAGACACGGCGAGGGAAATACGACGCAACAGTACCAAAACTTATGTAAACTACTCCATTTTTTGCATTATCAAGAAACGTCTTGACGTCCTGGAAACCAAAAGGCAATGTATTATTATTCAAAAGAATATATTTAATTGAATAACATATTAAATATCTCATTACCAAAAACGAATAGGTTTTTACCTTGTCTCTCAATTCGAGAACCTCTTCATTAATGTGCATGCCACCTATCTCTACAACGTTATTGCCATACAAACGAGAAACTGTCAGGGGAAAGTACTGATTTACCATTATCAGACACATATTTTTGCCAAGAATTTCTAAATCAGGTACATCGGGGTATATTTTATTTACTGTCAACTGATTCTCCTTCTGTATTACATTCCTGTAGTATAAATTCAAACCGAAATTAATGATTCCACTCTGCAATTTGTTCCATAAGTGTGGTTTGGAGCCGCTGTTAAAAAAACAGTTAGGAACAAATGCTGGGTTATTTGTTGCTCCTAACCTTGAATATGTCCACGGCATTAGAATGTGAGCGGTCATTCCCACTGTCGGTGCATTCAACTTGTAGCCAATTGCCAAGCCACAATCCGTCATAAATTGCTCGGCGATTACCAAATCGTATTTCGCTTTAGACGCTATAATTTCTTGTAGTTCTTTATTCGACATTACTTTTTCACAATTCTTGTTTGCCATATAATTGAATGCCATAGCTGCATCGTATGCTCTGTAGAAATTCGTAAATGTAGAAGGTAAATTATTTACGTGATCTTCCACATTGATAAGATCACTGCTATTATCACTGTCTTGAATAGATATTTGTCGTAAATGAGAATTATTTTTAAGTGGGAAATAGTTTACTACTGTGACATCGTGATTTCTGTTCGATAATTCTTCCATTAAAGAAGAAAATAAAATGTGATGGCTTCGACCGTTGTAAGGAAACACGCCTAGTATTTTAAGCGGAAAGCAGTCATTTGCTAGTAATATAATGAAAAATATCACACTGATATTTGTTTTCAATGACATCGTGTAAATTAATATTAAAATCAGCAAATACTCTAATACTCGATATCAACTATCAGATAGTTTTAATTCACTATACTACGACACGACGCGACGTCCGACTTCAACGGTAGTTGAAATATGACTAAACAATTTTATGTACTCTCTAAGATGGCCTTGGATCTTAGGTGATGCTTTTACACCAATTTATTATCTTTTTAGACAGATCTAGTAGGGCTTAATAAGTAATTCTAAAGTCAACTGACACTGAAAGTAATAAATAACAGGGGAGCCTAATTAGTACATAGCGTAGCGAGCTGATGAAAGTCGAAGGTGCGGCTCGACCTCATACTTTTAAGTTAATTATAGCTTACTTTAACAGCGAATGAAAATATAAATCTTGCAATATGTCTGAAATACGTGAATCTCAGACATTTTAAATACACTTACAGTTACAAGCACTAGGCCAGAAATACTGGACAAGAAACTATACTCATCCCCTTCGTAAAAGAGTCAAGATATACTAATCAAGGGACACATTTGGGCTGAATAAATAATTCAACCAAGATACGGAATTAGTAAACTTTTAATCAAATGAATTTTGCCAAAATATAATTATTATTTCAGTACGATATATTACACCTTTATCGTATTGAGTAACTGCCTTATTCATAGACATTTTACAAACCTATTTTAGCTATCGAATGATTTATCCATTTCGAACGATTTTTGAATACAGTTTAAGAGCGTTTATACCCTGCACGCGCTTTTTGGCGTAAAAACAGGACTTTTCAAATGAGTTAATAACCACCAATAAACAATTTAAAGGAAAAATAATTAGTACTAATTTTAGAAAAGGTTGTCATCTAGGGATTTTGGTGGAAAACATTATAGATTGATGGATAATTTGTGAGTACTATACGGATTACTGAACACAAGTTTCGTTATTTAGGCTTTAAATGGCAATTTAGAAGCTTAAGATATCCGAAACCACTAAATATAAGATGAAAATAAAAATATTATCAGACTAATAAGACCCTTATGGAGGGATTTTGCTGAGAAAAATAATCTTTTTGTGTTTAGTTCCTGAAAAATAAAAATTTAAGCAATGCGAAATTATTCAGAAACTCTCGTCAAGAACATATTTTTTTTCACCAACTTATCGTACATAATTTTTTATAGCAATTACATATTACAATAGAAGAACATCTTATCTATAAATTACAATTTTTATATTTCAACAAAATTAGTTTTCATGTTTTCTACAAATATTTTAAAAACCACTATAAAACACGCTGTCCGACGTGGATCAAATCAGACCGCCGCAAGGCCTTCTAGAGGGAGGACGTATCGCTCGTCGCTTCGGCCTGGCTGCAGTCGATTATGCCGCGCGTAGTAAAAATAGCCACGCGCGGAATGCGATTACCACATCTTAGTACTTTGGTAGTAAAATATTTAATTATTTTTATTACCTACAATGATTTTGTAGTGAGTATAAATTATGTTTCGGGTAATATAATGGTATGTAATTCCGAGGCTAAATTATGTTATGTATTGTAATATAAAATTAAATATATTTCGTAATTGTAAGGGGTTGTAAGGCCCCTAACACTATTTATGTGCTCGAACACGAAATGATTAATAAAACGTCCGTAGTGTCTACTGATTGAACACTGATTTGAATGCAACTTAACAATGTAATAATAACGAAAATATGATTAGTATCCAAAATTTGTATTATTCTTTGCTTGCACAGTAATATTTGTCTACTTATAATTCAAATAAAATATTTTTATGATATTATATTACAGTTACATTTCAATTGAATATTTGAAGCGCACGGATCAAAGTTGTTTGAGCCGATTGTATAGCGAGCCAACGCGGCAGCTCTACGCACACAGCTTTGGTCGCTTATGTGTGCGTGAAATTAACGAAGAAATACCTATAGTTGACTTTGCGCGCAAGGTGTATACGCTCTTAAGCGAAGACAAAACATTCCGTAACTAAAAACGGTTGATAATCTATAAATAAGCTTACAAAGCTGAGGTCTCGCGTTCGAATCCCGGGTTAGGCAAATTGATATTGGATTTTTCTACTCATTGTCAGCCCAGAGTCAGGAATTTGTGCCCAATATAGCTATAGGCTCGCCACCTATCACATCGTGGGACGGCGCATACAAGGCGAAATGTGGGTGTCCTGGCACCTCTGCATACCCCTTCTGGGAAAAAGGCGTGATTTTACGCATAAATTAGGTGTCTATGAATAAGTTGTGTAAGACTGCCTAGGTGGCGTATTTATAGGTACAGTACGGCACGGTTACAAAGCTGAGGTTTCGGATTTGAATCCCGGCTCGGGCAAAGTGATATTGGATTTTTCTATTCATTATTAGCCCGGAGTCAGGAATTCATGCCCGATATGGCGATAGGCTCGCCCCTAACACATCGTGGTACGGAACATTCAAGACAAAATGTAGGTATCCTCGCACGTCTGCCTACCCCTTCTGGGAAAAAAGGTGTGAGTTTATGTATGTATAAATAAGACCTTAAGTACATAGACACACATTATTCTTTACAGCAGATGCTTGCCATCATCATCATTGTAATTACCAACTTCGTCGACATTTTCGACATCAGATTTAACGATCGGCTATACGAATTATTTCATAGATTTATTGTTTGGAATAGGTAATAGATTTTATTACGCAGACGTTTAATCAGTTGTATGAAGTCCAAACTGCCAAACCGGTTTTCACAGGTTCCAATCAGAGTGCACACCGATTACTATATATTTAGTATTGGGCCGGCAGTGACCATACTGACACGATTCAAATAGATAATCGAACAGCGAGGAACTACGACAAAAAAACGGTAAAGGAAAACATCGTGAGGAAACCTGCATACCGTAGCGATTCATAAGAATTTCTATGGTATGTAAGTCCACCAACCCGCATTAGGCCAGATTGGTGGACTATAAGGCCTAACCACTCTCAATCGTACTCTCAATTGTGGAGGCCCGTGCCCTGCAGTGGGACGTATATGGGCTAATAAAGAAAGGAACTACGACTGGTCGAGACAATTTTGCCGACCTATTAGAAATCGAATATATACACTCCCGAATAAGACACGCTTGCGAGGGTCACTATGGCGGGCTTTACGCCATATCATATCCAGGAGGATACCAATATCCTTCAAGCAATTTGGGTCAACGACAACCTCTATTACCTACGAGTAACAAAACGCCAAAATTTGCTTCACGTCATCTCGCGTCGCGTTTCCTAAGTCCTAGCTGCGGTGTGGCTCTACCGCTTTAAAAACTTTTAATTCTTTTCAAGGCTCCGAATGTATTCTTAATTAATTATTATCGCTTACAAAAAGATTATCAGAAAACTTACTCATTTGATGAGATCTATGAAGGATGCCTATGTTCAGCAGTGTATTCCCTATGGCTGAAGAGAGAGAAGGTTCTCATTTGAGTTTTTAACAAGATTTTCGAATGTAAGCTCTACCATCTGCCTCAGGCCGGATGAAAGACAAAAGGCCTGATATGGGGTACATAGGTATAGTATGTCAGAAAATAACAAGTCAAATGATTTATTACATAGCTGAAATGTTGTATAGCGCCGGCCCCAACCAATTAAAGGCAAGCGAAAGAAGAAGATAACAGATTTTATTAAATCCTCAAAATCCAAATAAAAATGAAAACGAAACATTCCAAGAACAAAAGTTAAGACATTTTAATCTGTCACTTCTTTTTCAGTCATGTAATACAGCAAGTCGTTAAAATGCCAAATTTTCATACTTTACCATGTGATGACCGCGCCTAATGCGTTAGCAACATGGCCGGAATGAAAATGTATTGTTTTCCGTAATAACATCAACTAAAGTAAGAACAAGCACACACGCTTCAAATGATCACAAAACTAATATGGTCTCATGATTTATTTTTATAGCTAGTCTTAATTTAAAAAATGGCGTGTTGCTGCAAACCTGGTAAATGTAAGTAAGATTATAGTCTTGATGAAATATATTTATGTACTGAATACTAATATACCTGTTGCGTTTAGCCAACAAATCCTCAACGAGTTGTTTGGGACGATGTGACCTCCCCAAGCACAGATGTCTAGTCAAGGACGAAATCAAACCAGGTCCTGTACCAAAGCACATGGGATGGCTGTACACCGCAAGAGACGCGCCAGAACATCAAGTAATACATTTGTATACTTATAAAAAAGGTCAAAAAAGCGAAAGGCCTTATGATAATATTTAATCACCTCCGTCCATTAACATGCAGAAGTTATGTTAAATCGTCACGCCTTCATTTTGTTAAATGAGTTACCGTGAAATAGATGGAATTCAGCCAAAAAGTGCTGAGCAGCAGGTTATCTCCTGGTGTCAAGTATCTGGTATCATCAGTCATCGTTCCTCTGATGTCCGCTCCTTTATTGGTCTTGCGACCTTACCAAGTCTCATAGATGTTTTAGGGGCTATAATCCAACATCGTCAAGAATCCAAAAGAATTTAGAATTTTTATACCACTATCCATTTTCAGTTAAGATGCGGATGGCGTCCGGGGCATATATCGTGTCCAGTTCTCAAGAAGATCGAGCAACACAACTGTTTCAAAGCCGGTGAATGTACTGCGTGTCCATCGAGTTGCTCGCGGCCATCGTGTTCCAAGCCGTGCTGTGCGCCACCTAAATGTTACACCATCTGCCCATCATCGACTTCATGCTGCAAGCCACCTGTATGCGGGCAGCCTCTCATAAGGATTATACGACACGCTGGCCAATACAGTATATGTACCAAGCCTTCAAACATGAGTAATGCCCCGTCCGGACCATTCCCATTAAAATATGTTCTGAATACGGACGGCGAGGATACATCGGACACTAATACTAAATTCAGCGTAGAAGCGAAGTTCAACGACTACCACTTTGACTACACCAGCTCACAATCTTCATTTATATTAGATTTCTCACCACCTGAACCCAAATGCTACAAACCATGTCCAAAGAAAAGTATCTTATGCATGTCTTGTCAAACATTAACCAGCTGGCCAGCTAAATAACAACCGAATATAAGACTTCAGGTTTCGTTCTAAGCCTGAGTGCTGAGGTAGATTTTACACATGCCTAAATGTCAACACGAAGATAATTAAGCAGTGCATAAAATAAAAAGTAAGCAAATGCTATTTTCAGATAGAATAAAAATCTCAGAAAACAATTGTGTGCCTAATTTCGTTAAAAGTAATATTATTTTTGATCAATATTTGAAAAATTACTTTTACTGTAGCCACAAAACTGATGAATATGGAATACCACATTCAACTGTTTGTAGCAGATGTTCCATATTTTAAACATATACCTACGCATTTTCTACTCTAAAGTTTTGCGAGTATTTTTTTATAAGCTAGGAGACGCGAAAATGTATACCGAAGCTTTCGAATGGGGTGAAGTGAGCTCCATTACGATGCGCGGCAAGACTGAGGAGTGCGAACAGCGAGTATGCGTGCGTCCACGGACTACTAATACACAATCCATCCATCCATCCATCCATCCATCCATCCATCAGCCAAAGGAAGTCCACTGCTGAACATAGGCCTCCCCCATTGATTTCCACAGTGACCTGTTGGAGGCAGCCTGCATCCAGCGACGTCCGCGACCTTTACCAGGTCGTCTGACCACCTTGTGGGTGGACGTCCTACGCTGCGCTTTCCGCTACGTGGCCTCCATTCGAGAACTTTTGGGCCCAATCGGCCATCAATTCTCCACGCTATGGTCCCCCGTCCATTGCCACTTCAACTTACTAATCTGCTGGGCTATGTCGGTTATTTCAGTTCTCCTACGGATCTCCTTATTTCTGATTCGATCTCGTAGGGAAACTCCGAGCATAGCCCTCTCCATAGCTTGGTGAGTGACTTTGAGCTTCCTAATAAGGCCCATAGTGAGAGGCCACGTCTCAGTGCCCTATGTCATCACTGGCAACACACAACTATCGAAGACTTTCGATTTAAGGCACTGAGGCACTAATACACAATACAAAATGTATGTACCAATTATACATTTTGTATTTTTTTTATTCCTGTGTTTTATGTGGAGGATAAAGTGTATCACTGTATGGTGCTATGTGTGATTATTTGAGGTAATAACCAACATATTCGCAATTTGATACGATAACCCGCCCTTGGCCAGTTCTGTGTGGATGGAAGGGGACATTCTGAAAGGACAAAACTACTTGCCATACCAATACTTTCGTCGGCCCCCCTGGGTACTGTCAAGACATTTCATATGTTATCAAAACCTATTTGACCTGAGTAAAGCTGTGTTGAGAAGATTAAAAAAATTATCCTATTGATAGATAGCTTCCAATCATATTTTAACACACTTTAGACATCTTTGATTTCTCTCTGTCTCTTTAGCCACAGGAAGACCACTGCTGAACATAGGACATTGTTGATCTATAAAATTCTTATTAGACTTTTTGCATAATATAAATCTAAAAAGATGTTATACAAAACTGCATGTTATTGTATCATAAAAGATCAATAAGAATACTACACTATGACAGAATAGTATAGACGAGGGCCTAAACTACTCTCAATGAAAGAAGAAGTTTGGTGGATGATTTAATGCTTCGGCACTGTATTAATTGTGTTAATCAGCATAATCTGTGTTCTGCTGTAGAACTTATATGATTTAAATTATCACTACCTATATCAATATTGTATATTTCACTGACTAACCAATTCCCGTAATTATTTTATGAAATTATTAACTTTACAAGAAGTGTTAACAAAAGTTGGCAGAGTAGTAATAAGTAAAAGTACACAAATGTAAGTCATTCAACAAATATTTATTTGCCAACAGTGACACAAATAGATCTAACTAAACATAATAAATACAACTTTATACTAGGAACTAAACTTAGCTTGGATTGCCAGATTTCTGTGCTAATGCCAACATATTTTCATTTGCAAGCATTTGGAACTCATGGAATCTCTGTGAAACCCTCTGATTCATTCTCAGATACTTCTCCATACAATTGACAGTGCATTTGTCCTGAAAATAAAATTAAACCTAATTTTAATTTTATATCACTTGACTTACCCAAGAAAAAATATGTTTTAACCAATTTAAATTTTTGGAGGCGACAATTATAGCAATTCTGTCTTCTTATTTTACAAATGAATAAGGTATGATTTGGTATGATATATTTACAATTAATATTTTAGTAAATTTGACAATGATTAAAAACAAAAATTACAGCTGCAGAAGCAATGTACATTTAAAATTTAAATTCACTCAAAATCAACCATCATTTGTGAAAACCACAATCAAATCAAATTATTTTAAAATTAACATTTCTAAGAGTATCTCTCACCTCTGAAGGTTTTATTGATCTTGATGTAAAATCATGAATGCAGTCATTGAAACACAACTCCGACAATTTGTTGTATTGTACCAGGAAGTCCTTGAACTGAAAAATTATAATATTTTGTATAATAGGTATCTTCTATATTGCATGTTCTATGAGGCATGGGCCACTTACACCCTAACTTTGTAAATCAATCAATTTAGAAACTATCTAATCTGAATTGAAGAAAAATAATAAGAATTTTGTGTCATTAGATAATACATTAAAAATAGCTGGTGAGTTTTGTCATGACCATTTTATCAAAAAATATAGCAATTATTTTCTTTATTATGTCAGATCTACATTGATTCCTGAGGTTTTGTATGTGAAACTTGACTTAAAACACACTTAATTTTTTACCTACATCTAATATAAATTACTTTAATTAATTAATTACTAAGTATTTTGCTTTTATAGTCAAATATAATCAATTACCGTTTTAATTTGATCAGCTTCACTCATTTCAGTAGGAGCAGCCATTTCTAATTTATATAGGGTTATTTATCAAAATGTCGTATTCACGATATTGAAGAAAGCAAGTGGAATATTGGAACTACACTTTTAAAATAAATATTCACAGTAAACTTTTGTACTCTTGAATTAAATGTTGGGTTAAACTTTAGAGGTTATTAGAATTTTTAAATGGACCAGATGACAGATCTCAGCCTTCAAATCACACTTCAAATGATGAATTAATAAAGATTTACAACGTAAACGTAATTAAATTATTGTCGAGAGTAAAATTAATTATAACACGTCTTTATTTTCATAAATAAGAAATATATACCATTACACTATAGAATTACAAATTAATTATAATATTTAAATGCAACAAGTATTTACACGTAATAACAAGGAACCAAAAATGCGTGCAACGAAACGGAGATGACGACGCATTTAAAACTTTTGTTCCATATCAAAATAGCTTAAATATTTAACATAACTTATTCACTATCCTGGTTGCACTTGTACAAATATAATTCTTGCATCAGGTCGAATTGTATTTTCGTTTTTTATGTACTAAAACAAAGTATTGGAACGTGGTATAAAACGTCAAACTTCGTTAAGTTGCAGTTTTATGTGTGATTGAAAGTTTCTTGAGAAAAATGGAAGAAATCGGTATTATTTTGCCTGAAAAGGTAATAAATACTTACAAAAATGTCGTGTTCATGTATCGATAGTGTAACTCTAAGTAGTTAACTGTTTATAATATTTGTTTTACAGGATGATCAAGTCACTGACTCCAAAGGTCTTCCATTTTCAGGACCACAAACTTTCGATGAACTAGAATCTGAAGATTTATACACAAAGTACAAGGTAATTTACTATAGCATACACGATTTCTCTTACCTATTGATAAGAGTAGTTATTTAACCGATTTTCATAACCCTAACAAAGAGTTTCGTGTGTACAAAATGTTGCTATCAAAACACAAGAATAAAATATTTGGGAACAATGTACAAGATATGTTCATTTTTGCAAATTTCCTAGAAACTGCAGCGCATGTTAGAATTCTTGGAGGTTCAAGAAGAGTACATTAAGGATGAGCAGAGGAATCTCAAGAAGGAATACCTCCACGCCCAAGAAGAAGTGAAGCGCATCCAGTCGGTGCCACTTGTTATTGGACAGTTCCTTGAGGCTGTTGACCAGAACACTGGCATTGGTGAGATATATTAAGATTTTCATTTCCTGGTGGTACCTGCTCTGATATTGACAATAAATATAGTAGATAAACATCTGACTGATTGACCCATATAAATGTGTAATGTTTTGGAAATATCCTGTGTGTGTGCACATCTAGATGCAATCAGGCCAGTATACAAGTCTGGATGACAAAATATAACAATCTCATATCTGTGATTAATGGTTACTATACTTGGACTGCACTGTACTGACCATCACATGCATTTTAGTCATATCAGTATTAAGAAAAGAAACATCACAGCTATTTTAGGGAATATAAATCTTTTCTTCTGAATTTACAAATCATTCAGAAAATATATTTAAAATAGTATTA
The DNA here is from genome assembly GCA_023078785.2 of Hyles euphorbiae. NCBI lineage: Eukaryota > Metazoa > Arthropoda > Insecta > Lepidoptera > Sphingidae > Hyles > Hyles euphorbiae. Next base: position 8,492,042 of record CM041046.1, read on the forward strand.
TAATAGTAATTGTATTGGTAAAATAGCTTTGTTACCAGATCAATAAAACTGAAATTGCACATAATGTAGTAATCTCTTAATCCCAAGACCCACTATTAGGATAATTTGACTGTTGTATTTCAAACTTCAAGTTGTTCCACTATATAAAGTTCCACTATAATATTGCAGTTGGCAGCACTACTGGATCCAACTATTATGTAAGGATTCTGTCAACAATAGACAGAGAGTTATTGAAGCCTTCAGCATCTGTCGCCCTACACAAGCATTCAAATGCCCTTGTTGATGTTCTACCACCTGAGGCAGATAGCTCCATTTCCATGTTGCAAGCCGGTAAGTAATAATTTTCTATTACAACATTGAAGCTGTAAAGCGATCTAACATTTTACATTTCATCATATTGAATTATGAATATCATTTATAAACAATAAGATTAATATACCTTTGCCATTTTATAGTGTACGGTCTACTGGTAAAAATTGATATAATTCATTATGAAATGACATAATTAGAAGATCAAAGTCTATAAGAAATAAATAAATACACCTAACAGTCACATACATAGTCCTGACCCCACACTAAGATCAAGTCTTGTGTTGTGGATATCAGGAACTATGAGAGACTTTTCAGTCTCACAAACATGAAACAAGTACCTGTGATTCACACAAATGTTTGTTTTGGTGCGGGGATCGAACACGCGGCGTCTCGTTTCACAGCTGGCTTCTAATCAACTGCGACAGGGAAGCTGTCAAGTCAATAATATACAAATCGATAATGAACAAAATATAAGACATAAAAACGATTTCTTCTCAAATATTAATATTCTAAAAGGCGTGTTGAAAAAAATATATGCTTATACTTTTTTATTTTCTCCATCAGATGAGAAACCTGATGTGCAGTACTCAGATATTGGTGGCATGGACACACAGAAGCAGGAGATAAGGGAGGCTGTTGAACTTCCCCTCACACATGTGGAGTTGTACAGGCAGATTGGTATTGAACCACCACGAGGTGTGCTCATGTACGGACCTCCTGGTTGCGGCAAAACAATGTTGGCCAAAGCTGTTGCCCACCACACCACAGGTAAAATTGTCATTTCTTCAATGTGGAATATGGTGTGGGTTGTATGTTAGTTTAATGTCATTGTTAGTTAAAATTCTTCTTTTATTGTTTAAGCATACTACCGTTATTTTTTTTTTTTGAGTCTGCCCTACCCTTACACCCACCACTGTAACTCCTGTGAGCCAGGATCAACAGTGGCACGCAATGTAATGACACCAAACATTGAAGTTCGGCGAGTCTCCAGGAATGCTAACTTGTCTTTAACCCGCAATGAAATTAATCAGAAAGTGAAACTAATAGGAGGAGTTGGAAATAAATTATTATCCACTCTATTATCCCTCTGTGCAAACTAAAAAACTACCATTACTTGCTCCTTATAAATAAATAAATAAAATATTAATGAATAAAGTTTGTCTAAAAGACGGCGGACTATTATATGATCTGGGTCGAACCACCCACATGCCCTCCACATGATCATATATGGTATGGAGAGCTACAAGTTCGCAGTACGCTCTGCACCAATTTCAATTGTCTGTTATTTTTGACTTCTGATTTTGGGCATAATAGAGATTAAAATTTTCTATTCATTGTTGATCTTTATTATTTATGCTATAAATTAAACTTAAAATTAGTTGAGAAAACTCAAAATAAAGTCATGTGTCAGTCAACTCAATATCCAGCAGTATTGTCCAATATTAGGTATTTTATTTTTACGCCAACTCGATATAAGCGTGTAATGACGTATTAGTAATTAAATAATATTAAAGAAGATAATTTATGTCCATAATATTTACAAAATATATTTTTTACAGCGGCATTCATCCGTGTCGTTGGATCAGAATTCGTACAAAAGTACTTGGGCGAAGGCCCTCGAATGGTTCGAGATGTTTTCCGTCTAGCTAAGGAGAACAGCCCTGCTATAATCTTCATTGACGAGATCGACGCTATTGCCACAAAACGGTAAATCAATACAATAATTCTTGAGCTACACTTAAAGAGCCTTTCTCAGTAATATATGTTTAAAAACTTATGTGTACTTAATATACAAATAATTTTACTTTTACAGATTTGATGCTCAGACTGGAGCCGACAGGGAAGTCCAAAGAATCTTGCTGGAACTTCTTAACCAGATGGATGGTTTTGATCAAACTACTAATGTTAAAGTAAGATTATATAATATTATAAGTAATTTATGAATAATTATTTACTCTGCTTGAAAATAAAATAATGTTTTGTTACTATTTTAGGTAATTATGGCGACGAATCGTGCTGATACTCTAGATCCCGCTCTGCTTAGGCCCGGTCGTCTGGACAGAAAAATCGAATTCCCACTACCTGACAGGCAAGTTTAACTACATTTACTTTTAAAAGTACATGGAGAGGGCTCTCTAACCTGCCCACAGAAAACCCCAAAAAAAATATTCTTTAAATTCTTACTATACTTTTGAGACTTGTTATAAGGATACAGCAAGGGCTAAGTCACTTAACTTTATTGAATGCCGCTAATAGACAATGACTATGCCTAGGCCCCTCTTCACAAATACATATTGTGCTACACTTCGCCCAGTTTCGCCTTCGCCATCTTTGGGCAGTTCAATTGCAACACCAATTAACAGCTAATGCCATAAATATTTACAGACGTCAGAAGCGACTAATCTTCTCAACGATCACAGCGAAGATGAACCTGTCTGAAGAAGTGGATCTCGAAGAGTTTGTAGCCCGACCAGACCGCGTGTCTGGCGCTGACATCAACGCCATTTGCCAAGAGGCGGGTATGCACGCAGTGCGTGAAAATAGGTAAGAACATTAGTTATACTTCTGGATTGTAGATGAATGTGTAATGATTTTGAAAAATGACTACCTTCTACATTTTAAAATAAACCTATAACGTGCATATTAGGAGAATATCTTATCAGCAATCACAAATGTTAACTATAGTAAATCAGCAAAACCTTATACTACACTTCAGGCGATATAGAGCTGTAAGCCTGTGCCATTAGCTAATTGACATGACTGAAACTTAATAAGTCAGTACTTTTACATGGCTAATATGTAATCATGAATTGATATGTAGGAAATATGATTTAGTTGTGTAATTCTTTTTAATTTTCAGGTACATTGTCCTGCCTAAAGATTTTGAAAAAGGCTATAAGAATAACATCAAGAAGGACGAAAGTGAATACGAATTCTACCAGTAATTTTCTAGTGTATTACAAAATGATTGTTTTAATGTGTATTAATTCGTAAATAAAATTCTTTATCTTACCAACGTATTTTATTTATGAGTTGAACCAAAAACATACTTATGGTGGTAAATGCGCGTTATGTATAAATACTTAAGAGACGACCGAACATGGGGCCCTACTCTGTAAATCCGAGACAAAGTTCGAATCTTCGGACGATCGAAGTTTATTTAAGATACGAATGTACCTAAATATACTTATGGTCGTAACTTAGTGGTCTATTCTTTGGTCGTAACCATAGACTTTAGGTCGTAACCATAGACTTTAGGTCGTAACCATAGACTTATGGTCGTAACCATAGACTTATGGTCGTAACCATAGACTTATGGTCGTAACCATAGACTTATGGTTGTAACCATAGACTTATTGTCGTAACCATAGACTAATGGTCGTAACCATAGACTTATGGTCGTACCATTGATTTTAACGTCGTACCATTGATTTTAACGTCGTACCATTGATTTTAACGTCGTACCATTGATTTTAACGTCGTACCATTGATTTTAACGTCGTACCATTGATTTTAACGTCGTACCATTGATTTTAACGTCGTACCATTGATTTTAACGTCAATGGTAATTACCAAGTAATTACTAATTCAATTGTCATTTCGTCTGCACCGCAATGTACGGTGATGCGGCCGCACCGTGTTTGGTCGTCTGTTAAGGGCTAAACAGAAATTATATAACTATGAAAGAAGTTTATGTTAAGTAAACGCTGAGTAACGCTTTTATCGGAGGGTTAATTATCTATCTGCACAAATTACCTATAAGGAAACAATGTCAGTTGGGTGTTTGTTTCTTCTAAGTTGGCTCTAAACAGACTATTAAGAATTTAAGACTATTGAATGTATTTAATGTATATTAAATGTATTTAATTTTATTTTATTTTTTATATTGAATGTATGTCGCGAGTTCGATCCCCGCACCGAGAGAAATGTTTGTGCGGCCCACAAATATTTCTTCCGGGTCTGGGTGTTTGTGAGGCCGAAAAGTTTCTCGTAGTTCCTGATTCCTCCCACGACACAAGACTCGATCTTAGTGTGGGGTCAGGACTATGTATGTGACTGTTGGGTGTTATTTATTATTATTATTTATTTATTTATGTGATCAAAGATTAGCCTCACTGCTGAAATGATAGATTTCAAACTAGAATAATTTAACTAATTTGATAAAAATATTCACAAATAAAACAAGTATTATATTTCAAAAATCTATATTTCATAACATTTGTTAACAATGTGATATCATAATCTTACAATATATTTGGCATAATACCTTACACGAAATTAATGTTGATGCAAACAAATAAATTACAATGGGACTTATTGGTTCACCATAAAGAATAAATGAATGTGTTGTGATGAGTGACTTTTAACACTATAACATTACAACAAATAATAGCAGGTGCAATGATCAACTTACAATAATGGTTCATACGCAACAGGCAGGGAAATGGTGTAAAAGTTATAATCTACAATAACAATTTATCTTTAAGGCACTAAAACGCCGTCTCACAAGTCTAAAACCATGAATTAATCTCATATCTAGCTGCCTAATTCTTACTTTAAGTAAAAATACTAGTAAAGATAGTGAATTTTTAAATTAATAAATATTCTAGCTGCCTCTGCTAATGTAAAGGAGCTCTTAAGCAGGTAAAATTTGATTGACAAGTTCTGTTTCTTAAGTTAAAATAAAAATAATTCCTTATTAGCGATTGTCTAATGAAATAAATTATTATTCTACATTGATGCAAAAGCATTTCTATATTTAAGGCCCGAAGTGATTCAACTCGATCTGTATAAAAATATGTAGAAATAATCTCACTCTGAACACGTTAAAATAGCTTAATAAATGCACAAACAATACACATGTCATCCTAATATTTGTGACGTCAATATCACCGCATAATATCTGAAGGCAAAGCCTGCAACTGTATAATCATATAATTTGTGTAAATATTGATACCTGCATAAGAGCATCCGCAAATAGGCTACAATATAAATATACTCGATTGAAGAAATCACAGTAAAGTTGCTACAAGGCCAAATGTGGACAACTAACTTTAGAAAAGTCGCAGACTTGTTCATCACAAAAAGATAAACAAGTATTTGTGACTGATAACCTTTTACAGAGCGCCGATACAACGCATTATCTCGATCTAATTCTAGAATGCCTTTTAGGAATGTTAGGTGCAAGAGAGAAATAAGTACTAACCACCTATCTTAAAATCTAAATACCAATAAAACATTTTCTGTTTATAAGTACATAGGCAATAATTGTAATACTGATCTAGAATTCATTTGATTCTGGCACAATTTCGGAAAGTTCGAATGATTGTAGATAATAAAAGAAATTTATATTAAGTGCTGACACAGACGCGATATACATGACGTCGCAATGATATTACTATATGACTTATTTTTATTACATAAGTAAAAACGTACAAAAGGCAACAACAATTTTTCTGGAAAACCCATCTGTAGATCGCGTTTGCGTAACAAAGCAATATAAAGGATAGAACTCCAATCAAGTTCTCTGTCACTGATTCATCACATAAATAATGTTGTACTAACTGGACGGGGAAGTGAAGATAACTTACAGATAAATTACTGCATTATCCTACAACAACATTCATACTCAACAATTTTATGGCAATAAGAGAAAAATCATCAACAATAAATACACGAAACGTTAAAGATATAGAATTTGGAAAATTAAATATAAAGGAATGTGATAAATACTGCTCGTCGAAAAGCGATCATAGCGAATAATATCAGTACTTTCGATTTCAATATCATAATTTTTTAGATTCACATTCAGTCATGTATAAATACATTAATATCCATTGCCAATTCTATGAAGAAATAGCTCCATCAGTTCACTGGATTATGTGTTAGTATTTATTCGTATAAAATTAATCTAAGATAAGGTTATTGAAAGTTGCTTACAAACAACTTTGGTATGTCATGATAGTTCTTTTAGTATAAATAAAGCAGATTGGCAGTCGTTACTGCATTAAAGATGAGTGAAAACATTAATAGTAGTTGATATTTCTCAGAATTGATCTTGATATACTAAAATAATATTATTCAAAAAGGGTTGTATATATTTTTATACATTACAATTTTCATAATGATTTATTTTATAAAATAAATTCATTCTTCTAATTTAATTGATTTATTTACACAAATACAATTACGATTCATATTTTCTCACTCATCTTTATTGCAAGTTACTATTTATAAAATGTTTTTACACAATGGTTCAGTATTGAATCATATTTTGTATGATTGAGTAATCCATTTTGGAAATTGTTCCAAGGTCAAGTTAGTCTAATTTCATTGTCATATTAAGTCAATTATTAAAATGGAAATGTACGACGCATATTTTACATTGATTCTTTTTGAGGTGCTTCTTATAAGCTTACTGGCTGTGGCTTGACCTAGTGGACACCCACATAAAGGCACAAATCTTTTTTTACACTGTGGTTATCTGACCACAACCAAATTCCAAAAAAAGTGAGAAAGTGAATATGTTCTCATATAATGGTTCAATGAGGCCGGAAATACACTACTGAAACGCCACGCGATTCTACCAGACGCGACACATGTTGAATTACCCAAACCACATTAAAAACACGCCACGCTACGTAGCATCACTTGTTCGTAATGTGGTTGTAGTAATAGAAAAATACTACGATTTGATTTGATACGTGTCGCGTCGGGTCGGGTCGCGTGGCGTTTCAGTAGTTTGTTTCGGGCCTAAGTGGATTGTCAGCGCATAGAAAAGAGCTCAACACTTCGCACCTTTAGAATTAAAGTGACATAAACCAAAAAAAAAATAGTTTTTGGCTTTTAATCATATATTGGCTGAAAATGACCTATCGACCCGTTATTAAAGAAGGACCTATTGACGCATGAAAGGCAGAAAGATATATACTTCGGTCTTCTAGATGTATCTTCCATAAGTACAAAAGGAGAATGCTCAATTGCTCATTCACAGTATCGGTAAAAAATATTGTTGATCCCGTTAACTATACTGTTTCAAATTCATTACAGGTTTTTTTTTTTTTGTCCTAAAACGTTTTCCTGTTTTATTCCGGGCCACAGATTTTTATAAAATAAAGTAATTATCATAAAGTATTTGTTCAGAGTTGAAGAAACATATCTTTTATCAGACTTCACGTTATTTGTTCGTGTACTCCGGGTCTGGGTTGTAATGTTTATATTTATTGAAGATGTATATTTTTCGCTACACAAAAAGTAGGTTTCATCGAGGCACAAAAATCTTCGCACCGATACTAAGTTCCATCGTAAAATTTGCATTCTCCTTTCATATACTACTTGTGGTAGGTCTCTCATAAATGTGTGAGGCCATTTGATTAGGTACCACCGCAATGTCTATTTCTTCCGTGAAACAATACTGCGTAAATGCACTGTTGTTTTTCGGATTGAAGGACATTGTAGCTAGAGTAACTACTGGACATATTGAGACTTAACATCTTATGTCTCAGAATGGCGAGCGCAGTGGAATGTTGCTACTGTTTATGAGCGGTCGTATCCCTTACCATCAGGCGAACGGCCTGCTCGTCTCGCCATTCATTAGAATAAAAAAAATGTTACCAATAATTATTAATGAATAGGTCTCAAAAAAATATTTTTTAGTTAGGTCTGTATAATTCTAAATTTTAAAGGTGCGAGTGAGTTAGTTGTCGGGAGTTTTTGATGGTGTGGATGTATGTGTCAGCGGGGTGGTTCAGCCTGCGCATGCGCATGGTGTGGCGGCATGAGCGGCACGAGCAGCGCGGGCGGGCCGGCGCGGCGCAGGAAGGCGTGGTGCAGCAGGCGCGCGGCGGAGTGTCGCGCGGCGGGGTCCCGCACCAGCGCGCACTCCATGAACGACGTGAGGTCCGCCGGGCAGCGCGCCGCGCCGCGCGGACGGGGGGGAGGCATGTCGCGGATGCGACGCATCGCCTGGAAACATACGCACTGTCAAGTTTTCAGGAAGTTTCCCGGCCCCCGAAGAAGCCGAATAACAACTTTATCAATCTCGCTTCTCAATGTTTATAATCAATTATAGGAGCGTCGTTATATTAGTATAAACGTTTGTTGTCCAAATAAATAAAATAAAATTACACACTATTACACACTGACGGCATTGGGTTGGGTGCGAAAAGGGGTCATTAATAGAATAATTGTAGGCATAAAAAACTCTTCTAATAAATAAATACACCCAACAATCACATGCATAGCCCTAACCCCACACTAAAATCAAATGTTATGGATATCAAGAACTATGAGAGACTTTTCGGTCTCCTAAACACCCAGATCCGAGAAAAATATTTATGGGCCTCACAAACATTTGTTTCGATGCGGGGATTGAACCCGCGGTCTCTCGTTTCACAAGCGGCGTCTAACCAACTGCCCCACGGTGGCTGTCATTTACTTCTAATATAACCAAAATTGCCTGATCTTTTGTCATGTTTTTTCCTTTATTAACATTTTAACAAAAATAAAAGATTTAAATTCAAATTAATTAATATTATACAAAATATGATGTTCGGAACAACACAAAGTAAAATAATAATAAATAAATAAATAACACCCAACAGTCACATACATAGTCCTGACCCCACAGTAAGATCGAGTCTTGTGTCGTGGGTATCAGGAACTACGAGAGACTTTTCGGTCTCACAAACACCCAGACCCGGAAGAAATATTTGTGGGCCGCACAAACATTTCTCTCGGTGCGGGGATCGAACCCGCGGCCTCTCGTTTCACAGGCGGCGTCTAACCAACTGCGCCACGGAGGCTGTCAATAGAATAGAATGTCAATAGAAATAGAAAGAATATAAAATAGACATAATATGTAGGTATTAAGAGAACAAACCCTGTCATAAAACTGATTTATATAAAATAGAAAATATATATATATATATAAAATACAAATAAATTACAAACCTGCAGTGGGGGTTCGTTGAAAAACGGTGGTTCGCCATCTACCATCTCCACGATCATAATGCCGAGCGACCACACGTCCACCTCGGGTCCGTAAGGCAGTCTCGATATCACTTCGGGCGACATCCAGTACGGCGTTCCGACAAGAGATTTCCGCTTCGGCAGTTCCTGAAAAAAAAATAGATACTTAAAATTAATGTTATGAACCAAAAGTGTGTATTACAAATAGCGACAAATTTTACTTATTTATATAGGCATACAAAATACTTAAAAAATTAGACATGGTTACAATAGGCGGCCTTATCGCTAGCTGCGATCTCTGACATATCATGAATTTTAAATATGTTTGTAGACTGCGAAAAAGACGTGTATTATATATTTTGGACCTTTGGGTAAATACGTACAATATACATATTCATTACATTAACTTATGATCGCAACAAACGCGATAAAAAGTATAAAGTTTCTGCAATATAAATCTGAAGTGTGATTGCACGCTAAGTCGCAGATAAAAGCTGTGTTGATGTGTTATTCTAACTGACCTGTGAAACTTGAGCACAGAAACCGAAGTCGGATAATTTGACGCGTCCGTCCGCCGTCATAAGAATGGAATCTGACTTGATGTCTCTGTGAATAACTCCTTGACTATGTAGGAATGCCAACGCCTGAAAACAAAAACACACGCGTAAAATAACAACATGATTTAAAAAGTTTGTTGCTTGGATGTTCATTCATAAATATTATCAAAACAATGCTTCTAAAACTTCCCCTGTGAGGAAGTTAAGAAAATATATATATAAACGATTGACTGAATATTGCTTAATGATATAATACAAAAACAATAATCTATACATATAAATAAAATTGAAGTGTCTGTTTGTAAATTGAAAATAAAAAAAAAATGTCCTACTACATATCGTTATATACACGATACCTATTCCGAAAATGATCTTTAAAATTTTTTTGTCTGTCTGTCTGTCTGTTTGTTCCGGCTAATCTCTGAAATGGCTAGACCGATTTTGACGGGACTTTTATTGTCAGGTAGCTGATATAATAAGGAGTAACTTAAGCTACATTTATTTTAGAAAAAGGAGACTGTCCCGCCCTCACACCCGCCACTGCAACTCCTGTAAGCCAGGATCAACAGTGGCACGCAATGTAATGACACCGAGCATTGAAGCTCGGCGAGTCTCCGGGAATGTCTAACTTGTCTTTAACCCGCAACGAAATTAATCAGAAAGTTAAATTAATAGGAGTTGGAAATAAAAAAATGTCCACTTCCCTCCGTGCAATGCGGGTGACAAAACATTGAACTAAAGAGGTAAATAACCTCACAAAGAGACTTTTACAGCCGGAGAAGCCAGCTGTAAAGCACCACGGAATTCATTATTACATATAAATGGGACCTATTGTGTGAGCTGTTATACTTGATTCCAGTAATAGGTATGGCAAAAACGCCGGAAAGCACGGAAATTCGTCCTAGTCTCCACTAGGTCCATGTAGTATACGACTCCGGATGATATCTGCATACTATCAAACATGATTTTACGCTCATTTTGCCAAATACTACACTCCCAAAGTATATGATGCGCGGACTGTTCATATTCGCGATTAGGTGTTGAACATGGGCATGCAGGCGAATCAACGAGCTTAAAAGAGTACAATTTAGACTTAAAGTTACCATGGCCCGTAAGGAACTGTGATACGCAATAATCGACATCTAGCCAAGTCTTTGTCAAACGATCACGCACGCAAGGAAAATATTGGTATAAATGACGTCCCTTCAAAGATACCTCCCATCTATTTTGCCATTCATCTAATAGTTCGCTATATACCACTGAAGGCGGTTTAAATAATCTATCAACTTTTATAATTTCACGTGGAGTTAAAAATCTTCTATCCATATTCTCCCTAGTAGAGTAATACATGGCGGCGCGACGTTGCACCTCCAGATCGACTGGAAGTACACCCGCCAGGACAGGCAATGCTTCGGTACTAACAGTTCTATATGCCTTGCACAAGAATATCAACGCCAAACGTTGGCTCTGGAGCAGTTTTCTTCGCACAGCACCGATAGTAGCCCTATCAGCCCATACGGGGGATCCATAACATATACACCCTAAGTAAGTTGCTCCATAGATGATTTTTAATGTATTAAAAGATAATCCCCACGTTGATGTCGATATTCTTGTCAAAGCGAAAAAGTTCCTTTTCGATTTTTCCCCGACGTTCTTAATATGCTCAAGAAAAGAAAAATTCCTTTCCAAAAATAAGCCAAGATAGCAAAAAGATTCCTTTCTCTTGACAGTTGTATTATTAAACTTGATACGTGGTGGCGATTTTAAGATTCCTTTAAGAAGTAATTGGAACGTTTTATGTGGTGCGAACTTTAAGCGATTTCGGTCACCCCAATCAGATATTAATTTTAAACACGTGTCAGCCATACTTTCTAATCCCGACCTACTATTAGACTGTATAAGTAAGAGGCCATCGTCAGCATAGCCCGTTAGTGAGCATCCCGATGGTAAGGGAATAGACAGGAAGTCGTCAAAGCCAAAATTCCACAAATATGGACCTAGAACCGAGCCCTGTGGGCAGCCCATTGTAAGTGGCTTCGACACGGCATGGTGGCCAAGTTTTATTTTAGTTGTTCCATGCAAGAAATACGAGTAAATAAGTGAATAAATATTCCTGAAGCAACCTCGTATTTTCAATTTAAGAAGCAGCATTGGCCACCAGGCATTATCGAATGCACCGGAAATGTCAAGAAAGATACCAAGCACATATTTGTGTTCAGATGTGCTCACCGCCCTACGGACTGATATCGCCGCGTCAACAGTCGATTTACCGATAGTAAACCCGAACTGCTTCTCGTGGAAAGTTGGACCACCCGGTAACAATCGAGGAACAATAAGGCGTTCGAGGAGTTTTTTTTAGAAAAAATGTTTTATTTTATAAAAAAAAATTGTTTGTTAAATTCCACGCGGACGAAGTCGCGGGCACAGCTAGTAATTAATAAAATTAACACCCATATTAATGATCCCAGGCATGACAAAGATAAATGCCACATTTTAGGTATTATAAATTACTAGGGGCTTCAATTCTCTTGACTTGTACACATTTATTGATCATACTAAAATCGTAAGAAGCTAAAAAGTGACGTTAGGTGAAGTTTTTTGTTTGTTTTAATCTTAGAGTAATTATAATTTAGAGGGAGCTTCTTCTTCAAAAACGTAGATATTTTCTTGTTCGTAAATTTGATAGCGCACAACCTGCCAAACATCAGCCAATTGAAAAAGATGGCCCGGCCACCATTTTTATCTACGTTTTTCAAGTACCAGCGTTCCATCTATATTATATATACTCTAAGGTTTTAGTAAAAAGAAATAATGAAGGTAAATAAATACCTTCAAACACTGTTTGCAGACGGTGGCGATTTGTTCGGGATCCATTCGCGCCCTCGTGACGATATCTGTGAGAGCTCCGCCGGCCATGTACTCCATCACCACCCACAACTCGTCACCCACCAGGTACGAAGCGTGCATCTCCACTATATTCGGGTGAGGGTAGTCTCGCATTATCACCTGGTTTCATTACAAAATTATATAAATAATTGCAAAATTAAATTATTTATTGTTGTGCAAACTAAACTAAATTCATTTTTTTTTTTTAAACACCATATTTTTATTTGATTGCAATGAATGGCGAGACGAGCATGACGTTAACCTGATGGTAAACGACGATCACTCATGAACAGTAGCAAAATCAAAAACACACCTTGAATTACAAAGTAATACTTGGCATTCAACTGCACTCGCCATCCAGAGACATAAGATGTAAAGTCTCAATATGTCCAGTAGTTACTCTGGCTGCAATGTCCTTCAATTCATTTACTTTGTTTGGCGGGAGAAATAGACATACCCACATGGTGGTCTCTCACATATAAGAGACCCACCCCCAGGAAACCCATCGGTTGTTTTTTCAAGGTAAGATCTAATTACTACTCCAATACGAACATTAAAACTATATTTATTTCATCATTGAATTTATATGACTGCCTCGGTGGCGTAGTTGTACTACGGTACGGTTACAAAGCTGAGGTCTCGGGTTCGAATCCCGGGTTGGGCAAAGTGATATTGGATTTTTCTATTCAGTATCAGCCCAGAGTCAGGAATTTGTGCCCGATATGGCGATAGGCTCGCCACCTATCACATTGTGGGACGGAACATACAAGGCGAAATGTGGGTGCCCTGGCACCTCTGCCTACCCCTTCTGGGAACAAGGCGTGAGTTTATGTATGTATGTATGTATTGAATTTATAGTTGTCACGCGAATTATATGTTGTCGCTGATATGTCTTAGTAAATCCTAGGGGAGTGAGCTATTTTTTCAAATCATTGTCTGAAGAGGTAAAGAGAGGGTACGAATTGCTTACCACACTAGATGACATTGGCAAAATCACCGATGAAACAACAAAACAGTTTGCATTTGTAAAAAAGTGTAACTCACGACTTCGTTGAAGAGCAGCTCCCTGCGCTGTTGCTTGCGCAGGTTCATCATCTTGACGGCGACGCGGCGGCGCGTGCGCGTGTCGGTGGCGGCGCACACCACGCCCGTGCTGCCCTCGCCGATCTTGCCGAACCCACTGAGCGACGCGCGCGGGTCGCCCTCGCTCACCACCAGACGCAGCGCCGCGCGGAACTAACACCAACGCATATACAGGGTGATATTGTCATATGGTATTTAATTTAAACCACGTGTTCCTTATCATGCCAAAGGCAAGATTGTACTAAGTGTGAACAAAAACTGCCTGATAGTTTGTAAAAAATCGCGGTTTTAGGTTTCAATACTGATGAATGCAATTGATTAACTCCTATCGATACCGACTCTTTTATGTCTCAGGTAAGTTCCCGAACCGAACTGAAGTTCAGCTAAGCAGTAAAAAACCATAAAAAATAAAATAAAGGTTTATTGACAAGAAATCTCATATTTTTTTCAAATTATGTACAATGTCACCTGGGGTAATAAGAAACATGTGGGTTAAATTAAGTACCATGTGTCAATATCATATCTGTATAGCTTGCCAAAACATATAATTGCATAAGCGAAATATCTATTAATGCATTATTACCTCACAGCCGACAAACACGTAATTAGGACTAATTGAAAGTGTACATACAGTGGCCAGCAAATTTTGCAACGTACCTGTTCATGTGTCAATCGCAGTTCATGCTTGGACGCCGCGAGGGGTAGGTGCGGCGCCGCCCCAGCCGGCGTCGGGTGTTGGTGCCGCACCGGATACCCGTCTCCTATACAAAACCGTACTTCATTAATAATCCGACCGTTAAACGTATTACTACATGGCACCGACCTAAGCAGCGATTGAGAGATCGGTTGACGGAATAAGGCCGTCTGCCTGATGCTGAGCATTTGCATTTGTAAATAAACTAAATTTTAAAAGTACATTATCTGGGACTTATTTGCATTTAAATTAAAAACACTACAGGCGTTTGATACCTACATTGACGTTGCATCCAAATATTCGACATGTGTTCGCCACATTCAATGTTTTAATTGTTTTTTATTTTATGAATAAGACTATATAAGAAGAGAACAAAAGAAGATCTCCTATTTTTGAGCAAGCATAAATAGAAAGATACCAAGTAATGGTTTCTTAGATTTACACATTGAAATAAAACTATTATTTACGGATTAAATAGCGACGTCCCCCCATCCGCAAGTAACCAAATCGTCAGGAACGTAAAAAATGTATATTAAACATAATCCGCGATAAAATCCGTGAATAATTTTGATTGCAAAGGATACTCAGTTTTAAGAGCACACAATTTTCATGTTGTTTCCATCTTTTTCTATTTAAGTATGCTAGGCCAATAATAACAGCTATTGCCTCATTTAAATATTGATGGCGATGTGTGCATGCAATATGCCAACACCTTAGGGAATACAGACTTGAGGTGTGTTGCTCATACACGTAATATTACGTCGGATGAAACAATTGCTTAGGCATAATTATTATAGTATGTATGTAATAAGGACGGGCTATATAGCCACTTCCAATTATGTCACATTATCCATACTAAATACAAGGCCTATGTAGATTGCCAATATATTTCATGCTTAGCCCACAAATATATTGCAAGGTTCAAATAAGTCTTTTTTTTTTAAACCCCCCAGTAAGATCAAGTTTGTACTTAAATTAAATCAAACACCTTATTTTATTTTGTAAAATAAAGATTCAGTAACCTTAGATCCGTCTGCTGTGATAATACACACAGGAATTTGTGTACGAGTTTGCAATTGATAAAACCAACTAAAAGAGGTCAAATTTGATAAAATTTACTGACAAAATTGAATGGCTGTTGTATTTGCACAGATAATAGTTTATATGATAGCCTCTGGTTATGGCTATACTTATGTAACATTAAAACAGTGCCCAGTGTAATAAACATGTTGCTTGAATAAATATATTTTGATTACAATAGCTTGATTACAAAAATAATCATTTGAAAAACAATTTTCTCCACAAACTACATTCTGAATCAAGATTTAAATATTTTCTTACATATTAACATTGTTTAAGATATTGGATATATCAAAATTAATTATTATGAATTAATTGTAGATGGAAAAGGATAATGTGTTTACTTATTAGGAGTACAAATAAGTTCCCGCCGTTTTAATGTAAATGGCGCGGCACGGAGTGTCCGTTAGCTTTCGCAGATGATAACTGGCTTAAAACATAGTTTGGACATTCAAGAACAACATTGCTTATTAATATCATTGATTTCATATTGATAAAATATAATTTTTATTAGTTGAAAATGTCAAAATTTGAGCCAAGTAAGCGTCATTTGCGGGAAATATAAGTTTACTTCTTTAATTTAAAGAAATCTGCTACTGAGGCGCATAGATTGCTCGTAGAAGCATATGGTGAGGGTGCTTTGAGTGAGAGAACGTGTTGTGAGTGGTTTCAAAAGTTTAAAAACGGTGATTTCGACGTAGAAGACAAAGGTCGCAGTGGAAGGCCAAAAATTTACGAGGATGCAGAATTGGAGGAATTACTGGAGGAAGATTCATCTCAAAGACAAAAATCTTGCTCTAACATTAAAAGTCACTCAACAAGCAATCTCACGTGGTTTAAAATCATTAGGAATGATTCACAAACAAGAAAATTGGGTTCCGTACGAATTAAAGCCGAGAGATGTTGAACGCCGATTATGCTTAAGTGAAATACTGCTAACTAGACATATAACAAAAGGGTTTTTTACATCGTATCGTAACTGATTATGAGAAGTGGGTATATTATGACAATCCAAAAAGAAAAAAAACATAGGGATTACCTGGCTACGCGTCAACATCAACAGCAAAACCGAATATTCACGGAAAAAAACTTATGCTGTGTATTTGATGGGATCAGCTAGGTGTAGTGTATTATGAGTTGCTTAATCCGAGCGAAATAATTACTAGAGCCCTCTATCAAACACAATTGATAAGATAGAGCCGAGCTCTGAAGAAAAAACGCCCTCAATACTATTCTAGACTCGAAAAAATATTCTCCTGCATGACAATGCTTGTCCACATGTTGCGGCTCCCGTGAAAAAGTATTTGGAAACACTTGATTGGGAAGTGTTATCCCACCCGCCGTATTCACCAGACATGGCACCATCCGATTATTACCTGTTCCGGTCCATGGCACATGCTCTGTCGGCGCAGCGGTTCACATCTTATGAGAATACCAAAAATTGGGTTGATTCGTGGATAGTCTCAAAAGTCAAGGAGTTCTTCAGACGTGGCATTCGAATGCTGACTGAGAGATGGGAAAAAGTGGTTGCAAGTGATGGGCAATATTTTAAATAAATTTATATTACCGTTCTTCTATAATAAATATTTAATTTTTCACAAAAAACGGCGGAAACTTATTTGTACTCCTAATAATATTTATTATTGTCTTACGGCCGATGCCAATAATCAATCGAAAAAATTAAATTGAAGTCAATCTGAATTGTTTTCTACTTTTCGATTGGTCGCTTGTCATGTTGCCATAGTTTTTGCACTACTGAGATTGATTATTGGCATTATAGTATCAGAAAAAAGATTGACCTGCCAATCTAAAATGGCAAATTTTGGATTGGGATTGTTTATTGGCAGCGGCTGTTAGCCATGCTTAATTTTATGCTAGTAGAATAATTTGGCTCCTCAGTATATTGTTGTATAATTATTCCTGTAAATGATCTGTGGAGTTGAATCCAACTACATATAATAAAATAAATTGATATCAAAGAAAAGGAATTGATACCCAATAGATAAATTCTTGAGCAAATGTGATCAAACTCACCAATATTCATGTTGTTTCCATTCAATCCATGGGGCATTCCATGTGTCACAGGTGGCGGGGGATGACTGTGTTGATAAGGTACATTTGCATTTTGTATATTCTGGAAATTCATTGTAGCCTGGTGATTGTCATTGATTTCCCCAACTGGTCTGATTGTAGCTTCATGTGTTTGCTGTGACCAGTCCACAGGGGACTCTGCAATTGGTTTGTTTAAGGCATAATTACTCTGCTCTCTTCTCAGGCTTGGATACTGTTGTGGTGCAGGAGGCACTGGTGGTGATTCCTCTGGCACTGCAGGTGGAACATTTGGCTGGTTACGGAAATCTCTTCTTATTCTGGGTGGGCTTGTACTTCGTAATGAGTTAGATCTGGCAACATTTGAAGTTTTTGGTAACACAACGCCATTTTGTACAGGCTGCTGTAGCTGTGGCACATTTGATGAAAGAGGCCGTGCTATAGATGATACTGAAGTGGTGCGGTGATCCCCTCTTACAATTGTTTTCAAGTCTAGAATTTCGGTGGGTGTGATTTCTGAAGGATCAACCAAAGGTAGTGGTCTATTTGTTGATTTCAATATCTGAAAATTAAATTCCAATTTGATTTAAAACTAATTGTTTATTATAGTAATGTGTAAATTATATCTTAATCACTTTGACTGCTCACACTAAGGAAGTTTCGTATTTTTTGTGGCTACATATACTAAATATGAAATTGTACTTCATAGGCGGATACCACCCACTTAGAAAACTGTATAAAAAAATATATAGACACCCGGGTTTATATAGATTTCTCTACAATAATATGCATGTATTAAACACATAAACCTTCCTCTTTGAATCACTCTATCTATTAAAAAAACTGCATCAAAATCCTTGCATAGTTTTAAAGATTTAAGCATACAAAGGGACAGAGAAAGCGACTTTGTTTTATACTGTTTTATGCAGAATAATCATGCAACAACTATAACAAGTTCCTCAAGAATTTATACACAACCCTTTATGCACTTACTCTGCACTGTCATATTAACCAAACTTTAATTAACAAATATTATATATTAAAGAAATATTTACAACCCCTTAGGATAAGTATGCCAATACTAATGAAGTATGATTTATCTTCCAAAGTGTGTTAAAAGAATTAAACTAGGTACTTACTATATTATTTAGAAAAAAATAAGAGACATAAGCATACAGTTTACTATTTCATGTATTAAGGAAAATGTGTATAAAATAATTAAAGATCTATTTAAGTCATTTTAAAAAGTCCCTTATATCTGCAAAAATAAATACAACACTTGTATGAATAATGTGCTATTATTACCACTGAACTAGGCATGAGATCAGACAAGTAAACACAAAGTACCAAAGCGATGAGATAAAAAAGTCATTAAAGGCTTAGAAATCGGTAGAAACGTGTTACCTGATTATTGCCAACGAGAGATGCCCATTGCAAAGGAAGTCCAACAAACTTTCCCTCTCGTTTATCGAAACCTGTATGTACTCTGTGTTCGAAGTTACTCGGCGGCGAAATCAATGGCTTTTTCTTTTTCTTCGAGAACATTATTCACTACAACCAATATAGTTCAACGTAAA
The DNA here is from genome assembly GCA_023078785.2 of Hyles euphorbiae. Lineage (NCBI taxonomy): Eukaryota > Metazoa > Arthropoda > Insecta > Lepidoptera > Sphingidae > Hyles > Hyles euphorbiae. The sequence goes on from CM041046.1 coordinate 8,511,250, forward strand.
CAAAACATTGAAAAAAGTTTACCAAATACGATTTACATCAACAACTCGTTTATTTATGTAACTAAATTGGAAAAAGAAAGCTTACCAACACTTTCTTTTACAACACACCGCAAAAACATCAATTGGATACGAGCGCAGTTTCTACAAACTAAGAACAATAATAACACTGCTATTCGAACACTTGTATTCCAACTTCTAAGTACTCATGAACACAAACTGAATACCAAATTGAGGGCTTATTCCGACATTCCTCGGATGCCATTAACCATACATACTTCGGAATACTTAAATTAAATTAGCGTAATAACATTATGCACTTATTTTATGTTTGTTTAGCTTTTGCATCAATCAATAGTAATTAAAAGGGAAAATTACAGGAGAGTCATGAGTTCCAATCAAATTAAAATTTCTTCGCACGCAGCAACTCAACGAATCACAGCAACGAAGAATCAAGCACAGACGACTAAAAATTCAGAGTGAGACGGCGAATTCTGCCAGGCCATAGACCGTAGAGCACAGGGGCATGGACGTAATATATACACAGGACTGCGCACGAAGAAAATGGCGTCATCCTGAAATAAGACATGTGCATGTAGCATAAGGTTTAATTTACTATGGTAAATGACATGGAGGAAGGCCGAAACCGAGTGAGACAGTATGAGAGGATTCCATCCCTTCTCAATTGCTAGCCAGACCAAAAAAAATATTTGCACTAGTAGATTATTTTACATTCGCAAAAAGGTAATTAGTTTGATAAAAAAATAAACACAGAATATCAATAGTAACAAATAGAAAAATATTATTATTTAACTTCATTTATGGGTCCATAAACTAATTCATGACATTACAATGGAAAGTTAATGCATGATAGGAGAATTCGTAATTATAACTCTGGCCACTTAGTAATAAAAATAAAATATGTCATGTTTTATATGAAATGTCATAGGTTTACAATTTCTAATTATTTTCTACATTTATTAACGGAAAATGGTTAAAAAGTGTTGCAAAATGATTTGTATAAGTGAATAATATTAGTGGTTGTTGTATATCGATTCAAAGGTGAGTGGTTTCATGAGATTTACCATTTTTGTTTACAAACATTCGCTACGGTGACCATAACAAAACCCACCTTAGAACTTTTTTAATCGACAATTCAAAGTTCAGATGAATTATTGAATAACTTTTAATCTGCTTGATTATTAAAAGTAGTTCTTTTTTCTTTACAATTTTATTATTATGGTATTGTTTAATTTATACACGTTAATTTGCATCCTACTATGTTTTAAGTGAAAATAAACACGACAAAAGTTTTTCTAATACTTAATTAAATTTGATTTAATTGATCATGAATTAAGTATAATTAAAAAATATTTATTTCTTGCGATAGTTTTTATTTAGTGAGTGATGTGAGATTTCGGAACGGACGTATTACACTAACAGGTCCACTGTCTGCTACATGTTCACGCCTAAGCCACTGGACCGATTTTAATAGAATTTGATACAGAGATAGATTAGACCTTGGATAAGGGCAAAAGATTACCTTTTATTATATAGACAATGCTTGAAGGGGTTGAACAAAGGGATGGCAGTATGTATGAAAAAATCTAAACTGTTGAAGTTACAGATGTCAAACTTTACTCATTTATGAACAAAAATAACTGCAGACTTGATTTTCTTAAAGTTAACCATAAATGGGTTAAAATAAGGGTTAAATGTACCTGTAAATAATAATAATAAATTTAATTTATCTATTGGTCTCCAACTAAGACTACACATAACATACATTCAGTAAATTACATAATTAAAAAAAAAAATCTTTACTAACAGTAAAATTCAGTTAACAATCTTCTCGTCTGTTCACAAAGTGCGTATGTTGTGTGTTATCAGTGCCAGTCGTCGTCGGGTGTGGTAGCCGGGGTCAACCCAAAGATTCTTACCACCCTCTGCCCCGCCGTTACCGTGGCCGCTACCATAACCAGGAATAGCGGGGCTGCCGGGGACTGGAGTCCTGGTCCTGGTTTTAACAACTATTAGGCTTTTTTATTGTTTATGCCAATACTAACCACACTTGGCAGGCGGGTTCGCGAGCGCAGGAGGGTTCGCGTTGATGACCCTGCTGTCCGTCTTCAACTGGGGAAAGGAAATAGAGTTTACGGCTAGAATGTTAATGGAAAGGAAAGTATGGAATATAGAGATGAATACTACAGCCACGGAGGGGAAAATTGGTAGTGATTGCAGTAGTTCGGGGGCCGAGGTCGTATACTCGTAGCACCTATTTTAGGACAGGCCAGGACCACTAGCTAGGAGCATCGCTGACCTACTTAATACCAGGTACACGTTATTATTCATACCTAATCTTGTAAAACCTAACGGCAACGTAGTTGTCCTACCATCTCATACCTAACAAATATCTTAATCGAATCATTAACAAAGTTCAAAATGGCGGCGATAACTATAATTCTGAATCTCAATTTAAAGGGGAGGTTTAAATTTCGAATTTCAGACCAATCGGATCAATAACAAAAGAGTTTCTTCCTTTCTGTCATATTATCAGTGATATTTACAAAAAAAAAATTTTGATTTTATGTATAATATTTCATCCCTTATTTCGACCCCATATTACTATTTTTCTAATATTATTCACTCCATTATTTTTCATTTGGAATAAGGTTTCCATAACTGTAACGGCTTAAATTTTTATGTAACATTTCAACCCCTTTATGGTTAACTTTAAGAACATAAAGTGTGCAGTTATTTTTGTTCATAAATGAGTAAAGTTTGACACCTGTAACTTCAACAGTTTAGATTATTCCATACATACTGCCATCTCTTTGTTCAACCCCTTCAAGCGTTGTCTATATAATAAAAGGTAACCTTTTGCCCTTATCTGTATCTGTATCAGCCCATATACGTCCCACTGCAGGGCACGGGCCTCCTCTACAATCGAGAGTACGATTGAGAGTGGTTAGGCCATATAGTCCACCACGCTGGCCTAATGCGGGTTGGCAGACTTACATACCATAGAAATTTTATAAATCGCTATGATATGCAGGTTTCCTCACGATGTTTTCCTTCACCGTTTTAGTGCGTGGTGATTGACTATCAATACACACATGACTTCGAAAAGTCAGAGGTGTGCCCTGGGATTCGAACCCGCGACCACCGTGAACATGTTGGCAGTCGCGTCTAGTCCGATTACCAACAGGCCACCACGCACTTTTGCCCTTACCCAAGGTCTAATCTATCTCTGTATCAAATTCTATCAAAATCGGTTCAGTGGCTTAGGCGTGAAAATGTAGCAGACAGTGGACCAGTTAGTGTAATACGTTCGTGCCGAAATCTTACATCACTCAGTAAATAAAAACTATCGCAAGAAATAAATATTTTTTAATTATACTTAATTCATGATCAATTGTATTAGAAAAACTTTTATCGTGTTTATTTTCACTTAAAACATAGTAGGATGCAAATTAACGTGTATAAATTAAACATTACTTTAATAATAAAACTGTAAAGAAAAAAGAACTGCTTTTAATATTCAAGCAGATGAAAAGTTATTCAATAATTCATCTGAACTTTGAATTGTCGATCAGAAAAGTTCTAAGGTGGGTTTTATTATGGTCACCGTAGCGAATGTTTGTAAACAAAAATGGTAAATCTCATGAAACCACTCACCTTTGAATCGATGTACAACAACCACTATATTATTCACTTATACAAATCATTTTGCAACAGTTTTTAACCAATTTCCGTTAATAAATATCGAAAATAATTTGAAATTGTACACCTGTGACATTTCGTATAAGCCATGACATATTTTATTTTTATTATCAAGTGGCCAGAGTTATAATTACAAATTCTCCTATCATGCATTTAACCTTCCATTGTAATGCCATGAATTCGTTTATGGACCCATAAATAAAGTTAAATAATAATATTTTTCTATATGTTACTATAGATATTCTGTGTTTATTTTTTTATCGAACTAATTACCTTTTCGCGAATGTAAAATAATCTATTAGATAAAATATTTTTTTTGGTCTGGCTTGCAAATGAAAAGGGATAAAACCCCCTCATACTGTCTCACTCGGTTTCGGCCTTCCTCCATGTCATTTACCATAGTAAATTAAACCTTATGCTACATGCACATGTCTTATTTCATGATGACACCATTTTCTTCGTGCGCAATCCTGTTTATATACTACATCCATGGGACACCTTCTATTAATTTCTCCGTCCACGGTAATTTGTAGTTTGTACTTTTCATTTTCAACTCTGTAGGTCGATTCACGTAATTTCTTGACGCGCCAATCAAGTTGCGTTGCGGTTACAATTAAGTTTACGTTTTGGTACAAAATGGTATTCTTGTAAATGTTTAGATGCGCGTATTAATCTATGGATGCGCGTGAGCTGCGCATCAACTGTACGTCAGATGCACAGTCAGATCATCATAGAGTATATTTTTAATACTGAGATAGAGACGTCACTCAATCAATTCAAGGCGCCCTCTGGTGTTAAGTAAGAAAAACAATCCCGATATATGTGTGCCCATGCTTACGTATATCTACGAAATATTTGAGGGGTTTTGATTTAAATTACATCTAACAGCATCGATTTGGATGTTGTCTATTTTAAATTCCAAAAACATATTATTCTGTATGGAAATGCGTACTATTCTCATTTCGGTATGCTTATGCACATGACAAAAAATAAAAGGTTAATATTAGGGATGGGCAAATGGAAAAAAAATATCGATATTTATCGTATCGATATTTTTCAAATATATCGATACATATCACCCAAAAAATATCGATATTTCGATATATCGATATTTTTTGCCCAATTTGCAGTTATTTATAAAAATTGCCAAAATTATCGTAATTTTAAAGCAAATACACATCTGGCTGTTTCAACATAATTTTATTATTTAAAAAAAAATCGAATTGCTCGACATAATTATCCAAACCAGTATATGTCAGATATTGACATCAGGAGCACTCTTTGTTTGATGTGTTCCCCTGTTAATTTGCTCCCATCATTTGACACAGCCAAATTTACCACTGAAGCTATTCTTTCAGATTACACTGATGATGCTTGACAAATCAAATATTTTAGAGCGATATCCGAGAGAACCGGCGTGAAATGTTGACAATTTACCCAGAACTATATTGGATCAGATTTTCTTTCTAAAAGTGGTTGGTACAAATACTGCTTCAGTTCATTGGGGACACAGCTACTGCTTGGAACCTCTGACGAACCTATCCATCCATCCATCCATCAGCCAAAGGAAGTCCACTGCTGAACATAGGCCTCCCCCAATGATTTCCACAGAGACCTGTTGGAGGCAGCCTGCATCCAGCGACGTCCCGCGACCTTTACCAGGTCGTCGGACTATCTTGTGGGTGGACGTCCTACGCTGCGCTTTCCGCTACGCGGCCTCCATTCGAGCACTTTCCGACCCCATCGGTCATCAGATCTCCGCGCTATGTGCCCTGCCCATTGCCACTTCAACTTGCTAATCCGGTGGGCTATGTCGGATATTTTAGTTCTCCTACGGATCTCCTCATTTCTGATTCGATCTCGTAGGGAAACCCCGAGCATTTTTTTTTTATTGCCGTTAATGGCGTGACGAGCAAGCCGTTCGCCTGATGGTAAGCGATACGACCGCTCATAAACAGTAGCAACATTCCACTGCGCTCGCCGTCCTGAGACATAAGATGTTAAGTCTCAATATGTCCAGTAGTTACTCTGGCTACAATGTCCTTCAATCCGAAACACAACAGCATTTAAGCAGTGTTGTTTCACGGGAGAAATAGACGTTGCGGTGGTACCTACCCAGATGGCCTCTCACATATGAGAGACCTACCACCAGTGAAATAGCATAGCCCTCTCCATAGCTCGTTGAGTGACTTTGAGCTTCCTAATAAGGCCCATAGTGAGAGGCCACGTCTCGGTGTCGTAAGTCATCACTGGCAACACACAACTATCGAAGACTTTCGATTTAAGGCACTGAGGTATTTTGGACGAGAAGACGTCGCGTAGTTTCCCGAACGCTGCCCAACCGAGTTGGATTCGACGATTGACCTCTCTCTCGAAGTTGGACCTGCCTAACCGGACCACTTGTCCTAAATAGACATATTCGTCAACAACTTCAAGAGTCTCTTGACGAACCTATGCTCAGATTTAATAATTTCTCATGTCTGATCCAGATAGAGGACCCACCCATATTTTCTAAATTTAAGAAATCGGATTGGTCAAAAACATAATGTGACGCATGAGCAGACAGCAGAGCTTAAAAAAAGACGGGTTGCACTCCGGGAGTGCCGGCAGAAGTGAAAACTTGATTATTAACGTTGAGCATGTTTGATATTTTGGAATGGTTAGGGAATAATTTTGCACCAATTGCTTTATCAGTATAAAAGTACTATCATTTATGTGGTAGAATACAATATTCATTTATTGCGCTATCGTACACAAACATGACAATTTATATTACATTAAAAATTTAACACTTTAAAACTATTACAATTATTTTACATTAAAAAGTTTATCTCTCCGAAAAATCAACTTTCATCCATAATTTCAACGACTTTTTCACCATCATCATTACCAGAACTATCATCGCCAATCTCTAAAACTGATACGATAGGTTTATGGTAGCTGAAGTAAGAAACGAACAGTTTTGATTCGAACCTATTTAAATGTCTAATAAAGACCGCATCAATAGTAGTTTTGTATTTCGTTGTGCTAAGATTGCGATCATTCGACATAGTTAAACCAAATTCATTATTTAAAAATTCAATTAATAGTTGATTTTTATCGTCTGCGAAGTTTATGTTGAAATCTCCACTCAAAATCATTGGCAATTCATCAAAGCTTTATAAACTGACAGCTAACTGACAGCTGTCTACTCTCCATCCGTCTTACGCTTTTCGTCTTACGATCAGGTCACGTGTCCTGACGCGAGTTTAAGATTCTATACCCATTACAGAAAAAGTGCTCAACGCCGCTAAAGAAGTTTTCACTTCAAAAATATATCGATTTTGATATCTGAAAATAAATATCGAAAATTGATATATCGCGGGAAAAAATATCGCTAATTTATATCGATATTTTTCTGAAAAAATATCGATATTTAGATATATCGATATTTTTTGCCCAAGCCTAGTTAATATCGCAAATCAATGCTGTTAGAAGTAATTCAGGGCCAATATTCTATAAATTATTATAGTTATTGGCAAAATTAAACACTACTCATACATATTACATTTTATTTAAACCTTTTTTTACAATAATTGAATGCCAGTTCTTACTTCTTGGATTCTGTCACCTCTATCAAAGTCGGTTCTTGAACTGCAATATTAACTTATTTGTGTCCTTGCACCAATTATAAATAAATAAACTAACACATATATCTTCTATTTTTTTAATTGCTTCTGTTTTATGAATGCTGCACTTGATAAAACTGTTATCTATTACCACTGAAAATATGGTTTTAATATATTGTCTTATGTTTCGCTTTTTACAGTCCTAAATAAAGCGATATCGTCGGTGTCCAATACTTTTCCAAGTCAACGTGTAATTTAAGCAGAATCTTCGGAGTCCATACAAGCCAAGTCGTTATTAAAAATCCACAAAATATTTTAAGCGCGTCCATTCACTCGAGAAAGAAAAACAGAATAAAAATGTTTATATGTTTCGAAAGTGAAAATACGAAATTAGGAGGGTTGCTAGGTAAAATATTTGGATAAAAATCGGTATCTATGTAAAAACTGACGACTTTGATCAAATATTTTTATTTTACCCTAATTTATTTCCTTTGAACTACTCATATATTTTTATTTGTTAAAAATTATGTATAATTGTATAAAACCAAAATCATGATAATCTGCGTAAAATGGAAAAACACGTTAAACCAAACGATTGAAGCGCCGCCTGGTGATAAGTTGAACTAACTCTGTGTACTAACCGATGATTGGTTCATCGTATTTTGTTCTAAGCTAAACCACCGTGGAATACACTCATGGACGTAGCATCAAATGGACTCGACATTCGAGTTCCACCAAGAAGCTTATACCCAAATGGAGATTGCATTCCGTATAAAACACTGAAGCACAAAAATTTGACCTTGAATGCAATCGCTGTTGCCTGCTATCCTTTTCTGTAGAGTGTCAATGAATGAAGTTCACGTGAAGTTCATTCATTATTACGCTAAAGAAAAGGATAGCAGGCATCAGTGACGTCATTCAAGGTAAAATTTTTGTGCTTCACTTTTATATACGGCATGCAATCTCCATTTGGGTATAAGCTTCTTGAGTTCCACCGTAAGGGACAGATATATTTTCATATTATCGTTTAGATCGACTCTTACAACCAATAATAAAGCAGCGTACCATACCTTTTGTCTTATGATCGCTTTCAACACTCTTTTACACACATTTTTTACCGCAAATATTCGTAAAATACTCAGTAATTCAAGTTTAAAACAAACCGCACGTCCTATGTGTTTGGCCGATACAAAATGAGCGCTAAAAATTATGTGGAACTATGACAAGGACGACAAATTGTGTTTTGTTCTTATGGTTTATGCATAAGTCTATGAGAGATGGACTATAATATATAAAATGCATGTCAAGTCTACACTAAAGCGCTCGCCTGACGCGAACTTGACGCGAGCGTATTACAAGAATACGAAAAGGGCTGTTTTGATCGAAACGTAACTACATCTGCACCCAAGAAGCTTATACCCAAATGGAGATTGCATTCCGTATAAAACACTGAAGCACAAAAATTTGACCTTGAATGCAATCGCTGTTGCCTGCTATCCTTTTCTTTAGAGTGACAATGAATGAAGTTCACGTGAAGTTCATTCATTGTTACGCTAAAGAAAAGGATAGCAGGCATCAGCGACGTCATTCAAGGTAAAATTTTTGTGCTTCACTTTTATATACGGAATGCAATCTCCATTTGGGTATAAGCTTCTTGTCTGCACCGCAACTTATTGTAATTACGAGAATCGCCCTATTGGTCTTCTGGCAGCACAGGTGACAGCTGTCAATTCTGTCATCTGTGGCTTTCAAAAACATTTTTCATTCATTTAAACAGCTATAAACAGAGTCTTGTGTTGAAATAAAAATGAAGGAAAAGAAACACAAGAAAGATAAACACAAAGAAAAGGTGCACAAACCAAAAAAAACTAAAAAAAAGGAATATAGGCCTAAAAGCGTAAGTTTTTAGCTTTATTTACCGATTAAGTGAATATGAGGATATAATTTTCACTTACATTGTTTAATGGATAAGGAATTTTACAAATTAGAATACAGTAAATTATCGAAATTGTAAAAGGTAACACAAAACTGTTTTAAGTAGGAAGTTATGTCAATTGATTTAATCATGTTACATATTAAAAATGATTATTCAATTGCAGTCCTCAAGCTCAGAAAACTCAGGTTCAGATGAATGGATTGAAAAGGATACATTAACAAAACAAAACTCCAAACAAAGGGAAGACTGGATGTCAATGACTGGAATGTTAAAAACGTATACCAGAGATGATGTGAAACCTAAAAGAGAAGAAAAAGATAAAAAACACATTGATTCCTATAATCCAGCAACAAGCAGCAGGGAACTTAATCCATATTGGAAAAGTGGTGGTTCAGGACTTCCCACAACCTCTGAAGAATTTCATAAAACTAGAAAATTCATCAAACCTGATGATGAAGATGATTACTATACCAAACCATCAAGGAGCTCTCAAAACTATGATAAAAAAGATTCCAGGCAATTAAACAATTATAGTGGGAATAAAGATCATTATAAGACTAGTAGATCAAGAGCAGAAAGTTATTCATATGAAAGTAGAAGATCATCTAGTTGGAGAGTAAATAAAGACAGTGCCAGTAAAAGAGAAACTGAAACAGACTACAGGCTTGAAAAAGAGGTAGAAGACAAGAGGTTTGACAGTAATGTTGACTTACCAATGAGTAAAAATGTTGAACAAAAAGACAAGGAACCCAAATACCTCAGTGATGATAAAATGAATAAATTAGCTGCCAAAATTGTGAAAGCAGAAATAATGGGTAATAAAACACTTGCTGAGGAGTTAAAGGGGAAATTAGAAGCTGCAAGGGAATATAGAAAGCAAAATCCAGATATAGGCGAAAAGGAAGAAAATGATGGTGTCATGTTAATGTCAACAAACAGTATGGGCAATAGCAGGCCATTAACAAAGTTTGAAAAAGGAGACCCTAGAAGCAAGAGTGGGAAACGTAAAGCTGAAACACATGTATCTGGGGAGAGGGCTAAATATTTTGGCAATGATGATAAATACAATTTGTCCCAAATGGTATATTCAATTATTCTTTCATAAAATATAAAAAATAATTATACATTTCTTAATTTACTATATTCCATTCCAGTTCCAAGAAGAGAAGTATGGTAATAACTACAATAATGAAGCTGAACTGGCCAAAATTGCAGGTAAACTTAAAAATCCCAATGACGACCTTGAAGATATATTTATGGATGAGATATCAAAGAACAGAAACGAAGCCAAGGATAGTGATCTTGAAAGGCAGAGAGCTATTAACCAACATAAGAAGATTGAAAAATCTTTAGATGGATGTCACTATTGTATAGACTCAAAGAATATGTTGAAGCATCTCATGGTTAGTTGCGGAAACAAAGTGTATTTAACTTTACCAGCTAAAACATCCCTAGTAAAAGACCAGTGTATTATTACAACAATTCACCACTCATCATGTGTTACTGCTTTAGACGAAGATGTTTGGGAGGAGATATTGGTAATTCTTTGTTTTATTACATTTATTAGATAAAAAAATCTATTTGTAATTCTGTCTGTCTTTGAAAAATAGACACCTGAATGTTCTACATTCCTTTTCCCATACCATTAAGTTTGCTAACCAATTAATTATTATTCAAATAAATTTCTTTCATGCTTTTCTTTTGGTGGCTAAGTTTTAAAAAGCTCTTGTTGCAAGATCTATTTAATTTAAATAATTACCTACATGGTTAATAAACCAATTTCATTTCAAAATACATATATGTTTTTCCCTATTTGTTAACAAATCAATCCTTTTTTAAAGTCATTTGATATGAAATTTTATTTGTAGTAGATTTTTATGCTAATTGATAAAATTTCTTCCAGATATATAGAAAGGCTCTAACACAATTTTACAATTCACAAAATATGGATGTGGTGTTTTATGAAACAGCTGTCAAATTGCATAAATATCCACACATGGTGATAAATTGTGTGCCAATGCCAAGAGATGTTGGGGATGTGGCTGCAATATACTTCAAGAAGGCTCTTCTAGAGTGTGAAACCGAATGGTCTATGAATAAAAAGGTTGTTGAATTAAAGGGGAAAAATATAAGAAAAGGGGTACCAAAAGGATTACCCTATTTCTGGATAGATTTTGGTATGGACCCTGGTTATGCACATGTCATTGAAGACCAACAACTCTTTCCTAAGTCTTTTGCTGAGGTATGTATCAATAAAACTATGGTATGTATATACTTGGTACATTTTAAATTATTAAAACACTTTGTCCACAGGAAATCATTGCTGGTATTTTGGATTTGGACCATGGTTTGTGGAAGAACCCAAGAAAAGAATTAGGTGATGCCCAAAGGAAAAAAGTACTTGATTTCCTTAAAGTATGGAAACCATTTGACCCTATTAAAAATAAGCAATAATTGTAAATAAGACACTCAGAATAAGCACAGTAACTCCAAAATATGCAGTTCAATAATGCTGAATAGATAATGTGGTCTTATTTGCTTAATTAATTAAATTATACATAGTAAGAGTGAAAATATATGTGTTAATTTGTCAATTAAACATTTTTACACTTTTCATAATTTTATTTATTTTGATCTTCTTTCATCATTTCTTCTATTAGCTTTTGTCGTTCTGCTGCCTGCCTCATTTTTGTTAATACTAATGACTCATAGTCCCTGTCTGATATCAGAGATGGTCCACTCATGCTTGTTTTTGTAGAAATTATTGGTTTACTGTTCACCCATTTTAACTCAAGTGGATTCTCTGGCAAACCTGGAATGTAAATATAAATTATAATTTTTTGTCAATATAATTTCTTACAAAGATGAATATAATTGGAGTGAGTATTATTTAATCCAAACAGACTTTAGGAACACCAAAGAACACTATGAATTAACAGTTTTATTGAAAGTCATTATGCAAAATAATATGTTGTTGATTTCGAATGGGCTCATAAAGCATCTGCACCCAGGTTAATTTGGTCTCGGCACCTAGTACTTAAGCTAGTAGGAAAAATAATTAAACTTATTTGAAAGATAAATGTAGAAAGGGGACAGAACTCAAATAACAAAATTATTGTAAAATTTAAAACTACATTAATTATATTTACCTTTTTCAAGGTCTACAGCCATTTCTGAGGCTTCTTTAGTGGAAAATTCAACTAAAGCACTGCCTTTTTTCTTCGGAGATATAATTAAAGCTACTATATCACCATATTTTTTCAAGAACCTCCTTAATGTTTGTTCATCATAACCACCATTGTCTGGATCATTTTTATCTGCCTTCCATTTAATTTTTATTCTATTCAAACTGGAGTCCCATGAAGATGTTATCACATCACCCATAGCTCTCTTAATTTCTTCTTTCATTTTCCTTTGCTCTTCTTGCAATAGTCGACTGCCTTCATTCCTTAACCGCTCAATTTCAGCTGCAAGTTTCTGTGCATCTGTCAAGTGAGCATCTTTACTTGATGTAGCTTCCCTCTCTCTTCTTTCCAAATCCTCTTTTAACTTTTGTCTCTTACTGTCTAATTCTTGGTGGCGTAGCTTTGCTGCTGCTTTGGCTCTGAGAACCTTATCATATGCAGCCCTGGCTGATGAATCTGTGAGTATCTCCAAAGCTTGAGACAGTTGGTGAAATGTTTCAGCTGCTTTTGGATCATCTGGGTTTTTATCTGGATGACATTGTAAGGCTTTTTTGCGGTATGCTTTTTTGATCTGAAATGTAAATAACGATTTGTATTATCGAAATGTTTGTATCTATAAATCAATGACAAATTTGGGGGTCAATCAATAAAGCAGACAGTACACTTTTTTGTTTCTCCAAACTGCACTACTTATTTTATGAATTGATGCAAATAACTGGTATAAATTAAACGTCTCGTATAATTAAAATTTATTGTATTTGTGCCACATATAAATAGGCAAAATAACAATCCTACCTCTGATTCTGTAGCATTGATTTGTAAGTCAAGGATGGCGTATAGATCAACATCTTCAATACTTCTTTTCGTCATTCTTCAAGTTTAGTCGATATGCAAATTTAATATTGATATTCCTATAATACTTATTTTTTAGGTTGTAAATTGTCATAAATTGTAAAGAAGTGTTGACAAAACATCATCTTACAGCACATCAAAATGACATTTTATTTATATGTGTTGCTAGTTATATAAATATTAAATAGTGATATGCAGTAATCGGTAACAAATCGAAAAACCGTTCTCATGTGATATGGCAAATAATTCGATAGATATAATAAATCACAACTTTGCTATGGTTTACTTCAAAATTGCATTCCTTTTTTTTTTTGCTTATATTGAAAGATATGATATTTTAGAGTAATGTTTAAAACGCCTAAAAAGCCACCACATAAAAACCAAATAAATACGATACGCTAGGCTGTACATTTGTATGGTATTACCACAATTTGTATGGCTTCTTCCTTTGCCTTTCCGATAGGATAAATTGAAAAAAACAACTATATATGTCAACTGTCAAAAATCAAAATCTAACCTCTGTATTCTGAAAACTGAATTTATTTTTGAGTAGATTACATATTTTTAAGTTATTTCAACCAGAATAAGTGAGAATACGAAGTTATCATGCTTGCCAATAATTCTAGTAAGTTATAGAAAATCGTTATTTTCATGTCAAATGAAATAGACGATTGTTTACACAAAATTGCATACCAATGAAATTTACAAATCTTTTCTAATTTTATTTTTAGGACTTTTTTATTTGAGGCATGGATTCCAAATATTCAGATACAACTCCACAGTTGCACAGCCTGCTGCGAGCAATCTACCAGAAGGTACATACATACATTAAAAGTACATATACATTATAACTGTTTCTTAATTTTATTGTTGAATAATATGAAACTGGTAAGCAAGTAACGATTTATTGTCTTAGAGTGGGTATTTAAGAATAAATGTGATTATAAAATACTTTTCTCATCTTGAAATGATTAATAATAAAGTAGGTGATATTTCAATTATTTTTATATATATTAATAATATGGTAGATAACTTAGAAAAAATAATACAGTCATACGTATTAACTAAATTGAAATGAATAAATTCATATTTTAACTGTATTGGAAATACAATGATAACCCCTAAGAAACCTTGTTTACCTTTTGGCTTTTACAGAGCAGTGACCCAAAGTTCTTATTACAAATTAAAAGCAAAGTGCATCCATAATTTCAGTTGATTTTGAACTATTTTGTGATTCATTATTATTATATATTTTTAACAAATTAGCAATATTTACAGAAAATATTCTCTATTCCAGGTGAGATTCAGACAAAGAAAAATCCTTTAGACCACCCGGACTATTTCCAAGTACACAACTTGTTCACAGTGAAAGATTTATTTGATGCAAGAGTGCACTATGGCCATAAAGAAGGTTCTCTCAATGATTACATGAGACCATACATCTATGGGTCCAGATTGGGGCATTTAATATTTGACTTGGATATCACTGCTGAACATTTGCGAAAAGCCCTCAACTTCACTGCACACATTGCCTACAGAGGAGGCATTATTTGTTTCTTTAATAGAAATTCTTTAAATTCTCACATAGTGGAGAAAACAGCTCAAGAATGTGGAGAATATGCACACACTAGGTTCTGGAGGGGAGGTATATTCACAAATGCTAATCATCAGTTTGGTGCTGTAACAAGGTTGCCAGATTTGTGTATATTTTTGAATACACAGAACAATATTCTCAACCAACATACAGCTGTGAGAGATAGTGCCAAAATGTTAATACCAACAATTGGGGTGGTTGACACTAATTGTAATCCTAATTTGATTACATACCCTGTACCTGGCAATGATGACACCCCAGCAGCTATAGAACTCTACTGTAAACTGTTTAAAATGGCTATTATAAGAGGAAAAGAAGAAAGGATGAAATTTTTGCAACATAATGAGTAAGATAATTTAAATGAAAGTGTAGTAAAATATATGTAGTTTTATTTTAGATAAGTTTAGTTATATCACATATTTTAAAACACACTTTATGTTGGTCCCAATAATAGATTTTAACACAAATATCAAATAACAATGAATGCTTGATAAACTCTGGTAAATGTTACAATAACAAAAATCAACAAGTATAACAATAATATATTTTATCATGCACAGCCACACAGATAAAAACAATAAAAAATAATTTTCACTTTATGTTTATAATTTGGCAAGTATTATAATGTTTCACAACTCTATTTGTATTGTTGATATAATTTTTAACAGCAGTATTTATCCAAGAAGAACTTTGCGCATCATGTGTGGGTGTGGATTGCTGTCCACCTCGCGGCTTTCCCAGCTGCCAGTAATGCACTTTGAACTGCACAAATATTGTATCAGAGGAATTCGATATTTTCCACAAAAGTCAACAAACTTTATATGCTCCACCCGATTATCGAAGAAAACACCTGCAGAAAAAGAACAATATATTAATGTCTTATTTATAACATATTTCAAGATTCCTATCAGTGATCAATGGCGTATATTGAGTACTAGATAATTAAAAATATTCTACATGTTCCTATATGCTAATTACTATTAATCAAGGAATAATAAGATACATGACATTGAGCAAATGTTTCAAAAATTATGAAATACAGTGTCATTCATTTTAATATGCATCTGAATAACTATAGGGGTAAGCAATTATTGAATTGAATTGCCAACTATATTTTATAAATAATTGTTCAATACCATTTCATTCGTAACATTTAGCTAATACCTATGCCTATAAAAACCCTTTTTTCTTATATTAAATAGGTAAGTACTTCATTTACATTTAAATTAGAAAGCTCCCAAGTTTTGATTTTAACTTTTATTGTACATACATGTTAATTGGACTAAACTATGACGGCAAAAAAAGAACTATAATCCTATCCCTGATAGTTTTCCAGAAACAGTTGTTTAAATGAACATTAAAAAAAATGTTGACCAACACTTTGTAGCATTGTGGCGAAAGAGAGGTGGTAAAGTTGGGGGGGTTACATTATGAAACGATTAGACCTTCGCATATTCGGAAGTTTGACGTCCGGTGAAAAATAAAAGTTTTCCGTTTCTAAAAATCAATACTATTAGATCTCTCTATTAGATTTACCATTTTCTCCGAGCTTGTCTGGTTGGTTGGTTACCATATACGATAGAGGATCCAACATTTTGTGGAGTATCTAGGCACATTAGTGAAGTTTTACGTACGACGTTCGAACATTTGAAGTTCGTGTCGTTTCATAGAGTAACCCGTTAGACCAATAAACAATTGAAAAAATATTTTTTGAGGTAACCCATCATATTTTATGAAAAATATACTCGTTTTTATTTAATTTTGTCAGCCTCCGTGGCGCAGTTGGTTACACGCTGGCTGTGAAACGGGGAGCCGCGGGTTGGATCCTGACATTGAGACAAATATTTGTGTGATCTAGACTCCAGAGCAGGGATGTTGCGAATGTTCGCATCCGCATCCGCAAATGCGGAACTTCCGCATAAATTTGGACTTCTGCATCCGCATCCGCATCCGCAATAATCGATGCGGATATTTATGCGGATGCGGATGTAATACAAAATGAGACAAAACAGAAATTTGGCGGTGCCGCCGAATGGCGCGTGCTGTTCGGACGTGACATTGACCAATGGGAGTGAAATAAATAGTGACATGATCCGACGCGTTTGTTGTTGCTATGATGTTAGATTCTTCTAGTGAAAATAAGAGTCGAGAGATACCAGAAAATGGTAGCATTGAAGCTGTACTCCAAAAATAATTTCTTTCTTACCCCAATAAAAAAAGAGTCTATGTGGATGAAAATCCTCTTAAGTGGTGTTTATCGAGAGGAATTTAAAGCTATTATTGTCGATAGCACAAAGATTTTTATTTACTCCATCCATCCATCCATCCATCAGCCAAAGGAAGTCCACTGTTGAACATAGGCCTCCCCCAATGATTTCCACAGAGACCTGTTGGAGGCAGCCTGCATCCAGCGACGTCCCGCGACCTTTACCAGGTCGTCGGACCATCGTGTGGATGGACGTCCTACGCTGCGCTTTCCGCTACGCGGCCTCCATTCGAGCACTTTCCGACCCCATCGGTCATCAGATCTCCGCGCTATGTGCCCTGCCCATTGCCACTTCAACTTGCTAATCCGGCGGGCTATGTCGGTTATTTTAGTTCTCCTACGGATCTCCTCATTTCTGATTCGATCTCGTAGGGAAACCCCGAGCATAGCCCTCTCCATAGCTCGTTGAGTGACTTTTAGCTTCCTAATAAGGCCCATAGTGAGAGGCCACGTCTCGGTGCCGTAAGTCATCACTGGCAACACACAACTATCGAAGACTTTCGATTTAAGGCACTGAGGTATTTTGGACGAGAAGACGTCGCGAAGTTTCCCGAACGCTGCCCAACCGAGTTGGATTCGACGATTGACCTCTCTCTCGAAGTTGGACCTGCCTAACCGGACCAATTGTCCTAAATAGACATATTCGTCAACAACTTCAAGAGTCGAGCCCCCAACACCGATGGGGGTGGGCACAACATGGACATTCGACATGATTTTCGTTTTGTCCATGTTCATTTTAAGACCCACCTGTTGGGAGACTCGATTGAGGTCTTCGAGCATAGTGCTAAGGTCTTCCAGCGATTCTGCCAAGACTACAATATTTATTATTTACTCCACTAAGAAGTAATCCTAGCGAACAATTATTTGCAGCGTGGGTTTAATTTACGAACCTCTTCCTAACCGCCTTGCTATCAGAAAAGGCGGCGCGGCGTTATACTTAATAAATGAAACGGTGTTCTTTTGCGAGCTCTTGGGGTTACTCAAAACGAAGGTAATGCATTTAATTATCAATAGAGAAGATGGCTAGAACCTTCCACAAGCATGGAATCGAATTCTACACTTAATTATATCGGAACCAAAAAGACCAACTGCCCGACATCAAGACACAGTGAGCTTCTTCTGAAGAATGAAATGCAAAAACAGATTAATGTTTTAAGTTAACTATTTAATTTAATTTAATTTTTAACTTAATAATTATAAATAAAGGGTAATTAAATTCTGCCCCGTGGTGACCATGAATCCTTTAAAGTAATCGAAACATCGGGTAGTTAAAAAATATAAAAAAATAACATAGATAAATCGATAAATATTGGTAAGCGATAAAATCCGTAAATAATTGTTTAATTTCAATATTCATTCCTATACTATACTAGCGGTCGGGCCCGGCTCCGTCCGGGTGCATACACGTTTTAAAATGGCGGTCAAAATGTTTAATTCTGACTATCAGTTTGAATATCGACCAATCGGACCATGAAAAACGAACAAAATTTCTTCGTATTTGCTAGAAATATCACTATTGCTTTCCTCCTATATGTCATAGCGTGATGATATATAGCCTATAGCCTTCCTCGATAAATGGACTACCCAACACTGAAAGAATCATTCAAATCGGACCAGTAGTTCCAGAGATTAGCGCGTTTAAACAAACAAACTCTGCAGCTTTATAATATTAGTATAGATTTATATAATATCTTAAACATCCGCATCTGCATCCGCATCCGCGGATGTGAGCCTTTGAAAATCCGCATCCGCATCTGCATCCGCGGATGTGAAAAAATCGACATCCGCAACATCCCTACTCCAGAGGTATTAGTTTCGGGTCTCGGTGTTTGTGAGACCGAAAGTTTCTGATACCCACGCCACAAGAGTCAATCTTAGTGTGGGGTCAGGACTATATATGTGACTGTTAATGTTGAATATTATTTTGCATGACGCTATTGAGGTAATACATGATGTTGATATCTAATTTGTATAAGTACGTCGTTTTTTTTTAAATTGTCGTCGCTCTATAGAAATTCAGCGCTGCAGTGCAGTCTTACTAAATTGCAGCGTAAAGCTGAATTAGAGGTTTTATTATTGGAATCTCTTAATGTTTATTTTTTTCTATATTTATAGTAGTAATCTTGATGTAATAGTGTTAAGTAAATATAATAATAAGTAACATTTAGACTAATTACAGTCTACAGAATGTGTTGTTTATTCTTCTTTATGTGAGTCAATAATATATTTTTTCTTTCTGATACGTAGTGTAAGATTCTACGTGTATTGTCGCCTATCTTCAATTCGTATCTCAAAGTCACTATTAGTGCACTGCCCTCGTATTGTGCTTACCGACTCAGATGAATCAATTAATTCAATTTATTGGGGTTTTTAACACTTTCTTAGTCGGGTATTTTTGTCAGAGTGG
Organism: Hyles euphorbiae; assembly: GCA_023078785.2. Taxonomy (NCBI): domain Eukaryota; kingdom Metazoa; phylum Arthropoda; class Insecta; order Lepidoptera; family Sphingidae; genus Hyles; species Hyles euphorbiae. The sequence continues at coordinate 8,530,818 of CM041046.1, forward strand.
TCGTGGTTGCCGCGATGTTGGTATACGGAGAGTTGTCTACATCGTCCGTTCTCTCTTCGATGTTTGTAGCGCTACAGAGGCTTCTCTACTTTTTGCAGTTGGCAGCGATGTATGCACTCTCTCAAGAAGGAGTATATTGATGATCTAATAAGACACTGATTATAAGATTTTACTGGTGGTAGGTCTCTCATATGTGAGAGGCTGCCTGGGTATGTACCACCGCAATGTCTATTTCTCCCGTCAAACAGCAGTTTAAATGCACTGTTGTGTTTCGGATTGAAGGACATTGTAGCCAGAGTAAATACTGGACATATTGAGACTTAACATCTTGTGTCTCAGGATGGCGAGCGCAGTGGAATGCCAAGCATTGCTTTGTAAATCAAGGTGTTGTTTGGTTTTGCTACTGTTCATGAGCGGTCGCATCGCTTACCATCAGGTGAACGGCATGCTCGTCTCGCCATTCAATGCAATAAAAAAAATAAAATAAAAAAAATAGACAATTCCAGCGAATGGAAGATCTGTATGTACCTAGACCTTTTTCCCTCTATCCGCCCTTGGATCACGAGTCTTTCCATAGAGTCTTTCTGTTTCTAGTGATGTGTCCGAAGAATTTTACGATACATTGGTGAACAAAGACAATAGTCTCGTTTTGATTTGAAACTGCTTCAGGACAGATGCTTTGGTATGTAAGGAATGTCCATGAGGTCCATGGAATCTGCAGGAGACTTCTACAATCTCACTTTTCTAATGCGTTATTTATACAGCGATCTTGTCGTCTCAGGGACCCAGTTGATGCACGTCAAAGAAAAATTGGAAAGACTAGACATTTCATTAGCCGCACCATTGTATTCTTTGAGATCTTGCAGTCTTTCCAAATCTTCGTCAGCCTTTCTACAGCAGATCTTGTGATGGCGCAACCTCGCTGAATCTAGGTCTCGCGTTATTTGAGATTGTGGAACATATACATTATATTATATGTAGGTCTGAACTACTTTGCAATTTGCTATGCTCAGTAGATATGATTTATTGTGATCTGATCTGCACACTATCATCATGTTTCTCTTATCTCTGTGGAGAGTAAGGATAAATTTTGGGCAGGTTACCATACGACTTAAGAGTTTGATCATGTCTTCTTCGGTCCGTGCAAGATAGTATCAGTTTTTAATACCTAGTTATAAAACGCCTCAAGTCATTTATAAGAAGCGCTCAGTGGATGCTGTTTGTTTTACCCGCGTCTTGTTATTGGGGTCTCTTACTGCGCGTTAACTCATTTTGTAGAGGTAATCAATCCACGCAGGCGTTACCTAATAAATTTAGTTATGTAATTTATGTGTCATTATGAATTCCAAATCTCCACTTCCACCTGTGACTTCCACAAAACTAATGTCATCCTCATGTTTAAGTAATAGAACCTGATAACGCATTAGCAACTGCAGCTGGAGATTTTTCTTCTGCTTGTTTAAGAAGATGAATATTTTTACGAGTTTTTCCGCAAATTTGGTTTAATTTTCAATTTTTTAACTTCCCGACGCGACGTTTCGCTTAAATTTGCAGCTTTCGTGGTCACGGGTCGAATTGAGGTTTAGCCATTGAAAATTTTAACGATTATAAAACTATTTGCTCTCGTAGCTCTCTCTGTGCTGGATTATTATAAGTCTTGAACATGATATTATGGTAATGTTTTATGAGAAAGTAGGCTACATTTGGCTTTTACTCGAAATATTTGTTATGTTTTCTTTCCTTATGGGTGGACTTTGACGCCGCTCTTGCTTGCCCTTAGTATATATTTTATAATTGATCGAAATTCAGTTTACCATTTGGAGTTGGTGACTTACCTTTACATTTTGGATTAACACAACATTGAGCTGCGTTAAGATATTGTAATAGGGTGTACGGTACGTCGCCTGGTTTAACTGGAATATCGTGAAGTTTAAGTGTGCGTCCCGCCAGTTCCAATAAGGATGGCGGCTGCAAAGTCATATCTTTCACGAATCGCACCACTAGTGGATTGTCGCGAAGACTTAACTGCAAAAATACATAATTTTATCTTATCATACATTGTTACTTATCACAATCTTCTACTCCCCAATATAGATTTCAGTCAGTTTAGGCACGCTAATATAATGTAGGTTTATTACATTAGCCAAATTCTATTTGTGGCACGTAGCCTGTATTTAAGTAAGTTTGTAACATACCATGATTACTACAATAAGATTATTGTTACAATTAAGATTTCATAACCAAATATAAATGGTTCTCATCGGTTATTTTTAAACTCTATACATGTTTAAGTTTGTTAATATTCCTCAAATATATTTTGATTAGTAAACGCGTAATATGGGACTTACCTCTGTCAAACATTTTAATTTTATTATTTGAGTCGGTAAAGTCTTAAGCCTGTTCTTGTGGATGTGCAACGATCTCAAATGCTTCAGATTGGCGATGCTAGCTGGCAGTTGTTCTATTAAATTGTCACTCAGCACCAATGCTTGAAGAGATGTCAGATGACCAACGGTCTCGGGTACTTCTATAATTTGATTTCCTCCTAATGATAGAATTTGTAAACTGCAAACAAAATTAAAAAAACATTAATTTTCCTAACAACGTATGCGTACATTCAGATTGATTTTATATTGCTTGGAGGACTGAGCTGTTTAAATTATACATTTGTTGATCAGTATTGATCAGTATTGTTGATAATCAATCACCACGCACTAAAACGGTGAAGGAAAACATCGTGAGGAAACCTGCTGTAACACATTAATTAATATTAAATACAAATAGTTTACACAACCCTTGTCGATATCCGTCGCTCGACATTATCGATCGGCGATATCGACAAAGTATTGACACCACTAGTTCTTGTAAGCTGGCAATGCGTGGTCGGGTCACTTTTCGTTCATCCTTCGCCGGGCGCCTACCTACGTAAGTATGAAGTGACAAACTGTGTAAATTATTGTGAACTATGTTTGCTGGTAAAATATATTAGTTGGCAGTGAACATTAACGTTTGATTTTACCGCATTCCCTTCTGAGCCGTTACAACTCAGAAGTGGGATCGGTGCGAAAACAAATAGTTTTTGCATTATAACCCACACGCCAAAATTAAATGTAACAGTTTTCTTTTCTTCTTAACAAATGAGTTTATAATTCATGGTATCAAATAAGACTTTTGCTATCAATAACTTTCATTACATCACTTTTTTTACTTCCCATTATTTTCATATACCGCCATAGATTTATATTTTATGTTTTATTGCTAAATACTGTAATTACAATGAAAAGCAGCGCATATATATTACTATGACTTTGCTTATTACAATGCTAATGGATCCACCTTATTTACTTTCATTTTTACATGCGTTTTGCGACCTATCGTGATAATGTGTCTATTTAATTTTTTCGGTTACCGCGTACCTACGTGATACAACTGTAATTCGCTTTAAATTATTGAAATGTGCGAGTTTCAGGCAATGAACGATCAGAACAGACTGAGAACACCTAGATCGAGGCAATTGACTACCCCACCTCGTGACTTCGATCGACGTCGGCGAGAACGAGTGTCTCGCAGTCGTACGCGATGCAGCCGTAGCCGCCACCGATCGAGAGGGAAAACGACGCGGAGCCGCAGCAGGAGCCGCAGCACACCGCGTGATCGCCGTCATCATGAACGCCGTGCCAGCGCGTGCAGCAGGCTACATCATCAGGAACGGGAATTATCAGAAACAAGGAAGCGTCTAAGAACATTAGAAGAAGAGATTCGTCAGCAGCGTACCTCCACAGTAACAACCAAGCCATCGGGTTCAGGTCTGAACCAGCGAGGTATGTCTACCGTCAATTCCAACCTAGTTAATACAAGTGTGATCGATGAGTCCAATAATTGTAAGAGACGAAAAGTAGACCCTTCTGAATTCTTTGAGGAGTTTTTGAACATTTTAAAAGATCGGCCAGGGAGTCGTGAAACGTTTCCGGTTCTTAATAACGTAATACCAGAATACAATCCGTTATCTAAAGAACAAACTATTCATGTTTGGCTTGACAAGGTCGATGAATGTTCTGAAATATATAACTGGAGTGAAACATAAGCAATTCATTATGCCCTGCCAAAGCTTTCTGGACATGCTAAGACCTGGTACCAGGGTTTGCCTACGATTAAGCACTCGTGGAGCGAGTGGAAGATAATGTTAAAGGAATCTTTTCCAGCAACGGAAAATTACGCCGAGCTCTTGACAGATATGCTTAATCGAAGGGCACGCCCTGGGGAGTCATTAGAGTTGTACTATTTTACTAAGATAAATCTATTAAACCGTTGTAAGATCTTCGGAAAGCAAGCTGTGGATTGTTTGATATATGGAATAGACGATAGGGGTGTTAGAATGGGTGCTCAAGCGGCCAAGTTTGGAAAACCTGAGGAGGTCCACGAGTTTTTTAAAACTATTACAGCTAATTCTAAGGAACACCTTGACGATAAGAGATATACGAGTAATATCCGGGATTCGCGGTTACCAAAGAAAACCTTAACGACTAATGTTTCAGGCAAAAGTTTTAACAAACCAAAGCCAATTACTTGTTTTAATTGTCAGGAAATAGGGCATCCAAGCTTTCGATGCCCGAAACCTTTAGTCAAGTGTACGAAATGTAATCTTATGGGTCACGTGTCCACTAATTGCACGAAAATAAGAGAATCTGACGTTTCTACGAAGGATAAAAATATTCTTAAGATTTCATTTCGAGACGATCCTAATAACAAGTATAAGATAGTTATAAAAATTAACGGCAGTCCTATTTCCTGTTTAGTAGATTTAGGCAGTGAGGCGACCTTGATACGAGAAAGCGTTGCAAGGAACTTAGGTTTAAAGTGGACAAGTGTTAATGAACCATTCCTAAGAGGACTAGGCAATGTACCCTATTTGCCTGTGGGTAGCACAAGAGTAGATATAGAGGTCCAAAGAATTCTAGAAAGGGACGTGAAAGTGTTTATAGTTGACGATCCACTAATTAATTATGACTTATTGCTCGGACACAGCTTCACTGAACGGCCCATCTTACTTATTATTAAGACAACAACCGAATTGAAGTTTGAAAGGGCTAACATTGGCGAACAACTTAAATTACCACTTGTATCCTTAAAAGAGGCCACCATTCACATGGGTAGAATTGAATGTGTCCCAGTTAAATCTGTGAGCGATTTGAGTGGAAACGTTTATATAGATGGTTCAGTTAGTGCAATGTAAATAATGAATACTATCTATTTCCAGGGGAATACTATATTAAGAATGGGTCGTGTTCTTTACTAATTTATATATATAGCCTATGTTACTCAGTGATAATGTAGCTTTCTAATGAAAAAAGGATTATTAAAATCGGTCCAGTACTTTTTGAGTTTATTCGTTACATACAAAAATACAAATCTTTCCTCTTTATAATATTAGTGTAGATAAACACAGAAAAGAGGGTAGGAAATATGATGAAGGTGATTTGGTACGAATAATGAGAGCAATAGTTACGGCCCCTGGGCAATCGAAAAGTTAGAAGCGAAATGTCAGGGACCTTACAAAGGTAAAAAGGGACCGTAAAAAGGTTTTACCAAATGACCGCTATGTGTGGAAGACACTCCCTTAACCAGAAAGGGACAGAAGTATGAGGGCTTAATTGCCAGTGATAAAATATTTCCGTGGTTGAACTATGATGCCCCAGCTTGCTCTTCGAACGAAACTAGTGATAACAGTGATGATGATTAGTGTGAAGTCGAATTCTGAATTACTATTTCACAACAAGTTATGTGTTATTTGATCATGAAATGTAAACTATGTTATGATTAAGAATTAGACAGAGATTAAAATTTAATATACATAGAACTAAGTTGGCATAATAAAAATACATATATATATATATATATATATATATATATATATATATACTAGCGGCCCGGCCCGGCTTCGCCTGGGTGCAAATACAGATTCCAGTCCATATTTTATTTAAAATCAATATGACAGCCGTTGTCTAAACTGCTTATCCAATTCCAATCCCATTCTGTACCTATTCTTATGTCCTATTTTATCCACCTTATATTTTATTCTATCCCATCTCTCCTGATTCAAATCATTATTTTGCTATGCAAATCTGTCAGCTATCCCAGTCCTCTCCCCTACCTCCCACTCTATCGTATCCCGTTTCTCCATATCCAAATAGCGTGCCTTATAAATTTTTGTCATTAAACACTTTAGCGATTTTGATTATCCATGCAATATTCCATCCCTTATTTCACCCCCACTATGTTGTTTTCCAAAAATATTATGCCATTACTTTTTGTTAGTAATAAAGAGATGAAATATAAATTTTCATAGAAATACATTCACACTCACACACACAATTAATGTAGTAACAATTATATTTAACTGGTTTCTCAGGACACAGACAACGCCTAATTTGAAAATCCCTGCAATATTCTCCATAGTTATATAAAATTGTTGTTTTATTCAGTTCAGTTCAGTTTTTATTTTTATGTGTTATTTTATTAAAGATTTTTCATTTTCAAGTGACATTCTATCTTGAAAAGAAGTAAGTGTGAATATTATTTATTTGATTGTCCTATATTTATTTAGCTTCATAATATACTCTTTAGTTTACGCAAAATAAATTTCTGAACGTATGCATAAATATTTGACAACCAATTTAAATGTCAACCACTTTTCATTACTGTCATTAATTTACATCTTTAAAATCTAAAATACGCCATTAATCGAATATTGTGGCTATCAGCCGCTGCCAATAAACAAACCCAATCTAAAATTTGCCGTTTTAGATTGACAGCTCAATCGTTTTCTGATACTATAGTGCCAATAATCAACCTCAGTAGTGAATAAACTATGGCAACATGACAGGAGACCAATCGAAAAGTAGAAAACAATTGACAACAAAACAAATTGACTTCAATCTAATTTTTTCGATTGATTATTGGCATCGGCCGTTAATGTTGTCGATTCGAAACCTTTATTTAAATACGTTATTTAATTTTAGGGAAGAGTTTACCGTATCGACGCTATGAACATTAAATCTTTGACAGTTACAAACCCATGAACATTTTGTATGGCAAAATGTTTTTTTCCTTTTTTTATACTTTCGCATATTCAATCGAGATAAAAACTATCCCACCGTTAAGTTGGAACAAATGACACATATCTACAAAATTTCATTATAATCAGTTGAGTGGTTTAGGAGTCCATCGCGGACAAACAACGTGACACGTGAATTATATATATTAAGATATATATACATATATATTTAAATTAATCGTTATTTTAAAGATTGTAGTTTTTTTAAATTAATTGTAATCTCTAATTTCATGATCGTTATCATCAATTTTTGTTATTATTATTTTTTTGTTTACCATTTTATTGCATGCCGTAGTCACCTATAAATGTAACGGCATTTAGCTAGCGATATAAGGATTTTATAATTTACTTGCATTTATGAACTTGCCGCCCAAGAGTGTTGCGTAGCGGGCATGAGAGGCATATGAACTTGCCGCCCATGAGTGTTGCGCAGCGGGCATGAGAGACATATGAACTTGCCGCCCATGAGTGTTGCGCAGCGGGCATGAGAGGCATATGAACTTGCCGCCCAAGAGTGTTGCGTAGCGGGCATGAGAGGCATATGAACTTGCCGCCCATGAGCGTTGCGTAGCGGGCATGAGAGGCATATGAACTTGCCGCCCAAGAGTGTTGCGTAGCGGGCATGAGAGGCATATGAACTTGCCGCCCATGAGTGTTGCGTAGCGGGCATGAGAGGCATGTGAACTTGCCGCCCAAGAGTGTTGCGTAGCGGGCATGAGAGGCATATGAACTTGCCGCCCATGAGTGTTGCGTAGCGGGCATGAGAGGCATATGAACTTGCCGCCCAAGAGTGTTGCGTAGCGGGCATGAGAGGCATATGAACTTGCCGCCCATGAGCGTTGCGTAGCGGGCATGAGAGGCATATGAACTTGCCGCCCAAGAGTGTTGCGTAGCGGGCATGAGAGGCATATGAACTTGCCGCCCATGAGTGTTGCGTAGCGGGCATGAGAGGCATATGAACTTGCCGCCCAAGAGTGTTGCGTAGCGGGCATGAGAGGCATATGAACTTACCACCCATGAGTATTAAACGACATCATTACAGGCTTAATGTTAATTTTATTATACTGTATTTGGTTTCTGTGATTCTGTATTGGAGCATAATTATGTTAATTATCATTATCACATTTATTGTAATAATGTAATTTTAAATAAATAAATAAATAAATAAATGTAATTTTATACCTTAAAGCTACTGTTAAACGAGGGACTCGTTTTGCGAAGGATGGCCGACTGTAACACATTAATTAATATTAAATACAAATAGTTTACACAACCCTTGTCGATATCCGTCGCTCGACATTATCGATCGGCGATATCGACAAAGTATTGACACCACTAGTTCTTGTAAGCTGGCAATGCGTGGTCGGGTCACTTTTCGTTCATCCTTCGCCGGGCGCCTACCTACGTAAGTATGAAGTGACAAACTGTGTAAATTATTGTGAACTATGTTTGCTGGTAAAATATATTAGTTGGCAGTGAACATTAACGTTTGATTTTACCGCATTCCCTTCTGAGCCGTTACACTGCATACCATAGCGATTTATAAAAATGTCTATGGTATGTAAGTCCGCCAACCCGCACTAGGCCAGCATGGTGGACTATATGGCCTAACCACTCTCAATCATATTCTCGATTGTAGAGTAGGCCCGTGCCCTGCAGTGGGACGTATATGGGCTGATACAGATACAGATACAGATTGTTTATTACTAGGTAAATAGCCTGTTGAATATTGTAAAGTTATAAGAAGCAATAGGGTTATAAAATGCGCAAAGGGGTTAATTATGCACAATATATGCTCATTCATCCAACCATTATCTGACTCTATTGTAAGAAGCTTATTGTGAGATATTACGGCTTTTTAATCATAAGGCTGCGCCCACGATGACAGCGGTACAGCAGCGCGGATAGGTTGGCGCGGTCCTCAGGAGTCAGGCCTCAACCACGCCCTTCTACCCGCGCTGATCTGCCGCCCCGCTGACTTCGTGGGCGCAGCCTTAAGTGGACCATCCAATCATGTACAACAGTGTAAAATTCAGCGATATATAGATTAAAGCGTCATTTTGGTAAATATTTTTCTTGCGAAATATAAGTGATGTGCGTAGTACAACTACTGTATGATATGATAAAAACCTTAGATTATATACTCGTCTAGATTGAGCAATGCCAACAAACGATGCACTAAAACTGTCCTCACTTTCTTTGATATGTGTGAGTACCGGTCGTGTAATTATTGTAATCCAACTGTCAAGGTGTGTGTGTTTAGGGATGCCTACTTCAGATTATTAACTTAACTTTTCCCCATTATTTGATAAACAAAGTAGGTTAAATAAAATATTTTTTCCTTATTTAAAGTAATCATACTATTAATTATATTTATAACGCATTTTAGTAAAAACATTAAAGATCTAGACCCATCTCCTAGTGTTTGTTTCCGAATAGAATTAACTCTATGGATTTATTGCCTGGGCTGTTATCTGATTTCTGTATTTATGTAAAATATAAATCATCATAAGTAAAATGTTCGGAACACATGACTGAAGTCTTGTGAGGCTACGAATGGTCTTCTTTTCGTTTCCGCTGTGTAATGTCTCTCCAGTAATTTGCTAGTACGGAATCCCTAGGAAGTCTAAAAAATATTAGAAAGAATTAACAAAATTACTATGATATTACGTCGTGGGTTTCATTCATATTGTGTAGGTAAGTTATTATTTACTCATTAAATAAATAATGCCATTCTTCTTGTTGTTCTTCAGATCGAAATATGATGTAATGATATTTATGTTTTATCTCCCATAGTTTCAACAAATCTTCCTAGTAATAAATTGACAACACTGGCCAATGAAACTCATTTTCAAAATAACGAATTAAAAGTTCATGTTTTCTTCAAATAATAGTGGTTTAACAATAACGTTACCGATAGAAAGTGCTATTGGTATTATTATACAGTTTTCTCACATAATTGCGATACAATTCGACAGCACAAACCGGCATAATTAATTATTTTTCGGGAGCACGTTATCCATGTGTAGTTCAAATGACACTGACGTACGTGAGAAGCGAGTCTACCTTTATTTGAGGTAGACTTTATTTGAGCCGTGCGGTGAGGTGTGATGTGTCATCTATATAGACGAGTATATAATCTAAGGATAAAAACATTATTATTTTAAAAACGATGACTTGCAAATATTCATTGCAACTGTATTTATTTTCCTTATATTATACTTATACGTAACAAAAATAGCTGATAAAAATAGAGATTCGCCAACGTATCTTGTTGGAAGCTTGTTCCTCGGTGTAAGAAACTATATAAAACCATATGAAACCATTATAAAATATGTATTTCTATCAGTTCGGGCATGACCACTCTTTTGATAAAGGACAAACATTTCGAGTGAAAGATTGATGGGCTGAAATCTTAAACCTTCTGGGAGTCCAGCATAGACTTCTTCAGTTTTACACCATGGACAATCCACTGTTTTTTCTATCTATTATTGGCTGGCCACTTTACAAAATTCGTTGATCCGTCTGCCTTTAGACGTCCTACACAATACAATTTCCCGATCAACTATTCACCTAAATTCTAGCATACGTAAATATAGTCTTTGGCAGAATGAGTGTAAAACCATGCTGGATAGTATGCAGATATCATCTGGAGTCGTATACTACATGGACCATGTAGAGACTAGGAAGCACTTCCGTGCTTTCCGGCGTTTTTGCCATACTTATTATTGGAATCAAGTCTAAAAGCTCACATAATAGGTCCTATTTAAATGTACCCTAATAATCATATGGTCCGTGGTGCTTTACAGCTGGCTCCTCCGGCTGTAAAAGTCTTTTTACGAGATTATTTACCTGTTTAGTTCATTGTTTTGTCGCTCGCTTTGCACGAAGGGAAGTGGACACGAATTTGTTTCCAACTCCTCCTATTAATTTCACTTTCTGATTAACTTCGTTGCGGGGTTAAAGACAAGTTAGACATTCCCGGAAACTCGCCGAGCTTCAATGCTCGGTGTCATTACATTGCGTGCCACTGTTGATCCTGGCTCACAGGAGTTACAGTGGTGGGTGTGAGGGTGGGACAGTCTCCATACGTAAATATGGACTGGATTTATTTTTCGATAAATTTTTCGGTATTATTTATTAGTCGCGAGATAGCATCGCCGTGTGAGTTAATTTATATTATATAGCTGATTGTTTTTCAATATAATTTACGCCGTGTAATTTTCTTTGTATTATATTTACAACGCCTGGCAAGTTTCCTGCCACCCAAGCAGGTGTTTTAATCATTTTGAGGAAGAGACCCTTTTAGAACTTATATTATTTCCATAAACTATTTAAGAAATTGCTGTTTCTAGCTTTTTTTTATTTGTCTTCATGGAAATAAGTATTACTGCAAAGTTGTTTTTACACTTCATAAAGTAGGTATTATATTGATTTTCCTTTCCATGTTAACTGCGTGATATAGACGAAAACAGAATGAATTATAATAAAACTATATAAGTAATAAGTCATTGTGAATGCTAAAACATTTTATATGAATATGATACGAAATGGATACGAATAATATTAAAAACATGCAAAACCTCGATGCTAGGTCGTAACAACATGAGTTATCACTGATCTGTCCAATAAGATAAACAAAAAAGCGAATTATAATACTGATAGCCCAAAACATATACGAGACATGTTACGCAGAAAATATGTTTGTTTCTAGACGTCACAATGATATCGCTTTGATAAATAATTTGCAGACCTATCGCCTGTCTCTTGTCGCTATCTAACTAAATTCTGTGCTCTAGAAAAGTAAAGCGAACTCGCGTAAAAAAGTGCGATACTTCGAAATACGAAGAAGTTGATTAATCACGACATTATAAATACTCACAGTTCATTAGTAATTATTCCTAATGATGTATTGCGTCATCAAAGGTTCCTTTAAAATTTTTAGTTGTTCTAGAAGATTATGCTAACACATGCATTCCAAGTGTAGGTTTTGATGATGAAACTCATCAATGTTATAATATTAAACAAGCAAGAGTAACAATAAAGTCTACAAAATAATGTGTTAGCTACTTGTAATATGTAAACAATGACCATAGTCCGTAGCACAACTGACCCAAATCGTTTAGCGTAGTCATTAAAGTAGTGAAATTTAAAAGATTGTGCGTGGGACTTACCTATTCAGTTTCCATATGTCCTTTGGTATGTTGACTATATTGTTTCCACCTAAATAAAGGTATCTTAGATTTGATAACTCGAGCACTTGTTCTGGAAAGAAGTTTAACTGATTGCCGCTAAGGTTGAGCTCTCGTAGGATATTTTTAGAGGAATAAAACGATTTGGGAAGTGATTCGTTAGTGAGTTGATTGTGCTTGGCTATAAGAGATGTAAGTGGGCAGTGCTTGAACACATCGGGTAAAACGTTCAACCTATTGTTGCTCACGTCCAGAATCTTCAAGTTGCTAAACCTGTTTATAGTCGCTGGAAGGGCTTTTATTCTATTGTTGTACAGCAGTATTATCTCGTAGTTGTCTGCGCAATCTTTCTCATCGACAATCGTCTTCAGTTCCGATGATAGTCGGAGAGTTTCCATCAACTGGCCCGATAAATCGAGTGTTTTCTGCTCTCTGCTATCGCTGTCACAGCTGTCCGACGTGTAACATTCCATTTTGATGATGTATGTTTAGTTCCGTCGACCTTTGTATCATTCAGTTTAAAATACAAAAAATCACATTATCAAAAACGTGCAGTGCCTTTATCCGAGAGCGCACTGCCCAACTCGCCTCTTCCACGGCGTACGCGCAACTAACCAGTTATCTATATAATGCTTATTGCTTAGTGGTAAATGGTAATTTCAGTGGACATTGATAGCCACAAGATACGGACCAACAAGTCTTTTTTGTGATTGGACGATCGAAGATTGATAACCAAATTGATTTTAAGTTATTACATACTGTTAGTACTTTTGTGGTATATTGCATAACTGTGTTATGTGTATGAATTTTCTTTCTTTGTGTTTTCTTTGTACCTAATGAAAATCCGCTCATTATGGCTGATAATTGTTATCTTTAAATGGAGTCAGATAAGCATTTAGGTATAAATTTATGTTTCAATAAAGTGTGCCATGTTTTCTGGATTATATTTGTTGAAAACATCCATATTTCACATACAAACTTTTTAACCACTTAATTATAGAGCACTAAGCAGGTAAAATATTTCCTTTAGCATCAAGATGAATTAACCCTAATATGTCTATTAGCATATTATGAATCAATATTTCATGGCTATCCGCTACTAGTACGTTACGACTAGACATGTGTAACTCAGGAGTGATTGACTAAAAAGATATATATCCGACGTACGGAGTGATTATATCTTTATATCCCTTGCACTCAAACTAACTCATTATATCCGTACGCATAAAGATCATTATTGGTTCAATTTCACTGCAAAGATTAGAAAGAAACAGATATAGACTGTTACATTTGTGTGAGCGCAATAGAGAATATTTATGTTCACAATGTAATGCATGCGCCATGCGTACGATCGTGGAATACGATCACAGTAGTAAATGGAGTATAAGAAGCGAAAACAAAGCTATTTACAATAATTTAAGGCCTAATTTCGCTAGCATGTTTTCTAATTAGCTAAAATATTATATTGTATTCATTTTTTTATCGGATTTGTATTTTGTTTCCGCGAAATATCTTGTACCAGTGATGACCATAGCACAAATGTTTTAATTACAAAAATATCCAGTTTATGCAATGTTTAAATGTCCATGAATTTTTACATATTTCACTACTACTTATTTATATTTCTAAACACAATTTATTTCTGTTGATAGATATCAGCAGAAAATAATTAATCTCTTTATCTCACTGTAACAATACTATAACTAAACCACAAAGCGATTTTTACTAATCAACTAATTTAAACTCGTCTTTTAGCTCATGAATCATTAAGAGATAGAGATATAAAGATATACTCAACGAAAATGTCAATCTTGGATATAGATATAAAGAAAGACTCATAACTCAATTTTAATCAACTCATTCTTTAGCTCATCGATCATTGTGAGATAGAGATATAAAGATATAAAAGAGTGATATATATCTTTTGACTTAAAAGATATATATCTCTCTTTTCTTTACAGTGATTCATTTTGCGCATGACTAGTTACGACTTACGGTTATATTTTCTATTAGGATATGTGGAGCTGCAGCGAACATAGTGGTTCGAGGTTTAAAATTTTAAATGTGAAATGATTGTCTTTGTGGCTATAGAAAATGTCATCCCTCAGTTTTATAGATGTCATGATGTCACCTAAATTTATTTTTTATCTATTGTGTGCTGTTTTGACGATAGATAGACATAAGTTTACTAATTTAATGTAGATGGCAGCAGAGAGCTTGCGTGACGTCACCTTCGTTCGTTCAGTGATCGAAGACCCGAATGACTGCCGAACCTAGCCGAACGAGCGAGCGAGTAGAAGTCAAGTCTGAAGAAATTAAAATCTCTCGTACATTTTAGTGATGTAAATTTGAAAAATTATCAAAATGATATTGTAAAACCGTAACTGGACAGTCTTATTTTGATTTTAATCTTATCTTAGTGATATTGTTTTGACTATTCCGTCATTAACTTAGTATTTCGTCAGCGTAGTGAGTTCAGTGCGAGTGCAAGGGTGGTAACGAGAAATGTGAAATATCTATGAAGTTCAGGATTCTAAGGCCGTTTATTTTATATCTATAATAATGAGCGGACGCCCTAGGACCACGTCATTCGCCGAGGGCAGCAAATCCGTTCGAAAGACATTCGAAAATCAACCACCGAAACCACCTCTTGGAGGCGTAAAAATTAGCAGTAAGTACCTACCACCTAACCATTCTTTTGTCGGCCATCGTGATTTCTTACGCCTGTGACGTATCTCGATACTGACAATTTTAAAAATGGCTGCAAACTGCCACAAATCAACTTCTCAGTATGTAACTTACTGTAATTTGTGGATAAATCAATATCGCTAGCAATTTCTGTTGGCTCCGTTTTAAAAATGGCCACAGGCAATGGTTTAGTTCTGCCACATAAGCCTCGCGTGTGACAGATAATCTTGTCAAAATTACAAATTATATGGGAAATGCGTCGCATTTTAGAATATCAAACTGGATATTTCGTAATGTTGAAGATTTTGTTAGGCTTTTACTTGTGTATGAGTAGTAGAGTCTATTCTTCATGACATTTACTTATTGTACTTATGAATTGCTATTAGGATGTAAAATAAACGAATTTTTATAGGTTACTATCATTGTGACGTAATAAATGATTAGTTTTTAATGAGGATGCCTTACTTATTGCCTGTAGTATCGTTGCTATTACCAGTTTTTGATAGTAGTTACATTTTATAACACTGGCACACTTTGAAGGCTGTATGGGAGGGGTTTCTCAAAACTTGTCTTAATAGTAACAAATTTGTTACTCTAAAGATTATGTATCAAAAATAATAATTGACTATTCTTTATTACCATATGGTGCCTATGTATAGTATTTATTTTTAAAGTAAACCAGCACAGAATTAATTATTTATGCTAATTCACAATTTTATGTGATTCACATTGGTTCAAGTTATATAAATAGTATTTAAATATCAACATGCTAATTACATTTCTTTTTTTTTCTTACAACAATGATTCACATATGCACCTTTTTACTTAATTTGTTCTATGATTTCCTACCTTGTTTCAATCTTTAAAAGTTCTATGGACTGTTTTAAAAAATATGCCCTATAAAATCTTAAATCATGGAATTTGAAGTCAAGTATATAAACCTAATGGTGTATTTGAGTTATTACAAACAAATAAGCCATATATTATGTATATGTCATTAGTTCAGTGAGCATATATGTAAATTGCAGAAATATATGCTTAATTTTAAAATATGAAATATTATTTATCTCCCTGTCTTCAGCAACAAGAATTGCTTTGCTGAACATAATCCACCCCCAAGATATCCATAGAAAACATTTGGGAGATGAAATTTAATTTAATGAATGTTCATCATTCAACTTCCTGCAACTACATAGTGAAAAAGATAGAAATGTAACTATAATTACACTAAGAATATGATAGAGACTAAAATTTGGTTACAAGTAAATCTTGCAGTGAGGATCTTTAAAAATTAAAAAATATTAAAATATAGCTAGACAACTAAGGGAAATTAAAATATTATTTATCACTTGGTTAATTTATCACACTTTAGCTATGATGAGATAGTGAGTTAGCTATGTCATTGCACATCTATCTGCATATGTTATATTGAGGCAATCAAAAGCAATAGTATAAATTGATAACACAAGAAATAAGATTAAATTTATTTATATTTATGGTTGTACTTTGAGCTTGTTAATTTTATATAATTTAGAATATGGATATTTAATCAAATTAAAGGCTGTATAGAACATAAAAACAATATAATAATATAGTTATGATAAAATATTTCAAATAAGACTGGGTAACTATGTACCAAAAGATAATTTATTATCAGTAATTATTTTATGTAGTCCCTATAAAAGTATTAATAAATCAAATTTGTCAAGACTACTCAACATAATTAAAATATTGTTTCAAATGCTAGTCTCTTTCAAAACCCAACAATATAAAAAGTAAAAATATACTCTATATTTATACTTTCTAAAATTATAACACAACTGTAGTATGATACCAATGTAGGTGATTTTATTAATTGAACATACTACTATGCCTAGATAATAAGTAGATTCTTCTTTTTCTTTATCAGCCCATATATGTGCCACTGCAGGGCACGGGCCTACTCTACAATCGACAGTACGATTGAGAGTGGTTAGGCCATATAGTCCAATAAGTAGATTGCAGAACTTGTTTCCTTGATCCCTATTATTAACTGATATTTCAATAACAAAACCACTGTGTTATCAATGATATCTTCTAAGATATTGTTACAGCACATAAAGGTACTATTAAAATGAAATACTTGTGAGCTTTTGTGTATTCTTCTTGTGAACATTATGGGGTCATGGATAAGATCTTATGATAATATGTGTGAGGAAGTATGAATGCCATTGTTGTTACCAGTTGTTACTGTCACACAACTCACAGTATATATATAGAGGAACTTTTTTAGACATCATTTCCGATAGACAGAATATAAAAGAAAATAAAAGTAGTTTATTTTGTGGTTAAAATGCAGTGGAATATGTGGCTAATAATAACTTATTAGCTTATATAGATATATTCTTGAAGTGGTAGAGCATTGTTGTAGCATGTTGATGCTACATTCTTGCTAGTTGCTGTTGTCTTATTTTGTGAGATAGTCGGAGACTATAGCTATTAGGAGTTTAAATAAATTTCTGCAGTTTTTATGTCAAATAAATAAAACATATTGTGAGAGAATGGTACTTTAAATTTCATCGAAGTATTTTCAATCACTAGCAACTGCTTTGTCCCATCTTTCAGGCCGCATTCCGATTTCACTTATTAAGAACTCCTTATTTTTTGAGGCACTTCATGAATCAACCCAATTTTTTACATGCGGATGAGCATTATCATGTAGAAGAGAATATTTTTGTTGTGTTTGGAATAGTATTTAGGGCAATTATCCATCAGAGCATGGCTCCATCTCAACAATTACATTGGTAGAGAATTCCAGTGATTGTTTTGCTTGGATTAAGCAACTCGTAATGCACCACAACCGGCTGATCCCATCAAATACACAGCATGAGTTTTTTTCCATGAGTATCTGGTTTTGCTGTGATGAGCTGGGATGTAAAAGCGAAGTTAGTCCCTATGATTTTCTTCTTTTTGGATTATGATAATGTATCCACTTTTCATCACGAGTGACAATTTGGTGTAAGAAACCCTTTTTTGTGCTTAGCTAGCACCATTCACTCAAGCATAATCAGTGTTCATAATCTCGAGATATGATGCTTTAATTTGTATGGAACTCACAATGATGTGAGACTGCTTGCCGAGTGACTGCTAAAGTAATTCTCAGTTCCTTTTGTGTTTGAGACGAATCTTCCTCCAATAATTCCTCCAATTCTGCATCCTCGTAAATTCTTGGCCATCCACTGCATTCTTTGCCTTCTACATCAAAATCACAATTTTGGAAATTTTTAAACCACTCACTCTAGGCAGCCTCTTTATATGTTTCTTTGAGCAATCGAAGCTCCACAGCTGCAGATTTTTAAAATGAAAGGAGTGAAAAATAACTTCGCGCAAATGAGACTTATTAACAGAAACTGTTCTGTAAGGGTTCTGACAAACCAGCCAAATAACGACTACCAGCGTGAAATAATCAACTCTCCTCGATACTATTTCGCCTCGCCAATCTAAAATAAAAATATGATATGATCCGATATTTTTCCCTATTAACTAAAATAACTATGTCCATAAATATTCATCACCATCATATCCATAAATAGTCATAACATAAAATATTTTTATATTTCAAATCGTAAAAATTACAAGAAGGCTTATTTACTAAATCACCATAATCCTGTTGGTATTTATATCATTTTTTGTGATTCCATGACAGACACAATCACGTTTGCGATGTCGGTATTGAGGACACAACGGATTTACGCCGCTAACTCCCACTCGTAAACTACGCCACTCCTACGACTGAGACGAAATTGTAATTTGCCTCGTATTTATACAATATTCTGAATAGATCGACTTACAGGGTACACACCCTTTGTCGTATTTTGGTCTATTTTGCGCATGGTCCGTGACATTAATTGCTGTCTTATATCAAATGGATTATTTCGTTATACAAGCTTGCAATCAAAGACGATAATGATTTTTAGATGATTATTAGAATGATTATTAGATTATTTTTTGTCGTAATCTAACTTTATTGAATACCCATATGGGATCGTATTGTCTAGTCTCTCGCAAATCATATTTGTTATGTCAACCTGTTCTGTGTTTTTAGGCTCAAATCCTGTATTGACTTAACGTAACTTGTTTAGTGACGCTGAAAAATTGCTTGAGGAAAATGTCTTGTAAAAATACTTTATTATCGTTGCAATATCGTTGATGTAGCACTTCTTAATATTTTCGCAATGTATATTTAAGTGTAGAAGGTTTTTCATTTAAAGGAGTAGTTATCGATATATTTAAAGTTATTCTATAAATAAAATTGTGAAGCCTTTGTGGGTTTCTTCACGGCTTATTAGGAAGGGATCAGACTGTGTTAAAATATATCACAAATTTTAAGTACAAAAATCAAATGCATTTTATAGTTTTACTAGCGGGCCGGCCCAGCTTCGCCCGGGTACAAATAGATTGCTGTATAATAATATGTACGTATTATACATATAAACATTCCTCTTGAATTACTCTCTCTATTAAAAAAAACCGCATCAAAATCCGTTGCGTAGTTTTAAAGATTTAAGCACACAAAGGGACATAGGGACAGAGAAAGCTACTTTGTTTTATATGTACTATGTAGTGATATTGCCTGTAGCCAATTTATAACTGTATTCAAATATAAACTTTTGACATACATAATATGACAAGTTGCAGATACGTATAATATCTATGAATATAATATCTACATTTAGACCTAAATTCGACGTCATTGGGGCTAAAAAGTGGGTTGTCAGATAAAGTGGATACTCGTGGTGCTTGTTGCTTGTTACCAATTAATGTAGAATCGATCGTATTTGTAGTATATGTATATTTGCATGCATGTTTTGCGTTAGTAGATTACGTACTTATGTGCTTGTATTAGTCAGTTGTCCGTTATCGTGGTTGTTATCAGTAACTGTCGTCGATCTCGCTATCTCGCGGTCGGCGTGACCGCACCATCCTGTCATTCACGGAAGAACCGTGCCAACGCACTCTCGGTTTTCGATTCGCCTTTCGCTGAGCGGGCCGGTCACAGTCGACCGACGTGGTCGTCGGAGTCGGTGCATGTTGCAAAATTACCAATTGGTTCGTTAACCCACTTCCTCAGTTGTAAGCTGCCCGTTGCGGCCGCTATCCGGTACGCGAGTAATGTGAAAACAATCTGTGGTTTCGTATGTTACTTGTGTTGATGAGTGAAAATTTCAACCGATGCAACAATTTTTCACGTGTAATTAGCATTTCTAAATACAATGTGGCCGGTTTTGTGGAAAAAGTGACTAGTATGCCAATTTTCTGTGCAGTGAAGTTCAATTGCCATTTTCTTATGAATCTAAGAATACAAGTTAATAGATATGCTGCGACGTCGGGGCACATACACTGTTAATGCTGATCCGGACAATCGGCATAGCAGAACAAAATACATAGATCCTGCTACGTTCGTGGTGAAGAAAATTGGTAGGAAATTTATTTTTCATATCTTAACATTGCCATGTAACTGATGGAATTTTTATTTCCAAACAATAAAAATGTAATCTTGAATCATATCGCGACACGTGATATTGCTCTCAAAAAGATCATGTCATTGACAATCTAATATCTCAAGTGTATTACACATTGAATATGTATAGTGTAGATAGGTTTATTTTCGTTTTTATTTCTGAATATACCCTGTGGTCTTTGTGAGTGGCTCATTACTTATTTCACGGTGTTGATGAGAAAGAAATTACTTTCCACATATCATTCGAATGCATAGTTTGATAGTTGATAGTTGTATGTTCTTTAATTGTTAAAATCATACTGATTATTAGATTAGTTGATACTTTTAGCTGTATATATTGCTGCGTTACGTTCAGTATTTTTATGATTTTATTTACGTAGACTTTGTCGATAGCTGTTGAAGGTAATTTTTTATGACAATTATAAACATGCACGTAGGATTGTTTCGTACTGTGAATAATTGATAAGATATGTTTACAAGACAGGTTAGTTTCATATTTTATAACATAAGAGCGGCAATAGTTGTTGAACCTTTCGTCAGGAAGTGATCATTATCGCCCACAAATAATCTCAAAACAATTTAAATTGTAGATTCGTTGTTAGGTTTTGATTAGAGGTGATATGTCCTTAGGACTGAACGGTCCATAGCATAGTTCTGAAAGTTATCAAAATCACCTACAAAATCATTTAACTTTAATGACTCACACTTTTTCGGAACTTTGCTTTTACTGCGAAGTTGGTTCACTATGAGGTAAACTTTATAGTTCGCGGATTGTTTTATCAATTACCTTAATTCGCCGTAAACATTTAATGGTGTCATAAGAATATTGAGAAACTACTCAGTCATTATTAAGAGTCATTAAAGTACTAGAGGCAACGGTGACACTTATGTGGGGCTTTCCTCTTCCATGTTTTCCTCAATAACCTCTTTCAGTGTGCATAAAAATGCGACACTAGCCGTGTCACGTCAAATTCATGGCCTGCGTTGGAAATACGCCCAGAATTATTTATGTGTATTATACCGGCACATAAAACAACACAACTATTATTAGATCCTTTTGTCATATTTTGAAAACGAGAGCCTATCTTGTTATTTATGGGTAATTTATGCGTAACTGCATCAAAATACTCTAGTATCCGAGTCATACCATATGAAATGAAATGAAATGTATTTGAAATGAAATGTATTTATTGGTCACGTAGGCAATTTAAGAGCTCTTATGACAAGTCAATACACATAGAACTTAATCTCTATTTACAATATATTTTCTATACTTAATATTACTTATTTTAATTTCTTGCTTTAATTTATTTATTTATATAATATGATTTTTAAATTATTTTTATTTTTATTTATAATTAGTTTTATTTATTTATTTAGTTTCTATTCATATTTTATTTAAAGTATTAGTTATTACTTTATGGCAATTTATTTTTCAAAGAAATACATTATTTACGTTAGTTAAATTAAATTAAATTATTAGTGGACCATGAATATTATTACAACGGTGCGTAGTGGTTTATTGTTACCACCGGATCCAACGCGGCCCTTCCTGAGAAGATCCGGCGAAACAAACTCAGTGGGCTTACACTACCACTGGAACTACGCGACGCGACCCAGTCCTGAGTATATCCAGCGAATAAGACTCAGTGGGCTTGTTTTGGGTCCAACTTAAGACAACGATCATAAGTATTTCCGAAACGTCCCGTATATTAGGCTTACTGCCGGATCCCACGCGGCCCTGACTGAGAAGACCCGGCGAACAAACTCAACGGGCTTTACTTTACCACTGGATACTACGCGGCGCGACCCATTTCTGAGTAGATCCAGCGAGTCAAACTCAGTGGACTTGGTTTTGGTCAATTTACTAAAATAAGTATTTGTGACTTGTCTTACAAAGATTTGCCATATTTATAGAAATTCTTATAAATCGCTATGGTATGCAGGTTTCCTCACGATGTTTTCCTTCACCGTTTTAGTGCGTGGTGATTGACTGTTAATACATACATGACTCCGAAAAGTCAGAGGTGTGCCCTGGGATTTGAACCCGCGACCACCGTGAACATGTTGGCAGCCGCGTCTAGTCCGTTTACCAACAGGCCACCACGCACTTCCTACACACACTTATACTAATATTATAAACAGGAAACATTTGTATTTTGGGATGTTTGGATTTTTGTTTAGAATGAATAAACTCAAAAACTACTGGACCAATTTTAACAATTCTTTCACCATTCGAATGGTATATTATCCTGGAGTAACATAGGCTATATATAAAGGGGTTGAAGTAAGGGTTGAAACGGAAATGGAAAATATAAATTATTGTAGATATATTTATGAAAATTTATATTTTAGCTCCTTATTACAAACGCAAATTAATGGTGTGCAACAATTTTGGAAAAACGGCACATAGGGTAAAATAGGGATGAAATATTGAACTTTTTAGTTATTGATCCAATAGGTGTAAAAATCGATACCTGAGAAACTCTTTGTGTAAATAATCCAAATTCATAATCGGAATCGGAAAGGACATGGCCAGTTTTTGTATGGCGCTGTGCCTAGTACTTCGAATCTCGTCTACATCAATTAGTTTTGCATTGATGGGGTAACGTTTGTTCCAAGATTAATACAGAAAAGTTACAAAGCCTAGGAAGTTCAGGGTTTTTAGATATTTACAAAAACATAGCTTATTTTGAGGTTAGATTTTGTAGGTTATCTGTCAATTTATTGAATCGAATAGAAATACGTTTACATAAATGCTTTATCATCGAATTTGGAATTTAAAGGAACTAATATTTTATAAGTTACACAAAATATACACCGAGACGTATTTTAATTGTGTCACAATGTAAACAATTATACAAAGCATGGTTCCTGTCAAGCAACTGTCAAGGTCAAGTATTTTACTGCGGCGTTTAGTTGTTGCAATGAAAGTGTGTAAAAATGGGAAGAATATGTGTGTAAGTATATACTACAAACATTGCTTTATATATATTTAGTATTGTTAATTATTATGACTTATTACCTACTTATAGATTATTTTTAGGAATATTTTAGACTAAGTTATTATTTTTTTCCTACATTTGCTTTACTGCGAACGAAACGTTTATGCGGGGCCAACAATGGCGGAAATGGGTCATCAATCAATGCAAAATCTTATTAAACTTTATATTACTCCCTAAACTTCTACAGAAATATGACATATTCTTAAATTAATAGTTGATTTTTTATATTCATTCAATTATTGCCTTGTTTTTGTACATGATAAAAAGTAACTAGGCAGAAACTGTCCAGGTCCTTTTGGCCGCCATTTTGAACTTTTTTGTTATTGATACGATTGGTATCGAAATTGATATCTGAGCCACCCTTTTTCCAAATAACCTAAATTCGGAGTCAGAATTGAAATTGTGGCAGCCATTTTGAACTTTTTTGTTATTGATCCGATTGGTCTCGAAATCAATACCTGAGGTACCTTTAGTTCGAATAACCTTAATATGGACTCAGAATCAATTTGTGGCCGCCATTTTGAACTTTATTGTTATTGGTCCAATTGGTCTGCAAACCAATATATGAGCCAGACACCCTTAAAAAAATTACGTAGAAATTGAATGGGTACTTGACGGCCATCTTGAACTTTTTTATTTATATTAAACTATTCGTAGTAAACCACAATGTTTTGTCTGAGTATAAATTGCAAAATAAGTATAAAAAAAACTATTCAACGCGAATGCAATCGCAAAAAAGCTATATTTTGTACATGATGCAAGGATTGTCAATATAAACGTCCAATCAAATAATAAGCCGTATTCAAATTTGAGTAATCATTTTCGCCCTTTGTAAGCGCATTGTAAGCATATTTTGGTAGTAGATATAATCCGACGTGTATTTTAAATATAAATTTTATCTTTTGATTTCAATGAATGCCGCCGGAGTAGTAACAGTTTAATAATATACCTGTAGCAAAATTAATAAATTAAAAAAATAAATTCCGATTTTCATCCTAGAGAGATGGGATGGAATAGAATACGAGTATAAGGTGGATAAAATGAGACAGAAGAACACAGGACGGGATTAGATAAGCATTACCGAGAACGGCAGTCATGTTGAGTTTAAATAAAATATGGACTGGAATCGTATCTGTACCCGGGCGAAGCCGGGCCGGGCCGCTAGTATTTAAATAATTATAGGACAAGACAAAAAATAATAATTTTGCAGCAAAGCAGTGACGGGTCCACTTCACCTGCGCGTTTTTGCAAACAGTCGATTGACATGCCGTAACGTTTGGATAATGTAAGAATATGTGGTAATATGATATGTGATGTATAACATTTTTATTTTATACCATAAAACCTGGATATTGTTCGCCACAATTTATTGTTATCATTCTAAAAAAAATATGGATGTAACATTGTTTACTATAAGATAAATTGCTTTAGAAATACTTCGCACGGTTCTGTGGTGAGTTAAGGGTCATCACTGTATGGTCATATCGAAGATACCTACGTGCGATTGCAACGTTAATATTGTTAATTTAGTCAGTATTCGTAAATATTGGGATATTTAGGTTTGACCGCTCTTCCGTAAACACACAATATAATAATATAATAACACCCAACAGTCACATACATAGTCCTGACCCCACACTAAGATCGAGTCTTGTGTCGTAGGTATTAGGAACTACGAGAGACTTTTCGGTCTCGCAAACACCCGGAAGAAATATTAGTGGGCCGCACAAACATTTCTCTCTAACCAACTGCGCCACGGAGGCTGTCAACAAGATATAACTTGATAGGATATGGTCGCGTTATTTTTTATTGATTTCTTGTGGTCATATCTTGTTTAAAATTGCTTAGTTTAAAAATGGCAACGCTTCGATGACTATACTAGAGCCGTTGGCACGTAGTCTTTTCGTGCATATCGCTGTTCATTTCACCGTCCTTTCACTTTCTACAAATGTGACCAAGTATCTTTTTTTGTGATTACTATCACACTGGCATTATTGTATGCTGTACAGAGAAGATGGCACGCGTCATTTTTAACTTTAAGAAGCTAGTAACAACGAGATATATATTCTAAGGTGAACGATGCGTCATAGAGCTAGCGAGACCGGTTACCCTATTATCTGCGGTTAGCCTCTTGCGACAATAGGGTCTTGGTCGAATTCAAAGGCGGCAAGCGTGCGCGTCAGCCGTAGAGAACCGCAAATACGGTGTCGCTTTCATCGTACAATGGTAATGTGCACCGGATTGTAAACGCAAAAGTAAACACTTGGCTAGAAAAGCATCTCTATTACTTGGATCATGTACTGGAAAAATGTACTAAGCTGTTTTTTAAAACGACAATGTTATTGAGAGCTGTTTGTATGTACACCTGCAATAAAAATAACTTGGATATGGAAATTTATGCATCCACCATATCTCAGAGGGGGAACCTATAATAAATAACTGTTAAAAATTGAAGTGTGTTGCTACCAAGCACATTCTACTTTCGAGGACATTTTTTCGTTTAGCAAACTGATATTTTTCTATTAATTTGAACTTGCGCAACGAACAGTGAAATAGAGCTTGACCACATTAATAAACAATATGTTATTCCGATTTCATGTTCCCAATCGTTCAACTTGTCCGAGCATTTTTCAATTCCAAGTTTAATTTAATTGCCTTAATTTTAGTTACTTTGTTCTTATAATAATTATTTATTACATTTCTAATTATGCCCAATACATTTTTTCTCTTCTCATCTTTTTTCTTCCCGCTCGCCTCCTGATTAGATGGGCGGCAAGAACTCAGTAATACCAGCATTGTGGTTGTTCATGAATGGCAGTGTTCACTTACCATCTGACCAGGTGACCTGTTTGACAGTTTTCCGGATCTATATTTACAAAAAAAGGCATTTATCATCATAAAAAAGAAAATATTTTTTTTCTATGCTCACACCTTTGTGTGAATATCATTCATTATACTCGTATTTTAAATAGTAATTAACTCATACTCACGGATGTTATGTTTCATAGCAACATGTTATAAATTATTTTAAATAAAAACATGCTTTTGTTGCACATCTCAAGGTCAGAAATTAACATTTATAACTTCTAAAGAAGGTACATAACAAATTTAAGTATTTGTTAAGTTTTATTAATTATTGCCATTGTTTTTTTGTTGTTGTATCAAATCTGCAACGAAAACGTCACATGCATAGTTAATGTATTTTTTACAAAAAATTGAGAAATGTATGAAAGTGTCATGATAACACAACTGCACACGTCCAAATCTACATAATTTCATTTTTTTACATTTATTAGCAGTATTATTAATTCCTTAGCCCTGCGCATATATTATAAATTATATTATATAAAATAATTACAGCAAGAACACCTACAAAGAAAACCAAACGAAGTTCGTTAAAATGATAATCCAATTGTACGCAAATCCATGCTCTTTAATTATAATTTAATTAGAGCAAACTAGCACTTATAGTTGTTATATATGGCTCACGATAAGATAAATTATTTTCTTGCTTGTTATATTAAAGTGAAAAGTAGCTAATGTTCATTGGAACTAATGCACATTTTTGTAACCGAATTCTGGATTATTATCATTAAAAACATAGATTTTTCAGCAACACAATTACCTCATATGTTACTATATGTTTTCTACATTTTTATCATATTTACCTAAATAACATAGCATTGCTTTAATAATTAACTGATTAATAGAAATAAAAATATTTAGTTATATTTTTCAGTTTTTTATCCATTTGATTAAGATTTACTTGCCTGGTAAGTCTAAAAATGATTTTTCTCTTTTTCAAGTTACTAAATAATAAAATTTTGGTAAAGTGAATATAAAGAAATAGTCGCTCGGTCTGGAATGTTACTCCTACGGGTACATTCTCGTATAGACGTAACATGGTACAATAAAATTTAAATTATGACACTTGTGATCATTACTTGACTACAGTTTCACATCATCTGAATGTGGGTTAGTGTATGAATGGAATTAGAGAACGAGGCCGTGAAGCTGATGAAAGGTCTAAAATCTATATAATTATTGTAACATTATTTGAGTTATTATTTAATGTCCCCTACAAGTCAATCCCGGTTGTAATATTACTACACTACTACAACTCGTTAATACAACAGATTGTTAAGTTTCCATAAGCGAAAAGGCATGTTTGTTGCGTTTATATACGCTAAAAATGTAATGTAAACACATGTCTATTTCATAATGTTTACATAGGGAAGTTTTCGTAGATTGCACTAGTTTGTCATTGTTAGTATGTGTACACAAATGTTTAGCGCTGCAAATTATTTAGAGATGGCCGATGTTGTGACGTCACATCTAAATTATCACCGGTTGTATAAAGTGGTAGACACGCGCGCATGTGCTGTGATACTGATCGAGTGTGTTATACAAATGGGAGATCAACTGGGCTATCATATAGTGTTGTACCATTACTAAATATTGACATATTCGAAATTTAAATCGGCTGAAGTGACTCATGCGTTATTGCAGACTTAAGTTCTTATTAATAATGTGGTAAACTTACATATGTAGTTAAATATTTATAGAGTTTAAGAAATCAGTCTTTTCAATGACACCAAAAATACCTGATCAAAGTATGTTCTTATGCGATGGCGGGATAAAGGCAAAACAAAGCAGTTGATGTATATGTCTTGTGAATGCTCAGCTGTAACCCCAAACTCGTCCAATTATGAAGAATGAAATTTCAGCCGATTCGTTATTAATATTATAAGCCTGGATAACATAGGCTACAATTAACCCAACCGTGGCATGCAAAAAGAAGGGTTGTTTTTATACTGATTGTACCTATAAATATCCACTTAAAATACGCTATATGCAAAGTGCGATTTATACAATTACTAAGCATTGTGGTTGTTTCATAGATATAAAAACAAATCAAATGTATATAATTATGTATGTATATAATATTTTTTATTACCTTTAATGCACAAGCAATAGTTTATGTTCCAAATCTTAATCGAACTTGCGTTCGTGCACACGCTCACTGTTTTCATCTAACGAGCAGTATTTATTGGAAAGAGATTTTGATGAGTTATGATAGACAGTATCGACAGTGTAGTGGCACGTTAAAATGTCGTAGTTGATCGCGAAGTCTGAATTAGCACCACATGCTGGTGTATCGAGGGCGATTTCGGGGTGGGGCGTCGGGGCGGACTCGTAGCACCGCAGAGTCGACCGGCAGTCTACAACAAGGCGCGCTCGCGTGCGATCCTCTGCCAAGCTGGAGTGTTCCGCAGGGCCAGTATGCTTCGACAATGTAGGAGTATCGGACGGCGCGTCCACGGCCCTGCGACCCGTCGGAGAAGTCGCCGCACGCTCGGAACCCTCTCTACTGCGCTTACTTGACACAGAAAAAAGTGGCCAACTGAGTCGCGCTCGCGATCGTATCTCTTCCTTCTGTAAAAAACTACGTCGAACCATCAGTGAGTTTCTGAATATACGTACGAGGACGATGAATGGCTCAAATCGAAGCGTTGTGTTGGTATACGTTTGCCCGATATCACACAATGATGTGGATTATTGTGCTTGTATCATACATGTTCCGTTCACACCGTCAATGTTCTAATGCTGCTTTTGTGTTTTACTGTGACACGCAGGCGACGTGGATACACCTAAAAAGACCGAGCTGGCTCCGGAAAAGAAAGCTGCCTCCTCGCATCGTAAGTGCTAGATGTGGCGCACGACATTAGTTCATTAGTACAATCACTGTTTTTGTTTATCTGTCATTATTCTATGGAAAAGCGATAATCCTCTCTTACAATATTTTCTGTCTGAAATAGTTGAAATTATCTTTTGAGCAAACAAAGTTGAAGGGAAATTGAGGATAGTCGCTCAATTATACTCATTTCATCTTTCCTTTTACTATTGTGTGTGTTTATGATGGGTGTCGTAGTGTGGAAATATAATTTAACTTAAGTTACTCTATATCCCACGTCAGGTTTTTACATGAATAAGACTTTTATTTATTGACCATTTTGTGTAATACTTATTATTTTTATTTTATAACGTTTTTATTAAATAGGCCGCAGTTTTAATGGCTATTTTGTTGGATTTAAATTAACCTATGCTTAAGTGCTGCTTAAGATTACAATTGCCAAAAATCCCCAAAACAAAATAACATTAACATTTCTTACGTAGTCTGAAACCGCAGCAATAATTGTACCTAGATAGAAATAACCTGTTTAGTACACTTTAACAAAGTCACGAACATTACGGAAAATATTATGTTTGTAAAAAAAATGTTTTTTCTATATTTTACGACAATAAATAACTGAAGAATTGTTGCTATGTGCCATGAAACAAAATTCCACATAATGTTCAAGTAATATAATATTTAAAAAAAGTTTGCAAATAAAATATGTTCGTTGTTTGCACAACGCCGAAGTTTTATGAATGTGTTATCCGGTTACAAATAAACTCTAAACAAAAACTCATAGATTCTGAGATAGATAGATTCTGTAAGACACCAATCTACAAGCTATTAAAAGTAGCTATGAAAATTGTAGACTTATAAACTTTTTGTGAAGGCCAGATGTTATTGGAATACGGAACAAATTAGAAATACTTTTTCATTATATCTTGCACGGTGTAGTGTTCTCTCTTATTTGTTTAGTGCCAATATAAGACCATAACTTAAATATAGTGTAAAATATAAAGACAACGCGGTCTTATTGTATATACACTTCAATCTACTTATAGTACAATAAATAATTCGAATCATGGATATTAAAATATGATGGTTATTAAAATTGTTCTGCCCGATGCATTAGCGATATTTATTGCGGTCTAATATTAGAGTACCATTGCAATACATAAAGTGGTTGATGTTAGGTCAGACATACTGATAAACAAGGGTGGAGTGCGCTTGGCCTTGCGTCAGTAGGGGTTGTTTGGGTGTGGCGAGTAATATTACTTGGCACCATATATTTTTTAACAAGAATCATTTGTTTACATACCCCACTAGGCCCGCTTTCGTATGTTGCTTCCTTCAATACATAACTAACAAGTCAATGCAATCATATAATTGCAGATGTTTTTGATGAAAAAATGAAACTAATTTATTGAATCCATTAAAATGTTTTTGTAGTTCCGAAAATTATTAAACTACATTAGCGGCCCGGCTATCTTCGCTAGGGTGAAGGACCAACCGAACAACCAACTTAAAGAAATAGATATATGCTAATACTGTCATGACAGAAAGAATATTATACTAGATATTAAAATAATATGGTATTTAACTGAACCCGTTTGTTTCCCATCACCCCAGGTGACATGATAAGAAATTTGAAAAAAATCTGAGATAATTTTTCTGTCAATCATCGCGAATTTAATTTTCAGGATTTTTACCCTCCCCGTAAAAATACGAGTATTTTTACTGCTTAGCTGAAATGCTGAGCTGTCGGTTCATGAACTTCTGAGCGGTAAAAAGATTCGTATTTTACGGGATCATCAAAAGCCTTGAAAAATTGCGATTTTTAAAACGTTTACCAGGCAGTTATATTTCAAACTTAGTACAATGTTATATTTTCATATAATATATTATATATCACAGATTTTGTCACCATTATCATTCATTAATTTTGCATTTGACTGCACATGTGAAAGAATATCGATTAACGGATTTGATTGGCCGATGTTGGTAACCTAAGTTATTTAAGGAGTTTAGTGTTTGCTTGTGTCAGCTCAAAGCTAACTAGAATGCTCGCTGTCGCTAGAATAATTATGAACGCACACAGTAAAATTTAGGTCACTTAAAAATTCACATTTATATTCGATGTACATTTACCGCTAGGCGCGGGATTAAAAGGATGACGATCAGATAACTCGAGTTGGAAAATAATTATGGGAATCTGTGATATAAAGGAATCAATTTCGTAAGGCGACACTGAGGACGTATAATACGGGAGCCCTGAAAACACAAAAGGCATTCGACAGGCTTCAATAAAGTTACCAAATCCGATGTTAGGTCAAGGTCTGTCTATGCATCGAGTGTGTAGGCTAGGCAGGGCCGGGCGTGTATAGAATTGACACGTATCGATATTACATGATTAAGGTGTACGCGGTCCAGTCCTTAGCATTACCAATAGGCAAATAAAAACTTTATTGTTATTCCACTATTATATTTCGGTTCATACAAACTTAATGACGCAATTAATATTGTTAGTTAAAGTGAAAATATATTTTAGCATGCCGAATAATTAGTATAAACTAAAACGTTTCTGCATATCTTTTGCAGTCCAAGTACTATTACTAGAGACGTATTGTGTACCGAAGTGCAGATTTATCGATTTTACAAGAGTAGACTCGCTTCGCGCGATATCCGCTTTCTATTTTTCTTTCAGAAGCATAACTGAAGCCTGCGTGTATAAAGCTAATGGATTATTAATTTCTGTAACAATGTCGGGAATCACAACGGGATTCTCAAACCACGTTTAAATCATACCCGAACAGATCAATGTTGTCACAAATAATAGCGTAAACCATATTTAACTATTCTGCATTTAATTTTTTTTAAACAACTTAAAAGTGATGGCTGTCGGTTTTAATGGTGCTGTTTCTGCCTTTTTGTGCATTGAGTAAAATGGTGGTAGTAATAGCGGCAAAATGGACAAGGACGATGAACGTGATTTAGCCAAGTGCATTTTTATGGTATCGAAGGAATGAAGAGAAGGAGAATGGGTGTAATATAAGCCTACTATATTGTGTTATAAATAACATTTACTTACATGGGTTGTTGCACTGTGTATTAATGAGAATTATCAATCAAGTGGTATAAGAGAATGTCGCTCTTTAAGTTCTACCGTGTGGTATAAAATTGCTTGGAAGACATTATACGTAATTTATGCCAGGTTTTATTTGACTCCCAGACGCGTGACATGCAGCGAACCCGACGATATACATACATATGTTTCACTTTTTATATTCTGCGGCACGAGCGATGTTGGTAATACGCAGCACCTCTTCACTAATCTTCACTAATCTTTAATTAACACGCTTTATAAATCATTTTGGTATATTGTTTGAAATAATCGCTAATTATGCCAAGTACTTACTGAGTCAGATACTATTTAAGATTAATTCAAGATTTCGGAAAATTAATGTAATTAATATTTTGTTGGAATAGGTATGTACATGAAACGTGTGAAACAACATTAAATACATAATATTGATAGTGTCATTCAGTCAGATGTCATCATTGATGCCAGTCGGCAGAGATGCGATAACCATATCAAATATGAACGAAATTTCGTGAAATTCTAATATATTCAACGTTTTCACACACGCCGTGGCAACATTGCATAAATAACATTGTATAAACACTTTAGTAACAACACAATATATTCTTCGTGTGATCTCATTTGCCTCAAATGAATCCTATAGTTTCGTGTTATCGCAATATACGCTATTTTTCCTCCCTATATTTACAATGGCGTAAAGGGGTAAAGCGTATATAAAAATGTAGGGTTTTTTCTCTTGTGACAGGTAGCGAGAGAAGCAGGGGGCTCTTTGTGACATCCCAACAGTTTTGCTCTTTAGAAGTGATGCGTCGAACCGTAAATAAGTGTGGCGATATGAGTTAAAATTCATAGCTATCGCGCGTACGTAAAACTCAAATATTTTAGTATTTAAACCGCAATAAAAAAATACATCTATTTATGCGTATAAATGAGTTGCGATTCTCCAGTCAGCCAGTCTCGATGGACAAGATGTCAGAATGTAACATAATATGATTTTTATTAAATACATTAAGATTTTTAAATTTTCGGTTTAATTTGCATGATGATGAACATATTATAATAAGGTTCATTTAAATTGCATGATGAGAGTAAGATAATAATTTTAAACAGTTGGTATTGTACCGCTATTGGAGTGAAAACGGCTTAGCGTCCACAATCACGTGTTAGTCAGGGATTACGGTTAGGGATGATGTGAGATTAATTCTATTAAGTTAATTAAAATATATATAACTAGACTTGCTCTTTCTCCACTATCGTCCGTTATACGTTTGCTTACGTCACGTATTAGCGGGTATGAATTGGATTCATTTACGTCATTACTCTATTGCATTAGAGAGAGGCCATTCAAAATGCCGTTTGAGCATGTTTTTTACTTTCACAGTTCCATTAATCTGCTGCGCAATTAAGATAATCTTCCGTGCTGTATTTTAAATAAAGTAATGAATTTATTGTTGTGATGATAAAATATAGCCAACCCGCACTAGGCCAGCGTGGTGGAATATATGGCCTAACCACTCTCAATCGTACTGTCGATTGTAGAGGAGGCCCGTGCCCTGCAGTGGGACGTATATGGGCTGATACAGATGATAAAATATATTATGTATGTTTTGTTTATATTTTAGAGGTACTCATATTTAATATATACACGAAATTTAAAGCTGTCAAGTGTAAATGTCTGAATTTATAATTTTAAATATTCTGT
This sequence comes from Hyles euphorbiae, assembly GCA_023078785.2. NCBI lineage: Eukaryota > Metazoa > Arthropoda > Insecta > Lepidoptera > Sphingidae > Hyles > Hyles euphorbiae. The sequence goes on from CM041046.1 coordinate 8,564,796, forward strand.
TTATATGACTACAAAACTTAGTATTCAGTTGTACGAGAATAAGATTTCGCATTTGGTTCGATTATAATAGTCATAAACAAAGTAATGTACAAGTATTGAGTTATTTTTTAAAAGGAGAGTCGTTGGATATGTAGAATAATAATAACTTCAGTGGATTTCAATCCGTAAACACTTGTCTGGAGTCCGCAAGTGAGTGTTAATTGAATTAAAACAAATGTTAATGATCGAATGTAATGTTACAGGCAAGGACGGCTCAAAGGTGACGACTGTGGTAGCGACGCCGGGGCAGGGCCCCGACCGGCCTCAGGAGGTGAGCTATGCCGACATGAAACTCATCGGTAACGGCAGCTTCGGCGTCGTCTACCAGGCCAAACTATGCGACACCGGCGAGCTAATTGCCATCAAAAAGGTGCTCCAGGACAAAAGGTTTAAGGTATGTATGGAAAATCTATATTACATAGTTTTATCATGTTAACAGTACTCAATGTTTTATTAGTGTTTTGTGTTAGTTAATATTTTCTATTGCATTTATTATTGTCATGTACTCTTACTAATTTTAATTATTGTTGTATGTTTAATTATGATGTAGAGTCTGGAAAACTATTGGCTTTTTTGTTGTTTATATGCATATTTATTTATATTTGATACATGAACATCGTACATTAAGGAGTAATGTTTTGATCAATAATTTACATCAATTCCAGAACCGAGAGCTTCAAATCATGCGACGACTGGAGCATTGTAATATTGTCAAATTGAAATACTTCTTTTACTCCAGTGGAGAAAAGGTAAGCCTATAAATCGACATCAAGTATTTTTGGTTTAATTTATTAGTTGCTTTTTATTGAAGCCTTTTAATATAATAGTTTAAATATCATTGTCGCAGCGACAAGTTTTGTAATTATAATGATGTTTGAACTAGAATGGAGATATCTCTTTGCATGCATGATTTTGCAAACCTTATTTCTTAAAAGTGTAATTTTTTTACGTTACAAGCTTTAACCTATTAGTAGCTTTTCGAAAGTATCTATTTATAATATTAAAGCATTTGTTAACGTTTATAACTCGATATGTATTATATTATTGGTAAGAGTAACCTAATTTCTGAAACTGCCCGCTTGCTTAATTGTAATGATCCTCCCCATACTCCCCTTAGAGCTATAATTAATTTCAATTGATGAGCCAAATATGAACCCCTTTTCCATCAGTAGTATGAGATATCTCCAGTATTGTATTGATATTTCCTTGTGTTTATTTTGTATAATGTACTTGAAAGTTGTTTTTGTATACAATGCGTTATGTTAAGGGTTATATTATTTTGTGTGTTTTATTTGGGGGAAGGCGGCAGTGCCCGCAGCAGTGAGCTCTCTGTTAAACGCAATGCAGTCACTTGATGTCGCAGTATGTTTATAAACCAATCAGATTCTTGCGCTAGTGTGCTAACGCACAATTTAGGTCTGCCAAATTTGACTGCAGTTACCGAACAATATTTTTGCGATGGAAAAAACTCGTGGTCAATTTGATAGCACATGGTTTTAGGGTGTCATTATATCTAACCGAGCTTGTGGCTCATATTAATTATGTGAATGTGGAAATTTGTGTTGTTATGTGCATTTTTCATGATATCGAAGTGGTCAATGTATATGGTTTAAATTATACAATGATGTGTATTTATTATACGGATACATGGTGTTTGGTGTTTATGGTATGTTCACGCCATTACATTTAAATCATCCGTTGCATAATAACTAGTTGAATGAGCTTCTAATAATTGCACTGAATGTTACAGTGAACACATAAAATATTGGTCGGTAACTAAAACTGGCATTCAAACAGTGTGCATATTTAATCGAGACCAGGTGTTAAACATATCAGCTGTTAAACATGAGCTGTGAATCTTTCAGCCATGAGCTTTTAATTTTTGAATCGATTGATGCTCACAATGTTCATGCATTTTTTTGTATTTTCATCATAAAATATCCAATATATTTCTGAAATCATCTAAGTTGTGTGTATTAGTTTCTAACTGCAGCTCGCTTGTCGTGTTTTTGTTTTCTAGACACAATACTGCTTAGCGTTTCACTGCCAAATGTGTATATAATTTATTTGCACTTTTAACGTGCTTCTGAATATCTTGATATCTTTACAGTTCCATTCATTTATATTTCGAGATCACTTTACGTTGACAGTGAGGGAATTTCGTTTTGAGAATTGAGCTTACACACGTAACAAGTAAATGAGTTTTAAAAACAATTAACTATTAAACTCAATTTCATATAAATTCAATACTCAATTTCATATTATTCAATTTCATATAAATAATGATGTGTGCGAGAATTCTCATAACACGTATTCCTTTAAAAGCTAGGGAAAACTAATGTCTATGAATAATCATTTGCATTTATTTAATTTTTATTCATTTTATTTACTGCACTATTATGTATTAGTATTTTTTATACATTTATTCACTATATCAACATAACATACATTAAATAGCATATATAATACTCAATTGAATGATACATTAGACATTTTCGGTCTTATTCATAGACAGTTTGTAAGATTATTTCAGTTGTCGATTTTTTTCTTCTTCGCTCAAATTGTATTCAAAAGTCGTCAAGTGACATAACATCCGATACCCAAAATAGGCTTAAAAACTGTCTATGAATAAGACCCTTAAGATTTACGCTAATATTGCGCGGAAGCGCATAAGATTCTCTCAGGCTGATATGTAGAATGCATAAGACTAGGTGTATGTATATTCGAATTCATTTCAGGCTATTCTATTCAAACATAATTTATAAAATGAAGTATCTGAAAGTTTCTAGTTTTATAACTCTTAATAGAATAATTTCTACTTCCAGAAAGACGAAGTGTACCTGAACCTGGTGCTGGAGTACATACCCGAGACTGTGTACAAAGTTGCGCGTCACTACTCCAAAGATGAACAAACCATACCCATTAGTTTTATAAAGGTGAGTATCATCACATCATTTTATTTTATTTGTATCCATATTACATATTTGCTAACGAACGTTACACACAATATTCAATATTTATACATATGTGTGATTCCAATCTTTTTATAGTATATACGTATAATATATTTTTTTTAACATTAAATTTATCACTCATTGAACGTACAATCTAAAAATTCCCGTTTGATATGCATACTGTCGCAGTGAACGTGTTCGATGTAACATAATGTTTTGTTTGGCAACAGCTATACATGTACCAGTTGTTCAGAAGCCTCGCATATATCCACTCACTCGGTATATGTCACCGGGACATCAAGCCACAGAACTTGCTCCTGGATCCCAAGACCGGTGTGTTGAAACTGTGTGACTTCGGTTCGGCGAAACACCTCGTTCGCGGCGAGCCTAATGTATCGTACATTTGCTCGCGGTATTACCGCGCTCCAGAACTTATTTTTGGCGCCATCGATTACACCACTAAAATCGGTAAGTTAATTATATAAATATTTGTAATAACTTTATTGTTCTTTAATGATTTCCTCCATGATGATGAGAAAATCATTACATTTCATAATCTATCATGAAATATTAAATAAGATTCTTATATTTACTTGCTCTTTGGTTTGACGTGCCTGTGAGTTGTGAATTGTGAAATTTTCCCAGAACCTATTTCTTACAATATAAGCTCAGATATCTCAAACTAAGTTTTTGAGCAGTTTTAATTTGTTTTAAGTTACGTATTTTGTCAAGTCAAGTACTAGGACAAATGTTTTGATTGGTTGGTCCACTTTGTATGATTTTGAATTCGAAAGTATAATTATTCTCAGGGTTTAGTTTTAATTGTGAAGGTTTAAAGTTCTCTATGCATAGAACTGATATATTGTGTGTGAAGAATGAATGCCCTGTGATAATCATTTATTTTTCCATCCTTATTGGGAACAAGTTTGGTGTGGCTTACACTTAAGATCTATGGTATATGAAAATTTAATAGGCTATATAGTTTTTGCTTTATTCATTTTGCTTTCTTCATACAATGTTTGTAGCAGCCTTTCCATGATGTAGACAAGTTACAACCTGCCAAGTTAGGCACTCATTTATATAAAATTATGCAGTTCTTAGCCTCAAGGTTTATATGATCTTGTGTGTATAGCAGTGATGTAGGAAAAATATTTGTTTATAAAATAAAAGTAGATCTGTATCTGTATCAGCCCATATACGTCCCACTGCAGGGCACGGGCCTCCTCTACAATCGACAGTACGATTGAGAGTGGTTAGGCCATATAGTCCACCATGTTGGCCTAGTGCGGGTTGGCGGTAGTAAAAAGTAGGCGGCAGTAAAAGTAGATAGCATTTCTAAAATTGTATCGAATGGATATACATGGCCTATAAAATATTGATCACATTTGAAATAAATGTAACATACAGTATTCTTGGAGACAAAGTTTCATGTCTTTTATTGTGAAAATTTATAATTTTTGATATAACTTGAGATATATAGTGGCCCATTGGCACCAGACAAGACAAGGCTGCCACCATGTTCACCATGGTCATGGATTCAAATTCCTGGGCACAATATTGACTTATCGGAGTTAAACATGCTCGGAATTGTATACATTATATTTCCTAGCAATTGTGTACAATTCCTAGTTTTCATACATTTCTGGTAACAAAGACATAAAGTTGTTTGTATGTTGCATTCATATTTAATTCCTCTTGCAGATGTATGGAGTGCAGGTTGCGTCGTTGCCGAATTGTTGTTGGGTCAGCCAATATTCCCTGGCGACTCTGGAGTAGATCAGTTGGTTGAAATCATCAAGGTAAGCATCATACTAATCAATTTCAACAATGTAGTTACAATGCAAAATATGAAAGGAAAGCTGTTAAATTGAATACTATGCAATACATAGTACCCACTTACTTTTCCAATTATTGTTGTTCTTTATTTACTGAAAAGAAATTTTCATTTCACTTAGAGTTATAATAACTAAAGCTAACATGAGACAATAACATTAAAAACAAAAATACATAAAATACAAAGAACAAATATTTTAAAGTGGGTGTAGGCACTACAATAATATTTAAATTATCACGTCTTGTCGTTCCTGGAAACTTTATTTAAATTATGCACATAGTATAAGAACATCTTGTTGTTGATACATTTCTGAGCAGTATTAATGTTACTAATTTCAGGTATTAGGTACACCGACACGAGAGCAGATACGAGAGATGAATCCAAATTATACAGAATTCAAATTTCCTCAAATCAAAAGCCATCCTTGGGCGAAGGTAAGTTGACACCATAATATAATATATGCACGCTGTAGAATAAAATACTTTGAGTTTCAATCACATAATAACTACACCATTTGTGCTGATCTTCATACAGCCGTCTAGTCAACATAAGCAATGCTTAAAAAATTTTAGAATTAAATAATTTGTTGGGTGATAAAGAAAATAATTCAAATTGGAATTGATAGTATCAATTTATGCATTTATTCAAAAACCATATTCGTCGGTAAAACTTACTTTAAATATTGAAATGTGTTTGCAACACAACATTATAAATGGCATAATTTGTATGGCATGCCACCTCTATGCTTCATACAAAACGTTATGGTTTGAATATCCACCTCGAGGGCTGAAAATAAAAGAAATATTCGAAATGCTTTAGTGAATAGCACTCGTTTCTGCTTGATGTTTAAATCGCGCGCGTCATTGCAGTACATGTTGGAGCGTATGACCATGCCCAAGACTGCCACTGACCACCAGCGCATCCGAGTAAGACAATGCTGTACACAAGAACTAAATGCCTTCATTGGTTCATTTATTATATTTATGTGCAGTCACCGGATTTTGACTTGAACGAAATGTATATAATAGTATAATTTTATTTTTATAAAGGCAATTATTAAGGTATATATTTTCTGTATGGATTTTACGCACTTAATGAGGGCATTTAATGGTTCTCAATTGCGAGTTTATGAAATTGCCTTTGGCATGAATTTATGACTAGAAAGTCAAACACAACTAATCGGTTGACGCTGTCTCTTACCGCAAATTGATTGTTTGTTGGTGTTCAGTGTGCATTCGTTCTTGTGCCACATTCGTGCGGTTTGTTTTCCTTTTCCCCTTCTTCGATCAGCTCAGGCCGATATCACATTTCGTTTTTAATATATACTTTGCACTGAGCTTCACATTTAGGAAAACAAATCGATCGCGTGGTGTCTGTCATTCGCGAGCTCAATCACGCCGACGTCACTCCATCGTCACGTCATGTTGTAATGTCCTCTCTTAACCATTAACTCTGTAAATATTACTCGGTTAACGTTTCGCCAACTAACTCGTCACCCGAGCGCACAACTCCATGAACCGCGCGGCTGGCGTCCGAGTGCAGGTACTGACGTGCATGTACGTGTGTGTGCAGGTGTTCCGCGCGTGCACGCCGCCCGACGCCATCTCGCTGGTGTCGCGGCTGCTGGAGTACACTCCTGGCGCGCGGCTGTCTCCGCTGCAGGCGTGCGCGCACAGCTTCTTCGACGAGCTGCGCGAGCCCACCGCGCGCCTGCCCAACGGCCGCCCGCTGCCGCCGCTCTTCAACTTCACCGAGTACGAGCTCAACATCCAGCCCTCGCTCAACGAGTTCCTCAAGCCGCGCGGCGGCGCCGGCGGTGCGGGCGGCGCGGGGGGCGCGGGCGGGGCGGGCGGCGCGGCGGACGCGGCTCCCGGCGCCGGCGCGTCGGCCGCGCCCGCCGACATCGCGCACGACTCGCCAGGTACGGCCCGCGCGGGCGGCAGCGGGGGCGCGGCGGGCGCGGAGGCGAGTGGTGCGCGGCACTGACTGTGTGTGTTGGCAGGCGGCGCGGGGGGCGCGGGCGGCGGCGCGAGCGGCGCGGGGGGCGCGGGCGGCGCGGGCGGGTCGCCGGGCGCGTCGTAAGCGGCGGCGGAGCGGCGCGCGGCGACAGTGTCCGAGCGCGAGCGCGCCCGCCCGCCCGAATGTCGATGAGAGCTTGAGCCGCCGTAATCGGCGGGAGGGTAAATCCGCCGTAGATTCCGACCCGCCGTGTGATCACTTTGTACTTTTGTAAGCTCAAATTGTCTCCTTGTGTACATACCTTGAACGCGAGTTTCGGTAACGTTCGTTCGGTAAACGACAGATTATCGTCTGGATAAATTGTTTTGTTTGATTTTCACGTCGCGATGTCGTCCGCTGTCCGCTTGTGCTCGGGCGGGGCGCCGCGGTCTCGTCCGAGTCGCCCTATGAGGTAGCCGCGTGATACTCTAGTGAGAAGTACGACGCAACCTTCGCTTGGGCCGTGTAATCAGTAGGGAAGACATATTCAGTAGTGCATTAGTGTATTTATTGTTGGAGTCGTATCACTAACTCGACAAACTTGTACGAAACGTATGCCTAGTGTTATTTCAACGATAAAACTTCTTAGCAGATGGATTGTTTTTTTTTTGCATACATAGAAAACATACTTGTAAATTTTTATAACTAGTATAAACTGATCTCTCAAGATAATTTATAATGATAATATCTCAGAATATAATGTATTTGTATAAACATATTTCAGAGAATATAAATTTTAGATTTACTGCATATAGATATTTGATTTTTCGGCTACTTCTGTCTTAGAATGTTTCCTTTTTGCGGTTTATTTTATTTTATCCAAAGCTGGATATGTGTATTGTACCTACGTAATAGTACTGTCAATGTCCTAAGATAACGAGATAGATTTTCGATAATATTGTATTCTATATTCAATAAATGATATTTCTATTATATAAAATTTGTCATTGAAAACACTATGGTTATTAGTAGTCATTTACGGAAATGATGATAAAGTAATGCTATATTTCATTGTCATAGTTTTAAGTATTCAAATAATTTCATTTTGCACTTCGATTTGGCATACAATTACAAATTAGGTGTAGACTAACAAAACGTTTTACTCATGATATAGAAGTAGCCTGTCGGTGTGATGTTGAATACCCAATGCACCACTCTTCATACGCCACCAACAAGTAACAAGTAACGAGTAACGATCCAGGCAAATGAGAGACAGCCGTGAACACGTTGCAAACTGACAACATGTCATATATTATTCTTATTTGGACCAAGGCGCAGACATGCACAATATGTAGCTAGCTCGTGTTTTAAATGTTGTTACGGATCAATAGTAAATATTCGACCAGCAACTGTGACACGCAATGCTGTCCTGCCATAACTTGGATAATTTTGCATGCATAGATGGTTGTAAGTGTTTTATCCGAAGTGTTGACATACAGTTACGTCCCGGTCTCGATCATGGAACGATATACATACATGTGTATTGCATATTATGTACCAATGTACTGCTAATTACTTATAAATTATTGTATCATTAAGTGAAGCGCTCGGCGCATCGATTTCAAATCACACATAGTGGAGCTTAGTTGTGGTCGTCGTTAAGGCTATTGGTTTGCTGATACACCTTTATAATTCGTGTAAATATATGGTAATTATCTTTATGGAATGACTCTGGAGCGTCGCGCGCCGGTGGAGCGCTCCACGCGGCGGTCGCAGCGACCTCAGTAAGAGAGACACGGTAGTTTAGATACGCATATTTTTATTAAGTCTATCTATGAATATGAATTTTGTAATCGACGTTGCTTCTAAAGACCCTTTGTGTAAAAAGTTATAAGACATACTAGTGACCTGAATGTTCGAAGCGATGTTTGAACGTCTTTTATCCCACTGAATTCTCACTTTCACGATTTGCGAGCACATTTGCTACATGAGAATTTCGCGTAAAAACATAGATCGAAATGGAGTTATGACTTATATAAATTATTTAAAGTAAAAGTTTTCTTATTACTATAACTGTAATATTAAATTTAATAGTGAGTGAAATTTGTATTTTGTTTTAATATTTGTTTTACTGAATTTCAATACGTCGTAACACCCATATCGTTGTTAGTTATGAATGAAAATAACATAATTATAAAAGTAAATATTAAATGAATAGCAATTGTGGCTTTTTAATTCAACATTCACCACGACCTATCCTATAGTTATGTAAGTAATTTTCGAACATAATTATGCAGTGTAGAGGAGCATAATAAATGGGTAAAAGTAATGGATGTTTGTTTCATACCTGACCACCTTAATACGGCCAGACCTTACTTCTACGAGCGCGAAGTGAAGAGTTGCTGCAGTGTTATGCAAAACGACTAAGTCCACAAATAACTAGATTGGTTTTTTTTTTACAGAACATTATTCTTGTTTTGTATTTTATTTATGCATGCCTCGATGCACGGTTGGTAACGTAATGGATGCGTCTGGTAACTTGTTCATACTTCACGCAGATCGCTCATTTAAATTCCAGGGCACACTTCTTTGGCACTCGATTTATTGGTTTCGAAACCTTATTTTCAAATAAAATTTAGCTTTAGTTCAAAGAATGTCATTGATAATTTCCAAGAATATCTCTGGTATGTGAAGTTCGCCAATTCGGAATAGTATGGCGTGGTGGGCGGTGCCGTAACCTCTCAATCATTCTTTCGATTACAAAGAGGCCTGTGCTATGCAGTGGACTGAATGGGCTAGATAATAATTAATTATTACGAAGATCTTCTAGAAAGAGTGTGCAAGAGGTGCGCCAAAACGTATATCCAAGAAATTACGGATCGGTAGCATCTAAGGACTTACAGCGCTCTCTTACAGGTCGTGGTTATAATTCAAAATTCAAGCCCATACGAAACTATCAAACCAGTCCTACAACCATTTGTACAGTACCGATTCCTGCAACGCCCCCATCTCATAGGTGCCTTGCTATTGTTGGTCGCCTAACCCGGCCTTGCTCTTACTGACTGCATGCCAAAAAATGGTACACATTTTAACACTTGCTAGATTAAACCGACGCCATGTTTCCCGCCCACACATCCACCACTGCAACTCCGGCCAAACTCCGGCCATCCATGATAAACAGTGGCACAACGAGAATTGAATCCGAGCTCTGAAGCTCGGTGAGTCTCTCAGGAACACGAGCTTGTCTATAACCCGCATCAAAAATCAGCAAGAAAAATAAATAGGTGTTTCAAACATATAATTTTCCACTTCCCTCGGCAGCAAAGCGGGTGACAAAATATTGAGTTGAGAGGTATTATCCTCCAATATAAAGATATACAAATGGAGAAGCCAGATGTTAAGCACAACGGGATAAACAATTACACGGGTCCTGTAGTGTCAGCTGCTAACTTTGGAAAAAGTGTCGGAAAGCACTCTCAGTCTCAGAGGCTCTTGGTTTGTTACAGAATCAGATTGTCATGAGCTAAAAATAAGGTGTGTTGATGTACTACCGTTATTGGTCGGGGGCTTAGGGTATACTCAAAGGTCGGGGGCACATAGAATATTTTGCTACTGGTGCTATCTTCCTAATTCATCACTGATTGTAATCATAAATAAATACCGACAACCAAATACACTTGGCAAAAAATTATAATATCCAAGTTGCGATTAATTTGCATAGTAATGACCCAATGCAAATACCAATAATTAAAACGAATATGAGAGGAAAATAGGTACATTATTCTGCCTGCTCTCTCCTGCTGCTGCTGCGGCTGCTTCCAATAGGTCACCGTGGAAAGCATTGGGAGAGGCTAGTGTCCAGTAGTGGACTTCCTTTGGCTGATGGATGTATGGATGATATGTATTTAATAAATTCTAATTGCTATGCTTATTACCATTGAGCTAGTGGGGTTGGTTGGATTTTACTAAGACAATTTTTTAAATAATTTACTATTAAAATTAAAAAAATATTTTGAATATTCCCAAAATTTATATCTGGTAACACAAATATTAATTTGTCATCGAGCCATGAGAAGTCAAAAACGTCAAACAATAGCTGTCATTCTGTTGTCAACTGTCATCTCATTATTGAATTATATTTTTGGATTGAAAAATAAAACAATTTATTATTTTAATGATTAAAATATATAAAATGTACCTTACATGAAAAGAGAAATCACACCATTTTCGTCTAGTCAAACGTGATCGCTAATATTGTATTTTGTAAAAAGGTTATGGGTGGATAGTTATTGTTTTGAAATATTTACAATCAATCTGAGTCATTATCAACAATGCACGAGGCCTACGAAGTATCTCATCTTCTCAACGCAACTGTGCAGATTGAGGCAATCGCTGCTTATGGTAAGTTATGTTGGTTATTAATATGAACACTCAAATTAGGTATGCACAAAATCAAAAGAAATGGGAGTCACTATTCGTTTGATATCGTAAGATAAAATTTCGTAGATAGAAATAGGGAATTTCATTGATTTCGTATTAGAGTATTGAATATAAACAAGGTACTACGTAATCAAGTATAGTTAAAAGAATAAAATGAACATAATTACATTATTTGAAGTTAATTTTGTATTTGAATTTCATTAAAATTTTTACTATCAAGAATAAATTTTAATATTTTCAGATAATAACTTATTATTAGGGACAAGGCAAGGCCATCTGTTGATGTACTCGCTGTCTGCCAATAATGGCAATCAAAAGTATCAAGTGCAGCTGCTGAGATATAGGAAACATTTCAGTAAGAAACCAATTCAACAAATTGAAGTAATTCCAGGTAATTATTATTAATTTATTTCCAAAGAGATATTATAACATATATTAAAGGTTTTTATATAGCATTGGTCCCGCATACAACCGAACAGTGCATTTGATGATAAGTGATCACTGCTATCCATGAACATCCATAATGCTTGCACCAGGGTTGTTGCTATCCAATCCTATTCGGAGTGGGTGGAATAATTGATGGAAAAAGGGAAGGAATATGAGTATCCAAGAATGTCACTCACTGAACAAAATGCAAAGGCACAGTTGTCACTTCAAGTCAATGCACTGTGAATCATTGGCATATGCCAATTTCTTTAATCATAAATTATAATCTTAAACATGTATACTATGGAACCTAAATCAGATGTATTATTTATGAATTCATTTCTAACATTTGATAACCATAGGAATTTTGCATTAAAAAAATATTGTATGTACATATCTCTCAGACTCAACTTGTTAAATTTTAATTTTTTCTTTTTTTTTTAAAAGAGAAATTAAGTTAAATGCAAATATATTGTTTATTTACAGATGAGAACCTACTGATATGCCTGACAGATTCTATTGTAGCTACTTACAACACTAATGGAGTTAATTTTCCACTAGTGAAAACATTTGATCAAACTAAGGGTGCTTCATTATTTGCTCTAGATAATAAGGTATTTCATCATTCTTTTATAGACATGATAGTATTATATAAATAAAAAAAATATGTAAAAGTAATTACAAATATGGGTAATTATATAAGTGTAGTTAGGGTGAAGAAGAGTGTGGTGCTTGACCCACCCTGGCTCTGACCTGTAAGGTACCCAACCAAACCAACAAAAAATATTTATCTAGATAAAGTACTATCTATTACACATAAACCTCTAAATTGACTAATTAGCAAACTGACATATGTCCAGAACTCAAAGGGCTGATTTTAGAGACACATTTTATAAGAGACACAATAAGAAAGTGTTTTGGATAATTCAAATTATAAATACAGATACAGGGTGCTATTGCGTGTAACCTTTTTGTATGAAAAAATTAACCAGGGTAAGACAGCAGTTAAAATTTGCTAGTAACATGTTATATACTTTTTTGAATATTTAGTTGGAAAATTAAGTTTACACTTAACAGCCTATGAACATTCAGAACAGCTGGTGCAATATTAGAATATTGTCCATTGGTCTTAATGAAATGTTGAGAAATATCTCAATAATTTTATGAAAGAAAACAATACCTATATCAGGGTACCTATAAGGTATTCCCAGGAGGGATACTAGGCGCAATGCGGTATGTCATGGCACGCCGAAGAACGACGTGACATGGCGCAAGATGGGGCAGCCCAAGCAGAGGTAATCGTTTACGATACCGCTACGGCCCGAATAGAATAGTTTATCTCTCTTTAAATTTTCTTACATTGGTCATGAAATGTGTACTGGGAAGGAAGGTAGCAGGCGTTGTTGATGCATAAATCGCGTCGCGTCAGGCGTTGCCGTGGTAGACCGATCGAGTACAACAGTAAGTAAGCGGCTGGTGGAAAATCCCTTACCTTTTCATCCCTGTGTGCGTAAGGCTTTATATAGACTGCATAGATTTTTCTAAATTCAATTTGTAACATTGTAATTAACATTGGTATAATAAATTTTACAGGTAATCACTTCAGCTAGTGGAGAAGTAACATCTGATGTCCGTCTATGCGTTGCTGTAAGGAGAAAGCTTCAAGTATATGGTGGTAAAAATGGTGAATTTAAATACATATTGGATTTCAATGTACCGGACGTACCAAAGGTCATGGCTTGGGGCCATCAGTACTTGTGTGTGGGATTCAAAGCGGAATACATGCTGTATGATGTAAGTTATAAGTGATAATATTGAACTAAACATATATTCTTTGCTCTATTTTAATATCATTTGGATTTAGATTAATATAATAAATGTCACGTATGAAGAGTAGTTACTAATTAGTGAAGTAACATTAAATAATTAAATGAGTTGGTTAAAGATAAATGGTTTAATATTACCACATTACATATTTTTTTAAAAGAGCAAACGGTTCACTTCGTGTTAGTGATCAACGCCGCCCATGAACATCTGCAACACCATGGGACATGGAAATGCGTTGCCCGCTCGTTTTTTTAATGTAACTAGGTCGTATTAGTCCGGAAAAATTGTGTTTATATATATATATTTTTGAACTATCATAATGTAAACATTATCTAGCTAGTAAAATCTCCGATGGTCATCATGTAAAAATAAATTATAGAGTACAAATTGATATATACTTCAATTATATTATCAAAGTGTTGAATTTCTATGTTTTTTCATCAGGCTTCAGAAGGAAAACCTAAAGAGTTATTTCCTACAAGCAGCTCTAAATCTTTAGAACCGACTATAGCTAAGTATTCGGATACGGCATTTCTGTTGGGCCGAGACCAGACTTCCGTACTCGTGGAGGAATCCCAAGATGTTGATATAGATATTAAGAAGACTATAAAGTGGTCAGAGGCACCAATTGCTGTTGGTAAGACATAATGTTACAGCTATTTTCAGGTCAAAACTATAAACAATTATTTTTTTTACGTCGGATTTTATTATATTATTTATTTCTGTGTTTGACAACTGTTACTGCCACTATAGTTTACTTATGTTTTAAAAAGTAGTACAATATGAAATTGATGATTACCTAGCTGGGATGCACTAAAATATTTTCAGAAGTGTTTTATGATTGCTATGGTTCAATGATATTTTTAGTTATATGAGATCACTAGTTTCAATTGTACTTTGTTATGAGGAATAATAGTTTGTTTATAAAAGAGTTTATTTTCAGTATGGGACCAGCCATTTGTACTTGGTCTCCTGCAGGACCAAGTTATTGTACAGACAGTTGAACCAGCACTGTTCATACAAACTTTACTTGATTTGAATAAAGCAAGACTGATGTATAGGTAATTATTAAAAATATATTTTATATTTATAATTAATAATATATATATTTCTTAATACATAGATCATTTTTAAACTTTTAAAATTCATTTGCAGATGTAAACGTGGTTTGATATTCGTAGCCTCCGTTGGCCAAGTGTGGTGTTTGAGTTCCGTCGACGTCACTAAACAAAGGCAGCAATTGTTAAAAGACAAACAGTTTCAAATAGCTATAGATTTAACGGTAAGTGCATTCTTCATTTCAATATAGCTAAGATTTTTTTATCAATTTAGCATCACAGTACAACATTTAAAAAATCATGTAATGAACTACAATATACTTAATGAAAGAATGAATACACCCAACAGTCACACACATACTCCTGACCCCACACTAAGATCGAGTCTTGTTTCGTATCAGTATCGTTCTTGGTATCAGGGACTACGAAAGACTTTTCGGTCTCACAAAAATCTAGACCCGAAACAAATATCTGTGGTTCACACAAATATTTCTTTCGGTGCGGAGATCGAACCCGCGTCCTCTCGTTTCACAGCGGGCGTCTAACCAACAGCAGCACGGAGGCTGTCAAACTTTTAATTAAACTCAATTTTATTTTACCTCTAGGGAAAATTTGTTAAATATTATTGAGATCTTATAATAAGCAACACAATAAATATTTACAAAAGGTCAAATTCATAAATAATACGGTTGACCATAGGTGAGACATTAGAAATCAATGTAAAATATCGGCTTTCTGATCGGTTATTTAATTGACGTACGTAGCTCTAAAAACCCTTCACTTCTCTCTTTTTAACAGACTTCAAAAAAAGGAGGAGGTTCTCAATTCGACTGTATGTTGCTTTTTTTTATGTTTGTTACCTCGTTTCTCTGTACTGTGTGAACCGATTTCGACCATTCTTTCTTTGATTGAAAGCTGGTGCTTGTCATTTGGTCCCATAAAAATATGGTGAAAATCTGATGAATATCTTCAAACCTGGAGAGGGGAACTCCTTAAAATTAAGTAGGATTCCAATGGTTCTTTATGAATTAGGTTATATCAATCTATGTTTGCCGCATCGTTTTTATTTATTCCCGCTTGTGAGGCTAATCTTTTAATTTGCTTTAAAACAAATCATTCCTTTTAAAGATTAATTAAGGTGAATAAGTTAGTTGAAATTGTTGAATATTCCATACGCTCACATATTATTCTCAATTTCAAGAGTAGGTATTACCCAAACTACGGTATTGATGGTACATTTAATGATATTGGAGATTAATTTACAATATTTTCCTTATGATATTTATGTTAAACAAACATGTCAAGGAAAATTTATGACAGTATGGAATCGTGCTATACCTAGTTAAGTAATAATAACGATAGTTTAGTGAACATAAACAGTGGAACTAGAAGTAATTTAAATTGTGTGGTAAAATATATTTAAGGGCTGTAGATGAATATTTACAGTTTGTAAAACATATTTATTTGTATTGCTTTTTTATCGTAATTTGTTTTGATATACCACGCCCTTATTTTCGTAAATCTGCTTTGACATAGTGACGGCGTAGTTCGTCGCATGGGACTTATGTCACCTCTTTACTTATTACTTATCTTTATATGTTTAGGTAGTACGTACTGTACATTAATTTCGCCTTATTTTGTATCCTTGTAGTTTATAATACCTATAATTCACGTTTAAAGGACTATATTTTATTAAAATTTACTTATTATTTCTGACGAATATTGCTTACTGGTGGTAGGTCTCTCATATGTTTGGTTATATTGTAGCCAGAGTAACTACTGGACATATTGAGACTTAACATCTTATGTCACAGGACGACGAGCGCAGTGGAGTGCCAAGCAGTGCTTTGTAATTCAAGGTGTTGTTTGGTTTTGCTACTTTTCATGAGCAGTCTCATCACTTAACATTAGGCAAACGGCATGCTCGTCTCGCCATTCAGTGCAATAAAAAAAAGAGTATGTTCGACAATTTCTCGACTCTATTTTTCTCACTTACCAATGAATAAATGACCTATGTGAGTGCGAGACTAAAATTATGAGTGCAGTGGGCGACATACATTTTTCAAGGTCCCCCGGTAACGTCAATTTAAATATATTGTAGTCTCAATAGTACAAACGCAAGGCTATTTCGTTGCAAGGCATTGAGGTCTCTTGGCCTGTGAAGTCGTCGCCAGTCGCCCGCAATTACTTATAGCTGGAATATTTATGGTTTCAACAAGTTGGGCATTCTAATACAATTGTATTAGACCTCTATTTTGGTTGCTATAAAATTTTATAGCAACCAAAATAGAGGAATAAAATCAAATCAAATTTGTTATAATAATGGGCAGTGTTATCGCTTATAATGTTCACCTTCCCCTCTCCTCATATAAATGTACAATATTCGTAAGCGGGAAAAATACGTTAATTATTCATTAGCGACTACTCATATTGTTACTGCGCCGATATTTGGTAGCATACACAATGTTTAATATTAAATATAAAAATCGTTCTCGCAAGGCTTCTATCATTAAACTTCTAAATGTAAGTATATTATTTCTAGCTTCCTCGTTTATAGTCACGAACAGTGTTATAGTTGTGTGTGATAATGCCTTTTTCGATAAAACGAAAAAACCGTATAGGCACCATCGCCTTGTTATGGAGTGTGAGTAATATTATTACCATTGTTTATAATTAACTGGCATGACATTTCACATATATTGTCCTGACCCCACACTAAGATCGTGTCTTGTGTCGTGGGTACCAGGAACTACGAGGGACTTTTCGGTCTCACACATACCCAGACATGAAAAAAATACCTGTGCCTTACACAAATATTGGTATCGGTGCGGAGATCGATCTCCTTTCCCCTCGTTTCACGGAGGCCGTCAAATGCATAGATGAGATATGTATTGAAAATCCAAATAGAGCATCCTTTGGTGAACAGTGCATAATATATTTAGCTCCTCAAACCACTTGCGTATTTTTTTTTCTGAAGTGTAGCCTTAAGATTTGCCGTACACTGACAAATTTAAGACGCCTTGAGTATGATCTAAATTCTATGGATGATAGATTGTTGTCGTATTCAGGAATCATTAGATGCCAGTTCCATCACAATATTCTCTTTTTGCCATAGCTTGTGTGTGAATATTAACTTATCAATAATGATTTGTACAGAATTTATCAGAATGTTCGGAAGAAGAGAAAAAGCAGAAGATACATTCCATACAAGTACTGTACGCTTTAGAACTATTCGACAACAAATCATACCAACAAGCGATGAACGAGTTTATAAAATTGAATACCGACCCGGCTGACGTCATCAAACTGTTCCCAGAGCTCGATAGCAAGGCTGATGGCGAATCTAAAAAGAACAAATTGAAGGGAAAAGATTTAGAGAATGCTTTGAATGCTCTTATAGATTATTTGGTAAACTTAAGGGCGAGGATTGGGAAGGGAAATGCGACTGAGGCTGGTAGCAGTCAGGAGGAGGGAGGCAGTCAGAGAAATGTGACGCAGCAACTCGAGTTGATCGACACTACACTACTCAAGTGCTATTTGCAGGTAAGCTTTTGAACGAGCCATTGCAAACCGGTAGTCCTGAATATCCGAAATATTTAGGCGTCGTCAGATTCGGGCCAAATTGCCATTTCAAACCACCATTACAAAAAAAAAAACTAAGTCAATTCATGAACCAATACCAATATATATGTAATACAATATTTTATATCTATTGAGATACTTTTTGGTCGAAATAGTTATTTTCATACCTAAGTTACACTAGATAAAGGACAAATAACGTGTTCTAACGTGGTAACAAATTATTATGTACCTCTACTCTTTTCTGTAATGTTATTTAGTGACGAATACTATTCGTTTTACTATTATTTAATAGTTGGATAATACGTAAATATTTTTTTGATTTGATGTGAATAGTTTATCTTCTCTGCCCATATTTCATTTAACGGGGGCCGGCGCGATATGACATTTTTATTAATTTTGCAGACCGGTCACTTGCCTGACATCAACCCTTTCGGGAGTAAGCCTATAAGTCCACCACGTTGGCTTGAAGGGGTTGGTAAACTTCAAATAACTTGAAATTTTTGTGGATAACTCTCATACATCTCGATGTTTTCCTCCGCTGTTAAAGCATGATAATTAACTTAATATACACCTGTATTTGAGAAAAGTCAGTTGTGCCCTAGATTTGGACCTGCAGCTTCCGGCTCAATAATTCGGTGCCTACCTAACTCGTTTAACGCTTGTAGTGTCGATTTAGGCAAGTGTGGTAAAAAATTATAGGTATGATGTGACTAATCCGTCTGTATGGAAATTGCTGCCGGATTGCAATCCCTATTTTTAAAGTCAATTATTTCATTATTAGAACAAAAAAGTACTTATCGACTATTTGCATTTAAATGTATATATGTTACCGGTCAAACCCGACTTCAGGCCTAAACTAATTTGTTTAGGTATTTTTTTTATTCCTATGCTTGGCTGAATATACTAGTTTAACCCTTCACCTAAAAGTACTGATTGTCTTTGGTTAAACCTATTAGGCCTCAGAAATACTAATATATTTTGATGTAATTTTATCATTGCACATGAAGTCATAAACAAATTCAACAATTAATAAAAGTAAAAAATATCGTTGTCCAAGAACTCTATCTAACGCAACCGAATGCAACATTTGTAATTCTGGATATATTCATGTAGCAATATAAAGACGTAGATATATGGTTGGTACTTCCAATTTGGAGTCTCATATCCGATACGCTTGCACGTCATGCATAGGCATGCTCCTCGTCACATCTTGGAGCGAAAATATACTTTTAACAACGGACGGCGCCTCTTAGTATCGGCGATATAGCATGTACACAGGTCTTAAAAACAAATATTTTTTTAGACTAACGATGCGTTCGTGGCGCCCCTGTTAAGATTAAACAACTGTCGTTTGGAAGAGGCTGAAAAGACATTGCAACAGCACGGCAAACACAGCGAATTAATAATACTGTATCAGACGAAGGGACAGCACACAAAAGCACTGCAGTTGTTGAGAGAGCAAGCCAAACAACCAGACTCCAGTCTCGAAGGATATCGAGGGACGAAAAAGTATTTGCAACATTTAGGTAAATATGCTTAACTGTCTATTGTCTTAAATATTTTGTATAGGTAGTACAATATAGATATGAATATAGGGCAATAAGTAGAGCTACATTTTCTTTAGTATTTGGAAGTGCTACCTTAAAATTCATCATATTTTTTTTGCTTCAAAATAACCATTTAACTAATTTTTTTCAGGTTCCGAACACATAAACCTAATATTCAAATTCTCCGACTGGATTTTGAAAGAAAATCCAGAGGAAGGCTTGAAAATATTCACGGAAGATATAATGGAAGTGGAAAACTTTCCACGTCCCAAAATATTAGACTTTCTGCTGAGAGAACACGAGACTTTAGTGATACCGTATTTAGAACACGTTATTCATACGTGGAACGATACTAATGCGGTGTTCCACGACGCTTTAATCAATATGTATAGAGACAAAATTACCAATAAAAAAGCAAATATAACTGAGGAAGAGCTGCAACATACGAAGTCAAAGCTGTTGGCGTTTCTAGAAAAGTCCACGCATTATACGCCTGAGAGAGTGTTGTTGCACTTCCCCGTAGACAGTTTGTTTGAGGAGAGAGCGGTTATATTGGGCAAGCTTGGCAGGCACGAACACGCTTTGGCTATATACGTATTGATATTAGGTAATATTTTCATGTTTATTTTATAGATTTAATATCACACCTTTATTTTATAGTGGAAGAATGAAATTCCGCTATAATTAAACCTAAAATAGTAGTTTCGCTTCATAGATGCTTAGAGTATCAATAATTATTGGAACTTATTTTCATAAGGTTTTAGAAAGTATTTTCATATATAAGTTTATAATTAGTCTTTTTTTGTATTGGATTTAACATACCTGTTCTTTGGTAGTCATATTGCCTTCGTATCACATTTTGCAATTAATATGTGTTTATAATATTATTAAAGTCTTTCATGACTTTTGCCTAATACATTTCTAGTTTTCAGGTGAAGTAGAAAGAGCGATACGCTACTGTGAGAACGTGAGCAAAGTGCCCAATGAGAAGAACCAAGACATTTACGTGATATTGATGAGGATACTAATGAATCCTGAACAAACCAGCGTGCTCAGTGGCCCGCTGGCCAATGTACCAAGACATCCCAAAACCCCCGTCCCAGATCTAGAGACGGCTCTCAGTATACTGGAGAAACATGCTGATAAAATAGCCCCACTTAAGGTTTGTTGTTTACAATAGGAGACATATTATTTATGTAGCTTTAAATGAAGACGGAAATTGTTGGTGTATAATGTAATATTTCTCAAGTAGACCCTAAAAACATTTATGATATAATACCTAGTTTGTGTGGAATTGATGACAGGAATTACTATTATGCATTATAAACTGAGTATTAAATGCATGAAATCACCTAAGGTTTGGAGCAGTTGGAGGTCCCCACAGAATTAATACTTGAATTTGTTCATCGTAAATGAATAAATCTAGCTCTAACTGATGATTAAAAACATTTCTGTGTGCTATACCACTCAGTTATTATAGCCGAGCGTTAGTGACGGAAGTTTCAGCCATTTCAATAGCGACCTTGAGTAGATTCTCACTGGGATATTATGTACATGTCAATATTGTTGGTTAAAACTCTTGAAAAGTAGCCCTGGAAGGCACTTAGCCTTTGTATAAAAAAAAAAAGTCATATAATTTTAATAGAAATATCAACTCAATAAAAATGGACAGGTTATGACTTGGCTAAATTATTTTATCTCTAACATCGATGATTAGATTATATTATGACATCTCGCTACTCCCACATTTGGTTATCGATATAATATTGAATATCGTTAAATGAACTGATCAAAATAAAAAAACACGACTGCCTTGGTGGCGTAGTTGTACTACGGTATTATTAAAGCGTGAGTTTATATATGTATGTCTAAAAAATATAAGTATAGACTAGATAGCTTTATTATGCAAATAGTCGAAGGTTTTCTAGAAGAAATGACCGAGAGTGATAAGGCCGCCACTTGTACTATTATTATTGTGTTATGTGTTCACTTTACTTTTTTTTTTGCATTCAAGGATTAAATAATGAAATAGTCAGGTAGGTAATAGGTACACCACGGTATTCCTAATCACAATATTACAAGTATTGATTTATTATAATAAGTTATGGTTAGCATCATACGACCTACATTCCTTCTTACAGCTAATAAATATACATAAAAATATAAATGAAATGATACATAAATACATGTATTGTTTTGTCACAGGCATTAGCCGTGTTACCGGATTCAGTACCGCTCAGTCGCCTCAAACATTTCCTAGAAAGCGCCCTCGACGGACAACTCACGCTCAAACGTCGCATGCAAATACTTAAAGGATTGTTGTATGCTGAACATATACAGGTAAAAACTTGTTATTGAATGCAATTATTTTCCAACTGATAGTCAGTCACCACGCACTAAAACAACGAAGGAAAACATCGTGAGGAAACCCATGGGCGTAGCCAGCCATGGGCTCAGGGTGGGGCAGAAATCTAAAATAATATTTAAGTAGCAAACTATACCCGTTGTCTCACCCTGGTTATTTTTTTCATACAAAAAGGTTACACTCCATGTATCTACAGGGTATATCAAGTGTGCTACCGAAAACGAAGCCGGGTGGCGGTTTCAGATTCATCAATAAATCAATATTTCAGAAATGACTGAGAAAATAAAGGAAAACGCTCATGAAATGTTCTAAAAATCGACCGACAACAAGAAAGTCACATCACTCTAAATGCAAACAATGGCGTACGTTTTTAGTCACGTGGTAAAGCTCGAATAAATATTTATTTTTAAATTGATTTCTTAAGATAATCTAACATTTTTTTAAATATTGTATTAGTTAATTTGGTTTAAAAAAATGTTTACAGTTAGTCTAGTAATATATGTTTTCAATTAAATATGTTTCATATTTTCATCGTAATCAAATACCCTATTACATGTATGCAAAGTTAACTGTTCAGCTACGTCTTTCAATGGGTTCGATTTCACACGCAAAGTTGGGCATGAGAAGCGATGCAGAGTTGAAAGTGGGCCAATTTGGACATGGGCAACGGAACCCTAGGGGTCAGAGGCTGGCCGACTTTCTGGAGAAAGATGGATTCTTTGCGATGATCTCTTTTTTCCAGAAGCCGCCTCACAGGAAATAGACCTGGTTGAGTCATGACGGTTCTAAGAGAAACAAGATAGATTTCATCTTAACGACGAATAGACGGATGTTCAGTGATGTCTCTGTGATCAACAGGGTGAAAACTGGCAGTGATCACCGAATGATTAGGGGCACATTGAATATCAATGACCAATTAGAAAGGCGTCACTAGATGAAGTTTAGGCTCCGACGTGTAGATAGATCACAAAAACTCTTGATCCACACTCTTGACCTCATGGTCGCACGTAGATCTATGTCACTGCTGTTTTCCGTTGAAGCCGAAGCATACCGGCTGCTCAATAGACGGATCTGGAAGTCCTTGCGACACGATTTCCGTGCTCACAATACAGTGAGCATTAAAGAGACAACTGAGCAGAACGGAGGCTCCAAAGTGTTTGCAAGAGACTTGTCTATTGGGCAAAGCCAGTTGTCTAGGCTGAAAACTGACGGTGGCCGCGTAGTGTCGACGAGGGCAGAGGTATTAAGGGAGATCGAGAGGTTCTACGGACAGCTTTATAAACCGAGGTATACCTCGGTTGCCGATCCTACTGTTAGCTCGGCCGAAGACCCGAGAACTGAGTTGATCCGACACTACAGCGATGATATACCGGACATCAGCCTGTGTGAGATTGAGATGGTCCTGAAGCAACTTAAAAACAACAAGGCGCCGAGTGAGGACGGAATCACTTCAGAGCTTCTAAAAGCGGGTGGAACGGCAATACTGAATGTCCTTCAGTTCCATTCTCCTCGAAAGCTCAACGCATGGAGCAGGAGCGTGGTGGTACCGTTCTTCAAAAAAGGTGATAACACTTTGCTGAAGAACTACAGGCCCATCTCGCTTCTGAGCCATGTCTATAAGTTGTTTTCGAGGGTCATCACAAATCGTCTCGAACGCAGGTTTGATGACTTCCAGCCTCCCGAACAAGCCGGTTTCCGAAAAGGCTTTAGTACCACAGACCACATCCATACCCTTCGGCAAGTTTTACAAAAAAAAAACGAGGAATATAAGTTGCCACTTTGTTTAGCATTTGTGGACTATGAGAAAGCCTTTGATTCTATCGAGACCTGGGCTTTGCTACGGCCTTTCCACCGGTCCCACATCGAATATCGGTACATCGAAGTGTTGAAGTGTATAAACAGCAACACCACCATGTCGGTCCCAGTACAAGATCAGAGCACGAAGGATATTCTTCACTACAGCGAGGCGTGAGACAGGGAGATGTCATACCTTCGAAACTATTTACGGCCGCGCTGGAAAACGCCTTCAAGCTCTTGCAGTGGAAAGGATTTGGAATCAACATCAACAGCGATTATATCACTCACCTTCGATTTGCCGACGATATTGTAGTCTTGGCACAATCGCTGAAATACTTTAGCACTCTGCTCGAAAACCTCAATCGAGTCTCCCAACAGGTGGGTCTTAAAATGAATTTGGACAAAACGAAGATCATATCGAATGTCCATGTTGTGACTACCCCCATCGGAGTTAGGGGCTCGACTCTTGAATTTGTGGACTAATATGTCTATTTAGGACAAGTGGGCCGGTTAGGCAGGTCCAACTTCGAGAGAGAGGTGAATCGAATCCAACTCGGTTGGGCAGTCTTCGATAGTTGTGTATCGCCAGTGATGACATACGGCACCGAGACGTGGTCCCTCACTATGGGCCTTATTAGGAAGCTCAAAGTCACTCAACGAGCTATAGAGAGGGCTATGCTCGGGGTTTCCTTACGAGATCAAATCAGAAATGAGGAGATCCGTAGGAGAACTAAAGTCAACGACATAGCCCGGCGGATTAGTAATTTGAAGTGGGAATGGGTGGGGCACATAGCGCGGAGAACTGATGGTCGATGGGGGCAAAAAGTTCTCGAAACGAGGCTACGTAGCGGAAAGCGCATCGTAGGACGTCAATTTACAAGGTGGTCAGAAAACCTAGTAAAGTTTATGGGACGTCGCTGGATGCAGGTCACTGTGGAAATCATTGGGGGAGGCCTATGTTCAATAGTGGACTTCCTTTGGCTGGTGGATGATGTGTTTATAGTCTTATTATAACTAGTCCTATTATAACTAGCACGCGGCTTCATTTTCGGTCTTGATATATTCTTTTATATATAATTCGAATTGGCCAAAACATTTTCTTATTGCTCACCTTCCTACATCACGAAATCATCCATCTAAGAAAGTGTCTCTAACTTCAGCTGTTTGGGCTTTGGGAGTATGACTGTGAGGATTTTTTGATCAGTCAATATAGAGGTTTATCTATCTATAGATAGTACTTTACTTAGATTTTTTTGTTTTGGTTTGGTACCTTAGAGGCCAGAGCCAGGGTGGGGCAAGTGCCCCACCCTGCCCCACCGTGGCTACGCCCATGAGGAAACCTGCATACCATAGCAATTTATAAGAATTTCTATGGTATGTAAGTCCACCAACCCGCACTCGGCCAGCGTGGTGGACTATATGACCTAAACACTCTCAATCGTACTATTGATTGTAAAGGAGGCTAGTGACCCGCAGTGGGACGTATAAGAGCTGATACATCATTATTTCCCAAACGAAAGACGATTATTGGAGGACGACTGAAATTAAGAAACCGTTGGTTCATTTTATTGACTACAACTATTTTGTAAATGAAAGACGGACACGGTACATAATATAAACGGGTCTAAAAAGTTTTTTTTTAATAATGTTGCAGCAAACAATCTACGATCCTATCGCCTATCCGCATAACGATCGTGTTCTACACTTTAAGATGTATTTAATATAGAAATACCTAAACATAAGTGTTTGTTTGATTTCAGGTCCAAGAGCTGAAACAATATCACGAATCAAAAAGCGTGGTAATAACAAAACACGATGTGTGTCAAGTGTGCAAGAAACATTTCGGCCACCAGACAGCTTTCGTGCGCTACCCCAATGGCGACATCGTGCATTACTCTTGTAGATTAGACAAATAATTTCACAGTACATATTGCGACGAACTTCAGAGCAAAGCACTTTTATGCTAGAAAAGTTTAACGCGCAATATACGCAGATGTATATGTCATATAAAGTCATCGAGTCATCATTTTTAAAGGCCCAAAGATAACGCCTGTAATTGAAAAACAAAAACGATATCAAGTATTATTTGTATATAATCAATTTTGATAAAAGTTCCTTAATAGTTGAAAATTTGGTTCTCGTTGGCGTGGCGTATAGTGCATATTCGGAGATTGTAGTCGTCATTCACGTATATTAAGTCGATTATTTATTCAGAAATATAAAGCCATTATAAACATAATATATATTAAACATTTTCTATTTGATACTGATGTTATTTATTTTCCGGTCCTATTTGGTTCTAAAAAAATGCAGGTTTATTTGAAATTGATATTAGACATTTTATAATAACTGTGTAATATGAAGAAAGATGAATGAAACGTGAGGCCATTGACTAATATGAAACGTGTTGTGTGTAAGATAATTTTGTTTTTTTATTAAGTAAAACTTACAACTAGCATAATACATGATAATGAAAAGTGTTAACAAAGTATATTTCAATTATAAGTTTCCACTTATATAAACTTTATAAATATAAAAAAGAAGTAAGTAATCTATAATAAACTTAATGATACATATAAAAAGTGTACAGATTTATTGCTAGTTAGGTACAGTCAGCAACATAAGTCGCTACATATTCACGAGATTTGGAATCGTCTTATTTATTTATTTATTTAAATGCTTTATATACAAAGTATAAAGGCGGACTTAATGCCTGAGGCATTCTCTCCCAGTCAACCTTTGGGTGGTGCAGAGAAATCAAAGTAGGCGCATCTCTAAATAATAATAAAATAAAAATTCAGGTGTAAACTAATATCAGAAGAATATATTATATATACATAAATGAATATGATTATAGTCTGTATATTATATAAATAAATATAAATACATACATAAATATGTATACAAAATTACATATATTTTATACTTATAGATACATATACTACATAAAACATACTAAGATTATTCTGCCAATTTATCAATTAAATGTTGTCGGACTTTCGCTTTAAATGTCATACGAGTACTAGACGACCTGATTTCGAGGGGGAGTGCATTCCACAGAAGAATTGACTGAATGAAGAAAGAAGAATGTATGAAATTAGAGGTGTGGGAAGGACACTGCAGAAGAAGATGATTAAGTGAGCGAAGATTCCTATTATGGTTACTCCCTAAGTAATTAAATTGAGACGACAAATAAGAAGGAGAAGTAGGGGACATAAGAATGGAAAAAAGAGTTGTAAGGGCGTGTAAAGAACGACGTTGACGTATTGGTAACCATTTTAACTGTGAGCGGAAAGAAGAAATATGATCATATTTTCGGAGATTAAAAATGAATCGAATGCAGTTATTAAGAAGCCGGTCGAGTTTATTGAGGTGTTCTGCATCCAGATCAAAATAGCACACATCACCATAGTCGATTAAAGGAAATATCAAGGTTTGCACAAGCATTGTCTTGGTTTTCACAGGAAGGAAGTTCTTCAAGCGATAAAGAACACGTAGAGTACCCGTAACCTTCTGGCAAACTGCATTAACTTGAGCACGCCAGTTCAAAGAGGAATCGATCAGTATGCCTAGGTCTTTTACTGCAGAGCTCCATTCAATTACTGTGCCATTATAAGTAAGAGGAGGGATAAGTGAAGTGTCCAACCTACTCAACATCCTTGGACTACCTACAATTATTGCCTGACATTTACTTGGGTTGACCGCCAGACCAAAACTGTCGGCCCACTGTTTTATACGGGCTAAGTTTTCGTTAACTTTGTCTATGGCTTCAGTAATAGAGTCAATCCCCGCCTGCGAGTAGATCTGCAAGTCATCGGCATACAGATGATACGCACATTGAAGATTTTGTGTTATAAGATTAATAAAGATAGAAAACAACAAGGGAGAAAGTATACCGCCTTGAGGAACACCAGAGTGAAGGTCACGCCATTTCGATGAAGTGTCATCGCGACGTACCGACTGCTGACGCCCCTGAAGATAGGATAAGAACCAATTCAGTGCCTCGGACGAGATCTTATCATCCAAAATAATAATTATTTTCAATATCGTATGGCACTTCTCGGCATAGACGACTTTACTTGGTTATATTTAAGACTACAGAGTAGAACGTACAAATTTTAATTCATAAAAAGGTTATCAAAAAATGTGAAGTGTTCAGCGACTTACGTTGCTGATTGTACGTGCGCCGAAGTAAATGTAGGTGTTAAAAAGGTCGATTTCAACATCCCAGTAATGTTATCAAGAGATCGACAGCTTGTAGAACGTAAGTATTTTGTCGGTTCACAGAATTAGCAAACGAAGCATCTAAAGGATTTGGTTTCCTGAGGGAGGCAGTATATAATTATGATAGTAGATGACGAATCAAAGTACTAAGGATGGATTTGTTAGCGCCCTAATCTACCTAGCTTTTCGAAACAGGTGCAATGATACTGGTTAGGGAGATAGACACAATTTACAGAGAGAGAAAAATAGAGGGAGAGAGAATTTTTTAATGGCGCCCTCCATCACTTCTACGGCGCACCGACGCCGCGGCCACTTGGTACCCTGACTGAGTATGGATTGCTCCATTCATTTAATTTCCTGATAGTGTGGTATACAATTTTAATGAAAAACAAGTGTTTTTCTGTATTAATTATAATCCACATTTATTTAATCAATTGCGTACCATTGTATTTCCACACTTTCAAATAACATGGATGTACATTAATATCGCAAAGAATTAATACCACTATTTACATACACATGGTTTAAAACTTATGGGATAAATGTTTATTTTAACTTTAATTATTCTTGTAGTGGGTCTCTCATATGTGAGAGGCCATTTGGGTAGGTACCACCGTAATGTCTTTTTCCCGTCAAACAGCAGTGCAAATGCACTGTTGCGTTTCGGATTGAAGGACATTGTAGCCAGAACTACTGGACATATTCAGACTTAGCATCGTATGTCTCAGGAAGGCGAGTGCAGTGAAATGCCAAGCAGTTTGGTTTTACTACTATTTATGAGCTTACCATCAGGCGAAACGCTTGCCCGTCTTGCCATTCAATGTAATAAAAATAAGCTCTGCGCTGCGCGCGACGATGTTTCAATTATAATACAATCGGGTAAGGTCTATGGGTAGGAATGGGGGCGGGTTTGTGCCCCTAAGTTCCATGGTTATTTCGATGGTCGACACTAATTGATCGTTTACAATAGATTATCGATTTCGAGCCTAAAAACTTCTTAGCTGCTGAGGCATATCGAAACGAACACCCGACTATTCAATAGTTTAAGATATTTTTTTTTATTGTCTAATGGTAAGCGAGACGACCGCGCATGGACAGTAACATAATTAAACAACACCATGAATTTAAAATGCAATGCTTGGCGTTCCCGTGAAACAACACTGCGTAAATGCGCTGTTGTGTTTCGGATTGAAGGACATTGTAGCCAGAGTAACTACTGGACATATTGAGACTTAACATCTTATGTCTCAGGATGGCGAGCGCAGTAGCAGTGGCGTAACTACACCATCTGGGGCCCGTGGCAAAATCATCGGATGGGGCCCCTTTTTTATGGAGAGGAAAACTATTAAGTTTATTTTCCGATACCCTGGAGGAGATCGAAAGGAATATATCAATGTCATTGGCGTGCCAGCACATTGCGGTCGACGCGGATCCCTAACAAAAACCTGCGCTAGCATACCGAATAAGACCCCGTCTACCGTATTTCGGGTGGTACTGGATATAATCTCAGGACGAGAAGCGCCCCGATTCCTTTCCAGTGATTGCCCGGCGCAAAACCAGGACGCAGGTCTCTCTCAGTGGGGAGCAAAGTTGATATCCACTTATGTCTAGATCTGGCCGCCCTTTTAAGATTTTGTGGGCTTGATCACGTGCTCTGTCATCCATCTCGGAATCACAGTTAGTAAGAGCGCGCCGCAGAGCAGTTACTCCGGTGGCCCCATTAGGTAGCCTCATAAGTCTTGCATGGGAGACCGTGCTGGAATTCTTACACCCGTATTCTAAGACGTTTCCTCAAATATTCTTCAACCTTATCCTTGTCGAGGTGAAGTTAAAAATTAATTCGAGGAATCCTCGAAAATGGTACGCTTAGTTAAAAAAAATATATACCTTTCCTAGAGGATCCTCGAGTGAGGTTAAGTTGAGGAAATGCGTCATCTGATCTTCTCATTTATCCCACACACCATCAGGCGGAGGCATTGGATAGTAGGAATGAGGTGGCATGGCGTCGTTCTGGTGAAGCTCTTGCCTGGTATTCCAACTCGAGGAACTCCGAAAGTACATCGCCAGTTTTCTGAATGCTCGGAGCATAAAAGTCGTATTGGACGCCTTTTTTATCGAGACCAAGACCATTAATTCTGGTGTTCCATAAGGCTCGATGCCTCCACCGACACTGTTTATTCTGCCTATCAATGACAAGTTGACTATCACCTGCTAGAATTGTTGTGCAGTTGCCAGTAAGAGACACAGGATACATCGGACTAAAGAATCTCTATCGGGGATCCGTTGATGAAAGATTGTCTCAACTTTTTTCGGAAGCCAAGAGCTCTCTGGAGCGCGCCTCCCAATGGGGTGGATTGAACATAGCTCAGTTTAACCCCACAAAGACACAAAGTTGCTCGTTTGCAACCAAGAAGACCCCTTTTGTCATTGAGACACTCTCTCTAAGCATCCGAGAGTATTGCTGGAACCGAAACAATGAGCAAACTGCGTTTAGGTGTCATTTGTTGACAGCCTTCGTGGCGCAGTTGGTTAGACGCTGCCTGTGAAACGAGAGGCCGCGGGTTCGATCCTCACACCGAGACAAATGTTTGTGAGGCCCACAAGTATTTGTCTCTGGCAGTGGCGTAACTACCCCATCGGGGGCCCGTGGCAAAGTTCATCAAATGGGGCCCCTTGTAAAAAACTTAACATTGTAATTTCGTTTATATGAATCTTTTTTTTAAAGTGGCCTATTTTTAAACGGGCCAGACGCGGCGGAACGGAACATGATCATGGTCGTCTCGGGATCGAATCCTAGGGCACACCTCTGACTTTTCGGAATGATGCGTGTATTGTGTGTTTTCAATCACCACGCACTATAATGGTGAAGGAAAACATCGTGAGGAAACCTGCATACCATAGCGATTTGTAAGAGTTTCTATGGTAAGTTAAGTCCGTCAGCCCGCACTAGGTCAGCGCGGGACTATTATGAGCTTATATAGTACAGTACAGAATTTGTATTAATGATATGGTTTCATATTTTTCGTCGGAATTTGTACATTAATCATTTCACTAATATTTTTTTACTCTGGCCCGGCATAATGACAACACTGCGCCTGGTAGTAAGAGTAAATGCCGTCCAAACACAGTATCGAATGGCATCAGACGGTAGTCCCATGCCATTCGATACAATTATGCCTCTTCACACTAAGGCGGATGGACCCGAAATCATAGAGAGGAGGGAATACGCCTGACGGCAAACAACTCCATAGCTTGACGGTGCGGTAAAAAGAATTTGCGAACCTTTTGGTCGTGTTTAGATGGTTTATTGAACAATTCTTCAGAGCATTCACTGTGATGCAGACGGTAGAATACGCTTAGAGAGGCGACGCGACATCCCTCCGTAGTTGTAGCGACTCTACGTTGCTCGTAACGTCTGCATCATTCACAATGCGGATGGCCCGTCGCGTCGTCCATTATATAGTACATACACATTGGCCTCCTTACAAGATTTAGGCACAACTGCTGTGCAGTAGGACGCTCGGTAGAGTCGAGTCAGTGCAGGAGACAACTCCACTGCACAAGCTCTTAAAACCACCGCTGGTATTCCATCCGGACCACTGGCTTTCCGCAAATCGAGAGACCGAAATTTATTCATCTTTATCCTTTTTTTGTCCACTCCTGGACATTGGCCTCCTCTAAATTGCGCCATTTCATCGTGTCGTTAGCTTGTCGCATCCAACACCGGGCAGCGACCTTTTGAAAATCGTCACTCCACCTAGTTGGTTGGCGTCCTACTCTATGTTACCCAAAACATGGTCTCCTCTCAAAAATACGTTTACCCCAACGGTTATCGGTTCTTTGACAGATGTAGCCAGCGCACTACCTCTTCAGCTTGCTAATCCTGTTTGATGTCTATAACTTAGGTTCTCGGACGGCTAAGCTCATTACAGACCTTATCCTTCAAAGATACACCGAGCATAGCACGCTCCATAGCTCGCCGAGCAACCTTGAGCTGGTGGACCAGTCGTACTCGTAGTCGTGAAAACTTTCGTTTTCAAGCTTTGTGGCAAAGGTGACGAGAAGACTCGACGTAGTTTACCAAATGCTGCCCAGCCCAACTGGAACCTCCTCATAGCCTCTTTCTCAAAATTATTTCTACCTTGTTAAAAGGTCTGCCCCAGGTTGGCATATTCGGAAACAGCTGGTGCCCACATACAGCGACAGGTTGGATCAAGGTAGTGGTTGATCATTACATTGGTTTTGTAAAAGTTAATTTTATGATCTATTTGCTGTGAGGCTGAAGCCAAGTGCAGCATCTGTTGAAACGTCTTCTGCGTTTGTTTATTATTTTATTATTTATTGTCACTGTTTCATAAGAAGGGGTCATTGGGCTTACATTGACTTTTGTCAATCACAAATCGTTTCACTTCGAGTTTGAATTTTTTTTAAATACCTTTCTGTAACATATGGAGATTTAATATTTTCCACTCCTAATAATATGGTTCAATTTGATTTTTGTTAGTACTTGGTTGGTTGTGATTGTTTTGAGTCTGAATATTCACTATTGCCGAAATTTTATTTAATTTTTAGTTTCGTCCATTCGTTCATTTCTGGGACTCTGTTTACTCGCATTAATATGGATAAATAGCTCGTTCCCAAAGTACTGACTTATTTTAGGTAACTTTTTATTTATTGCTTCGTACTTCTTTCTCTTTCGTTTTTCGCTACCACTTAAATAGTTTCCATAACAAGACACTTTTATATTTATTTGGAAAATATTACCTTAATATTCGACAAATTTAATTTATTGGTTTCTTGCTAACATTATAAATGAATTAACATTATAATGAAATAAAAACAAAGCATTTAAATCAAATATTATGGTGAAATGTTTGTCTTCGATCTTGTTTAAAATGTAGCCAATTATTTATTTTTATAAATTAATTTCGTTATTAATGTTACGTTATTCTCTGCTTCGTCTTCCTGTCGGACTTGAGCCCGAGGCCCCATCGAGGCTGGGCCCTGGCGGGCCTGAGACCCTGTCGGACCAGGGCCTTGCCGGGCCGGGGGCCCCTAAGGCCGGGGGCCCGTGGCATTTTGCGCACTCTGCCACCCTATTGTTACGCCACTGGTCTCTGGTATGGGAGTTTGTGAGACTGAAAAGTCTCTCGTAGTTCCCGATACCCACGACACATGACTTAATTGTATTGTATGTATGTGACTGTTGGGTGTATTTATGTAGATATTTATTTGGAAGACAAGGGCAGATTGGCCAGCAAAAAGTTAGAGATTCTTCCTTCCATCACACTTCCCGTCATCGCAGTAGAGTTCAATCTTACTACCTGGAAACTATCTGTTCCCGGAAAGTATGTTTCCAGTGATCTTTTCTACCACGCACGTGCAAGCTCTGGAATGAGCTCCCTGCTTCGGAATTCCCTAAGCGCTATAACCTATCCTTCTTTAAGCGAGGCTTTAAGAGAGTGCTCTTCTTACGGTAGAAAGCGACTTCATTTTGCTGGATCCCTGGATTTTCGAAAATCCATGACCGGCGGTGACCGCTGACCGTCAGGCAGGCTGTATGCTCGTATGCCTGCAGGCCATAAAAGAAATTCCACTACGAGATCAATCAGTCATCGTAATATCCAGGTGTACTAGGTACTAGGTGGGCGAAGCCCAAACGCAGCAATGGTGATGGGCCCTTCAGAAGCCTAATATTGAAGTTTCATTCTTTTTTAAACCAAATCTGCGCTATAATCTGTACAAAATAGTTTTATATCAATGAGTAAAATTCGCGTAAATCTAAAGAACCAGTATTATTTTTATGTACCTATCACAAATAAACTTTGGTATCTTTAATAACAATTAAGAAAATAGTTTTTTATTTTCAATTTTGTTGGTAATACATTAGTTAGGTTCTTTCTCTGCTTACGGTCTCTCGGGCCTGAGGGGCCCGGCTGGGCCGCCGGGGGCCCCTAAGGTCAGGGGCCCGTGGCATTTTGCGCACTATGCCACCCTATTGTTACGCCACTGCGCAGTAGAATGTTGCTACTGTTTATGAGTGGTCGTATCGCTTACCATCAGGCGAACGGCTTGTTCGTCTCGTCATTCATGGCAAAATTTAAAAAGAAAAACATTTCGCTCGCCTTCATGAGACATAAGAATTAAGCTGTTAAGTCGTAATATGTTCCGTAGTTACTTTGGTTGCATGTCCTTCACGCCGGAACTTAACAGTGCATTTAATCCAATCATCAAATCTTACTGGTGGTAGGTCTCTCATATATGAGAGTAACTACTGGACTTATTGAGACTAAACATCTTATGTCCCAAGATGGCGAGCGCGGTGGAATGCCAAGCATTACTTTGTAATTTAAGGCGTTGTTTGGTTTTCCTACTGTACATGAGCGGTCGTATCGCTTACCATCAGGTGAACGGCATGCTCGTCTCGCCATTCATTGCAATAAAAAATAACCACTGTTTGG